>JAJJWW010005305.1:0-600000 GCA_023531295.1 Papaver armeniacum
AGTATGTATGCATGGCATAAAAATGTTGGAAAATTAATGTAGATACTGGAACAACACATTCAATTCTCAGATCCGCTAGGAATAGAACTTTGTCATTGCAGTAATGCCGTAATTGATTGTGTAGTTAATATTATCTAAAGTTGTTGTCTCTAAAGATTTTGTGCGTAAAAATCATATCTTCCTAACTAACTAACCGATATGCTTGATTTTTACTGCCTTCAGCTCTTAATTTATGATTACCCTTTCAAATATGAGCATCAGATCTGCTTTGTGATTCATCTTTAGCAAAGTTGTAAACTTTTTGGCATTTCGTGTTGTGTGAATTTTTGCTACTATTTGCAAAGCTATATCAAAGTTTCGGCTAAAGCTTTTGACACTGTTTTTGTTGTGCACTTCACTCTTTTTTTTTTTTTTTTTTTTTTTTTTTTGAACAATTGTTGCGTAGCGTTTCCATGGGTGGCGATCATCACAACTAATTTCCTCTTTATCTGGTTTCCAAAGAATCGAGTTGCTAGTAAAAAATGTGTGCAATGTCTGATCTAAGCTCGGATTGGTAAAGCGCAAGGATCTCTTCTTCTCTTTGATCATCGAGTTTGTTAATCTTACGCCAACATGGGTAAACCCAGAGAAAAGATCGTAGGTTGTTGCAAATTGTTCCACATGCCTTTGTTAATACGGGAGAAGTAACAACAAGAAGGATGCTAACAAGAGGGATGTTGAGGCAAACCCTCAGATCGCCATCGGGTGCAGCATGTACTCATTGATGATTGTTTGTGTTTGTAATGGTGATAACTAAAAGCGTAGTGCATTCTTCGACTTCGATCATAATCGTTCTTCTTGTTTTTCAATGGTTAACTCACAGTTCAGACAACTTCCACAACCAGGCAAGCTTCACCACTTCAAATTAAACTTCCAATGCATCCTCATTAGATATATGCCCAGCATCCTTTAAAATGTCGAGTGTTTTAAGAAAATCCGCCGTATACTTTCTTTCTTTTCCTCGACACTTTGTTGTTTCGCCAAGATTTTGTGCAGCTTCTTTAAAATAATTTCTTGCTTCCTCGGATGCATTTTCACAATACTGTTGCGCAAATACATTTGTATCATTGCCCAGCTAACGGTTGCGCACTTCAAATGATGAGCATCTTCAAATCCCTTTTCTTTGAAATGATTGGAATTCTTTTCCTTCTTGCTTATCTAATCCCAGTATCTTCAAGAAATCGAATTAGTTGTTGTGACATCATTTCTTCCATGTCCCCCCAGCAATAGCCAAGACATGTATTGTTTCTTAAGTTATTAGTCCATAGAAGTCAAATCCCCCGTCGGAAAGACTTTTTTCGCTTATGTTGCAATAACTCATTTGACTCACTGGATTTGTAAGTCAAATCAATTGAGTCGGAACTAATTCGTTTTAACTCGGTGGATTGGAACCTTTTATGGCTGCATACTTGCATATATGGTCAAACTGATTTTTTTTTTGAAGCAAATGGGTAAGATTTATTGACAAAAAAAAAGAAAAAAGGACTACATGCTCGGAACAAGTAGTCACAAACAAATCTCAAATCGCAGTCTGGTTAGTGGTTGCCAATTTTTATCAACCGAAGCTTCACAATTGTTTACAATATCTGGAAAAGAAACCAATCTAAACCAGTTTTTAATCGACCCCCATTGAAAGACTAATCTCTTAACCTCTATAATGATCTAATCATGGTGTCCTGCCTAAACATTTTGCCATAGTTCTTATTTCTCTCAACCAAATGGCCCAAAACTGACATCATCCATATATTTTTGGGCTATAGTCTTGTGCGGGGAGGACTTCCGTTCTTCCAACCGAGATTTAATGTTGTCTTTATGAACCCAGCTAGCATGCATTTTTGAACTGACGTATCTCCAAATTTCTTTCGAGAAGCTGCATTTTAAGAGAACGTGATCAACAGTTTCCACTTTTCCACCGCAGAGGCTGCACATAACATTGTTGACCTGACATCCTCTTTTAAGGAGATTATCAATTGTAGGGATTGCGTTGTGGATTGCAAACCAAACAAATAGTTCAGCTTTTGGAGGGATGTGCTTTCTCTATACATACTTGCTTGAAAGAGGAGGTGCTGCCAGTTCGACATCTGCCATTTGTTTACCTCTCTGAGGTGTACCCGCCACTTTGCATTATAGCGAAAGTTGTCTTCACTATCATTTAGAGTTGGAGGGAGTACCGATAAAGTTGAGGATGTCATGCAACTAATACTAGCATCCTGGGAGGAGAAGGGTTTTATCTTAGTCGAGTCCTTCCATTTCCATTATTCGAATTAAGCCTACGACTTAGAATGTTTTTGTTAACTTTGTAGATCTCATCATGCGTGTCTTTGAAGCAGTTACCATTCCATGCATCTTGCAGAATTTTACTTCATCCCCCATTTATGGAGAACTTCAGTTCCATTGGACCAAGCCTTTAGCATTTGAATTCTCTGCAGAAACTTCCCATATGTAGATTTGTATTCTTTAAGCCATAAATCCTTCACACGAGACTTAGTTCTTTGTTGAATTATTTTCCTCCACAAATTATGGGTTTTCCCGAGTGTATCTCTAGCTCACTTTGCCGGCATTGCAACATTTGTCACAGATTTCTTATGCAATAGTCCTCCCATCTCTTTGAGTTTTTTGATCGATCAAAAGAATAAAATGCACACAAGCCAAAAGTGCTAAATACAACAACCAAGAACGAAAAAGCCCACAAAGTACAAAGAAATTTCTAAGAGAACAAAGAGTGTCAATAAAAGACACAACTTGTGAAACCTAACAAACAAAGAGCAACTTTCAAACCGCAATAAGAACCCTTTGCCTAAAGACATTTAAAACCTATCAACATCTTCTACAAATATATCATATATGTTTTTTTCTAAATCGCTAAACATCTCTTCACGGTTAATTTTCAAAGGTGGAAATTCTAATCCCCAAGAAGATCAAACTCCACAAGCTTATCTGCGGAAACCTTGTTGAACTTTAGATTTGGGAGGTTTTTTTCTTTTTAAGCTTGAAAGAGAACCATTTGGAAACGTGCATTACCTTTAGACTTTATACTCAACTTCATACCATACCTCCCATCTCCTTAAGTAAACAACATCTATCCCATCCAATCCAACATATCTTTTTCTTTTCTCTTGTGGAACCCCATAGACAATCTCTCATGAGCTTAGACATTTTTTATCTTAGCTAGCATCTACGGTAGTGACATACAGGGAGGCTAGCTAGAGCACTATTTATGAGGATAATTCTTACGGCTCTTGATAAGAACTTCCTTTTCCAAACGCCAATTTTTCGAAATTTGTCTAGGACAACCTCCCATATACTTGTTTGTTTTCTAGCCCCCAAGAGGCATACCTAAGTACTTCGGGGCAGCGACTCAATCTTACAGGTTTATGATTTTTGCAATTTTTTGGACTTTATGCTCTCCACCAATGCTAATTACAGGTGTTTCTCTCCAAGTTTACTCTTAAACCTAGGTTATGGCTTCATACATATGAAGAATCATGACTAAATTTTCCACCATTTCCCTCTTTGGCATCTACAAATATCAAGTGTCATCCACCAAATTGCGAGGTGGGTCACTTTGATCTCCAAATTGATGTGAAACCATAAATCATCTGTACTAGATTCAACTTTTTCAGTTTGGTGAGGACTTCCGCTAATATGGTCAAGCAGTTGTTTTCCCAAACTTTTGTAAATTCTTCTGGAAGTTCATGTCATGACAAGCTTATTTCGAGGCAAGAAATATCATATTCTTTCTTGTCCTTTTGTACATAGTTGGATGCAAAGGTTCATTTATATTTTCTTGAACGGGTTTAGCATATCGATTTAAAAACCCGGTATTGATTAAAGTAGAGGCTGTAAATCCAAGGCTATGCCGACAAGATAAAATTGTTAATTTATAGGAAGGTGGTAAAGTAAAAACAAAGGAACGTGACACAATTACTATTGGGTGCAATAATCAAAAATAAGGAAAAAAATCAAATAAGCAAAAGGTATTGATACTTAGCTCCTTTATAATGGAAGTGATCGATTTGATGAAACGGACGAGCTCCCCGAGATCTCGTAATAACAACAACAAGACAAAACTTTGGAAAAAGCAGTGAGTCACGTGTTCAACCGTTGCCCTTAAGACATTAGCGCTAGGCTACACTCCAAGAGTGATGCTATAGCCCTCACAGGACGGATATCTCCATGATAAAACACCTTACTACACCTACTACTAGCATATGTAGTAGATGCTCAACTTGAGCTTGGCAACTACGAAAAAACCCATAAGGAAAATCGCGAACGCATAAGAAAACAATATAAAATATCTTACCTTGGGGGTCCCTCTAAAATATAGAGAAACCCATTTCGCATAGATTTTACAAAAGTAGTGAATTTCTTTATATAATGGAATAATACAACTTAAAAAGATGAACTCCCCGATGTGGGACTAAAAAACTTATATAGTCTCTTAAAACAACTAAAAGTGGAAACTCCACGATTGTGGGACTAATAACTTTTGATTCACAAAAGAAAATAATAAATTATAATTTTTATTAAAACCTTAAAAATCATATTTTATTAATCGTTTCCAACAATCCCCACATGAATAAAAACTCAATAAAACACGAAAACACAAATAGATCTTGGTAAATCAGCAACCCAATCTCACGACCCGAGGCGGGCGAGCAGGACAAGCGGATCGTGCATGTTGAAGTCATACTATCCATTCCAATGTCATCTCCCTCACACAACAGTGTGTTGACCCTTGGGTCATACTATGGATTGCAAAAATCATATAGTATAGAGAGCTTTCATCTTTAGTTCCTCACAAGTGAGACTAAAGGTTCTTTCACCAAAGTGAAAAAACATGAACTAGTGAACCCTTAGAGACCCTTAGGTCTAAGTTCGGTAATACCAAGACCATCAAAACGAAAATCACATAAAAAAGCGCGGGAAATACCATTTTAGGCGAGGGTGTCCATGAGGTCTTTAACCTTTGCTTAGTGAGATATTCCGGAATTACTTGCTAGAGACGGTGAACTATGTCTTGAACGTTTGCTAATGTTTGATGTGCCAAGCTCGTGCCTTTTGTCGCGATAACGACCCACGGATTATATCTCCCACCGATGCATTCTAACTATCTCTTTGGCTAACCTTTCGTCCAAAGCTCGTGCCTTTGTCCAATCCAATGGCCATGGACATATCCTGTTTCTCGGAATGTTGTAGAGAATCAAAGCTCATATTCTCATAGGAAGCATCCCCACTTCCTGAATTGAGCAATATAGGTGGAAGTTTCCAAATAAAAGTGTTCACTTAGACTTATAAGTCAACTATCACATAAGTCCCTCAAGGATCCCGATCTTAAATTGAAAATATAGAAATCATTAAGACTTCTTAAAATTAATCCTTCACAATATGCGATAAGTCACACTATCACGTCTACACCTTAGGGAAGGGACGAGAGAATGAAATTCTACGATAGTGTTTACCTTTACCCACCATAAAGACTATGGATGTTTGATTATCTTGTAATCCTCATCCCCGAGATTACATCAAAAGGGCCTAAGTCTTTCAAGTCAACGTTCTCATTCAGTGCATGTTTTTAGTGGAATTAATCACATCTATGTTTGTATCAAGTATAAGCATATCATCAACATGCAAGCATACAATCACACAGGGCATCCTTAACAAGTTACTTGTAAATATACTTGTCGATTCATAAACTTAAATCCACTCTGATTATCACATGATCAAATTTTCCATGTCCTTTGTTTACGTGCTTATTTTATAAACCATACAAAGATTTTTTCAACTTACAAACTTTGTCTTCATAACCTTTCACTACAAAGTCCTCAGGTTGGTCTATGTAAATTTCTTTATCTAATTCACGGTTTTACAAAAGCTGCTTTAACATCCATCTTATGTATCTACAAGTTGTTTATGGAAGCAATAGCAATTAGCATCTCAACGGAAGTAATTCTCGTCACAAGTGAATACGAATCAAGGAAATCTACACCTTCTTTTAGTTTATAGCCTTTAGCTACCAACTTAGCCTAATATTTTTCCACAGTTGCATTTACTTAACGTTTCCTCTTAAAACCTCATTTACATCCCATGGTCAAGTCTGGTTGCGATGAACTGAGTCCATTTCACTAAATGAAGTTTCTTACCAGAATGGGGTTTCAGTAGATGTCAAGGATTCTTTACAAATCTGAGGCTCATACTAAGCTAGGCATGTATGAAGTCGGCTTCATAAGAAGTCTCAAGTCTAATTGTTTTACTTCTCTTTGGCTCAACCTTAACTTCATCTTCCTTTAAGATAAGTTCTGACTATTTGAAAATAAATCTAGGGGATCAACAACACATTTGTAATGAGGTACAGGTTTAAGAATAAACATGTTCAAAGAACTCAGCATCCCTAGATTATGTAATAGTATTCACAACAAAGTCAGAAAAATCACACCAAAGTATGAAAAATCAGAACACACAACCAAAAATCTATATGTAGAAGTATACTCAGCATACCCTATATGAAGACACAATCAACATTTTTGGTTTCTATCTAGTTCTTTTAGGAAGAGGAATGACAATCTTAGTCAAACACCCCCACACTTTGACGCATTCATAAGAAGATCATCTACCTTTCCATAAAATCATATGGAGTTTCATATGATCCTTAAAAGGGTACTCTATTCATGATATACTAGTTAAGAGGAATGCCTCCCCCCCACAAGGCCGCAGGTAATCCTGAACTAATTAACATGGTAATTATTATCTCCTTATAAGGATACAATTATTATGTTCAAGGCTTCTAATTGGTTTTCAACTTCAAGTTTATACATCTTAAGGCTTCTAAGGCATCATCCTTATCCCTAAGCAAGTATACAAGATAGTACCTCGTACAATCATCTACGAAAGTTATAAAGCATCTTTTACCCTTTGGTTTTGAGTTGAACTCATGTCAACTAGGCCTAATCGAATTAATTCTAAGGTCTTAGAATTACTCTGAATATTTGTGCTAAAAGATTTTATAGCATATTCATTTCACTTTTGTGTTCAAGATCCAAACTAAATTTGGGTACGCAGCCTATGCTAGGCAGTTTATGCATTGACTTATAATTTTACGGGTCCAAGTATACCATGCAAAACATTCAAAGACACACAAAAGAAAGCACAAGAATTAACTATGTTCACTTCATCAGATTTTCCTTTAAGCTTATATAGACCCTAAGTCCTATAATTTTTTCCTAAAAAATCATTGCCCTTAGTTATAAAAAGTTTTCCACATTTAATTAAGATCTTCAATCTTTTACCATCTTCAAGAGAACAAGATACAAGATTCTTGCATATGCTCGGAACATGAATACTCATTCAGTGTGAGAATATTACAAATATGAGCTTATGCTCGACCTTTCCCTTTTATGCAACCTCTGTCGCAGATGAGTTAATCATATAGAGTTTTCGACATCCCTTATCCTCTCGATAAAGAGGTGAACAGTCTATGTTTCAAAAACATACTTAGTGGCTCCGAGTCCACCCACCAGTCTCTCACATTGGTTATTAAAATAACTTCTGACATCATGTCAATGAACTCATTCTAATTTGTTTCAACTAAATTAGCATTAACTTTCTACTTATTAAGGTTTTATGTTGTGTACACTTTTACTGCCGTATGGCCACAAATTTTACAAACATAACAATCACCCTTAATTAAAGTAATGCCGGATTCAGTTTTACGAAACATACCTTTCTTATGAAGACTACGCATAGAGTTGTTTTTGAACTTCTCGCCTTTGTCAGCTTTGGAAGACTTGTGTTCATCCACATGCGCCTGGTAGCCGTGTTCCTTTTTCAATTTCATGTCACAATCTTCGTTTATACTCTGACCACGGACACGGTAATTTCCCAATCACCTAATACACCACATCTCACAAACCTTAGTTCCGAAACGGAAGATAAAGTATGAGTTTTGAACATAATATCTAAATATACAAACTTCGTTTGGATCACCATTCAAAAAACTCTTGGTTACCCCATAAAAATTAATTTAGTCAACAACAAATTTCTGCCCGTCAGAATTTTTCAAGAACGTTTCCCTGTTTTGTAAAATATCAAAAAAAAATACTTGTACAACTCCAAAAATTCTGAAATTTTAAGTGGGTACTATCAGGATGTCTACTACGTTGTGTCAAAAGGGTTCATCGAAATTCCTTATAGGTTAAGAGATAAACTCGAAACTCTACATCTGACCAAAAATCCGTTTTTGTTTTTCACTCCACAATTAACATCCATGATTCACAAACCAACCAACCATTTTCGATTATTACAAATAATCAAAAATAAGCAAAAAAATCAAATAAGTAAAAGTTATTGATACTTAGCTCCTTTATAATGGAAGTGATCGATTTGATGAAACGGCCGAGCTCCCCAGATCTCCGCAACAACAACAAGACAAAACTTTGGAAAAACAGAGTGAGTCACGTGTTCAACACGTTGCCCTTAAGACATTAGCGCCCGGCTACACTCAAGAGTGATGTTATAGCCCTCACAGGACGGATATCTCCATGATAAAACACCCTACTACACCTACTACTAGCATATGTAGTAGATTCTCAACTTGAGCTTGGCAACTCCGAAAAAACCCTTAAGGAAAATCGCGAACGCATAAGAAAACAATATAAAATATCTTCCCCTGGGGGTCCCTCTAAAATATAGAGAAACCCCTTTCGCATAGATTTTACAAAAGTAGTGAATTTTTTTATATAATGGAATAATACAACTTAAAAAGATGAACTCCCCGATGTGGGACTAAAAAGCTTATATAGTCTCTTAAAACAACTAAAAAGTGGAAACTCCACGGTGTGAGACTAATAAGTTTTTCATTCACAAAAGAAAATAATAAATTATAATTTTTATTAAAACCTTAAAATCATATTTTATTAATCGTTTTCCAATAATTACCTAACGCAGTATGTGCATAGCATAGCAAACATCTTTATTTTATGTCATCCTTGCTACTCATGACTTGAGTATTATTAGTCCTCCAGAATATTACAGAAAATTATGGTAAGGAAACCATAACACCGCTGCCACGGTAGAGAGGGCTGACAAGAAAAACGAAACACCAATGATGGAATGTTATTTTTGAAGCATATACATCGTTTTAGTTGTGCCTCAAAGGATAAACATCTCCGATTTGTTTTTGTAAAAATTATTAATTTGATATTGTTGTTTGTACTCATTGTGTATATCTCTTTAAAATCTTTCCAACGAGATAAAATTTGTAAAATTCCAAGGAACTGATTTTTAGATATGTTATATTTTAGTTCTCTTGCCAATTATGCCCCTGAAAAAATAGGACAATAAAGAGTTATAGTAATTGTACTAAAAGGGAAGAGCATCTTCGGTTTTTTATGAAAATTTCTAATAACTATTTTCCCTTCCTCTTCGGTTTATTTACGAAAATGTCTAATACCTATATGCCCTTCCTCTTCGGTTTATTTACGAAAAATGTCTAAAGGAAAAATAAATAAATTAAAATCAGGGAGGGGCATTTTCGGTTTTTTAATAGTAACTTTTTCCATTCTTTTTATGAAATTGCACTTATTCGTTAAGCTTCATTTAAAAAAAAAATGGCCATAAAATGGACTCCCTCCCTTCGGGCCCTCCTGTCGGTCGGTATCAAAAGTCTTTTGTCAGAAGTTAATAGTGTATGAACTAGGCATTTTGGTATCAAAAGTCTTCACTTCGGCTGAAGAAGCTCTTAGGTTGTAAAGGACGTCATCTAAGGGAATCAAGTGCATATAACCTTACGAGGTTCGAGAGACGTAAGGACCGCGACTGTAACCAAATCGTTTGGAGGGTGGATTCACTCTCAACTACATTCCAGCCCGAAGTATGATAGTAGGCTAGTGTCTGTAGCGACTTAATATAGTGTGGTGTCCAATTTGGACGAGGTCTCGGGATTTTTTTTTTTTGTTATTGCGGTTTTCTCGTTAACAAAATTTCTGTTTTCTTGTGTTTTTCCTTTTCCACATTATATTTTTCATCTTTATAATTGGATTTACACGGGTTTGTACGTGTTCAATCTAAGTGGATAAGTCCGCTTAATTGTAATCGATTACGAGACTAGTGTCTTGTAGAATTCGTATCTTGAAAGATAGATAACAAGTTTTATCACTTGGCAGAATTCCGATTAAACTATTTGGATACGACTAGATTGATCTTGGATATTTATTTTTGAGATCGTCCAAGTACTATGCTTAACGATCAGGTTCACGGACCTTGTGTCTATATACATACTGATTGAGTAGAGTTTGAGATACAACTCTGTACATATTGTCAAGGATCATTAAGTTGGTCTACTTGCAATTGTGTTAAGTTTTGTCTATACAGGTTGCCGAACGAAAAAGTTGGGTGTAATTGGTATCACCTGCGTTTTCAAAGGGGGCAGAAGAAAAAGAGATGTTCAAGAATCTCATTCTGCTGAGAACAAAGAGAACATGTGTTGTGAATACTAGTGTTTGAGATAGCCTAACACAAGTTGGTGCCATGTCTTCGATACATTTATAAATGAAAGTCTCAACTCTATAAGCTATTTGAAGATCCCATATTTCGTCCCAGGTTGAGGGTCATGTTTGACCGATGTTCTCTATAGAGTTATAAAGAGAAGAATTAGTGAATTCACCATTAAAAGTTAACTGCCATCTTGGACTATCTTCATAATACGTCTAATATATATGATGGTTATGGTTGAGATTGTATCACGGTCAAAGATGGATTATAAAAGGGGAATTTTCCAAGATCCATGGTGGATCAAGTCTTTAACTAAAGTGATAGAGAAAGTGTTAGAGATGGAAGGAGGAGTCTGTGTTAGGGATGCAATCCATATGTCCTTTCAATATGTACTACCTCACCTGATCATATTTCCCAGATGCATAAAGGTTTGATTAGGTCTAGTATTTTTTAGATACAGTTCCATATCCAAGAGCTAGACTTAGAGATGGAAGGTTTTAAGGGGTGACTACAATTCCTAAAGTACTTAGATCCAAGATTTTTCGTCTACTAGGCATTGGAGTTTGAAAGTAAATTCCAAGCTAATCTTCCTAATTGCGCCAAATTGTTTGAGTTGATATCACTGGATCCTAGGCCTCCATCCGACTATCCGAGGTAGGTTTGGTTAAGGCTTCCCAGGCCTTAAAGAAAGTTTCTTTGCTGCCTTCCTTCTTCCCCCAACGGAATTTTCTTTGGAAAGAAGTGAGTTTACAAGTTATATTCCTTGAAATATTTAAATATACCATCTGATTGATAGGAAGAGACTCCAAAATATATTTAACATCTACGACTCTAGCTTCCTGCGACAAAATCTACCATACCAGTTTTGGAGACGGCTTTTGAATCTGGTTACCATAGAATCAAAGCACTTCACTTTGGACTGACCAATGAACATATGGTCCCTAAGTACTTATCGTACATTTAGAATTGTGAACTTTTAATATCCTCATTATCATCTTACCGAAGTTATTTGGCATATGGTCGTTAAAAAAGGTCCCAGATTTCTGGAAGTTTACCATTTGCCTAGAGGCAATAATTATGGTATTTGATAACAACAAGAAGCTTCAAAGCTTCAAACAAGGAGGCTCTAGAAAAAACTAGGAACGAAGATTAAATGGTTGATTGCACATTATTCTTAGCCACTTTTATCCCCTAACCTATTTATAATATTCTGCATTTTTGAGGGTCTAGAGAGACCCTCCATGCAAATGACAAAGAGGTAAGGGGAAAGCGGATCCCCTTGCCTCATACCTAATGAGCAAAAAAACTTACCTGGCACCCCATTTCACAACACTTCTATGGTCGATGCGCTGATGCATTGATGAATCATGTCACACCAATTTCTATAAAATCCTAGTCTATCTATAACCTTCATCAGATAAGACCAATTCACCCTATCAAAAGCTTTACTCATGTCCAATTTTAGTCTCATTAGTCCCACCACCTTCTTTTTCTGTTTTTTCATTGAGTGAACATGAGATATTAGACTTACCTAAAAGGTTGTCTACTTTAAAGATAAATCTATTTTCCTTAATCTTGGAAACGATCTTGTAAGTTGAATTACATAAACTTATGAGTCGGGATTTCCTAGGAAAATTAAGGGTTGTCTACTTTAAAGATAAGAGCTAAGAAAGTTGCATTCATCTCCTTAAGAAGATATCTAGTCTTAAAGAAGTGTTCAAGCACATTATTAACAATAATATCAAAATTGATAATAAGCCATTGATGTTGAAAAAATCTCATGTTAAACCCACCACGGCCTTGGAGACTTGTCAAACGGCCATAGATTTGGCAACCTTAGTAATTTCAAGTAAAATTAAGAGTTGTTGTGAGCTTGGATGGTACCAAACATTTTTACTAGAGCTTACTACAGAATTGAACAAATCTACTATATGTTGGGAATCACTATCACCAGTATCAATGGTAATCCCGACTACGTACTTGATTCCCTTAGTTGATCTCACCCACAACTAAGAGTTGCTACGACCCAAAGTTGAAGACTTTAATAAACAAATCTGTATCACACAGAAAAGTCTACAGAATAGATAAATCAGTCTCCCACGAATAAACCTATGAGTTTTGTTCGTATTTTGATAAATCAAGGTGAACATGAACCAATCAATAACCAGGACTTATATTCCCGAAGAACAGACATAGTATTATTGATCACCTCACAATAATCTTAATCGACACAGCGAAAAAGATATTGCGGAATCACAAACGATGAGACAAAGTGTTTGTGATTTCTTTTCTATCTTGCCTATCGGAGATATAAATCTCAAGCCAATTATTTCAATTGTACATGTACGATAGAAACAACAAGATCAGATCACACAACTACAAGAAAAGTAGTATTGATCCGACTTTACAATCCCAATGAAGTCTTTAAGTCGTTAACCTGGTTTTAGAAGAAGAAAACCCAAGGTTAAAGGAGAATCGACTATAGCTTATGCAACTAGTATCAAACATAAGGTGTGGGGATTAGGTTTCCCAGTTGCTAGAGTTCTCCCTTATATAGTCTTTCAAATCAAGGTTTGCAATCAATGTTAGCTTGGTAACAAAGCATTCAATATTCACCGTTAGATGAAAACCTGATTAGATTCAAGCTAATATTTCTCAACCGTTGGATCGAAACCTTAGCTTGTTACACACAAATGAAATGTTCAATTTTTGGTTTATGAACCGTACCCAAATATTAACATTTGTTGGTTCAACAATAGTCAACCAAATGGTTAGCCATAAGATCACTTTCATATCAACCATATTCTTCTTCACCATAACTAGTACAAATGACTCAAATGAACTAGTTAGAGAGTTGTTCAATTTCTTAGATCTTATGTAACTACACAAGACACAATCGAAGCAAAAACGGTTTGATTCACTAGAATCGGTTCATGAACTTTATAGCCATGGTTTGCAAAAGCATTCCTTAGTTTAAATAAACATTAGTTCAAGAACAACCGGTTTTAGATATATCCTACTCAAGTTCGTGGACTGGGTTCGCGGACTTAAGCTCATGGAAGGAGTACACAAACTCCAGCAGAAATTCTCGGGTGAGAACTTTCTCCAGTTCGCAGACTGAGTTCGTGGACTTGGCTCACGCCACTTCCATTTCTCTTGATCAACAAAGTTCGCAAACTTTGGTTCAAGGAATAAGGACTTATACATATATGTGTTTCCACAACAATGCTTATATCCTACCAATGGTTATGTAATCTAAACTTTCATTTCAATCATTGAAACATTCTCAGAGAACGTTATATAGCCGTTATTCACAGACCATTTTTCTTCAGAGCACTTTCCAAAGTAATTGAAACATAACATGACTTTCGTCACTAGGTAAAGATAAATTCGGTTAAAGCGAAAGCTTACCAACACATATTTCGAGAAATAGATAGGCGAGTTAAACTCGGCTCGAAATAGCAAATGTGTATAGTGAAAGTCTATACGTCTAAACGACTTTTGTCTCAAGAGTAGGAGATAGAGTAAATAGACTTTTGAGTGACAGATAAGTTCAAGTCTCCACATACCTTTTAGTCGATGAAGTTCCACTGGTTCCTCGAGTAGTCCTTCGTCTTGTATGATGATTGCCATGGAGTTCTTGAGCTCAACTACACTTTTTATCCTAGTCCGAGACCTTTAGCTACATAGGCTAGAAATCAAGACTTATAGTTTTGATCACTAACATTGACAAACATGCTTGAGATAGCAACGCATGCGAGTTCGACCGAGTAATGCTCTAACAATCTTCCCCTTTGTCAATTTTAGTGACAAAACTATTAATACATATGGAATACAAAAAATAAATAAATTAACTTTTGTAGCTCCTATTCCACATGTCTAATCTTCAACATTACTCGAAATCTTCGTCACTTCCAAGTACTCCAATGATCCCAAAGGTTGTAAGTTTAGCATCATCGTTGTTGAAAATCCGTACCTATAACAATAAGAAAACAAGAGTTCTCAATCATTGTTATACAGTGTCATAGTATCATTACACAGCGTCAAAGTCCAATTGTATCACAACTTCAACAACAATACTATGGTGATATGTATCGCTCCCCCTTAGTCAATACTCCATCTCACGTGGAAACCACTCCCCCTTACATAATGATCCGAAAACCATATGTATTTGTAGTGTGAACTACATATTAATTCTCCCCCTTTTTGTCAATAAAATTGGCAAAGGTACAAGAACAGGATCCTAATGAAATTTCCGAAAGAGACATTTCATGACCAAAAGAAAGAAACACACATCATCTTATTTAGATGCAATCATAAAGCCGAAGCTAAATGCATTCATCAAGGAGTTTAAATATACAACATAACCCCTATAATATTCCACAGCCGCACTCCCCACAAAGATATGGCAATTAAGCGCAAGTTCAAAAAGAACTCTCCCCCATAATATGTCATTCCCGAAAGAACAACAAGAGCGACCTTAATTTCGAAAGAAAATAAGGATTTATTTGGACATAACAAATCACATACAAGTATGAATTTGAATCCAAAATACTCAATTAAATTAACAACAAGAGAACCCATGATTAATTTAACCGAGATACACAACAAAACTGATCACAAAAGTAATCAATTTAATTGGCCATACTCACATAAGAGAATCTATGGAGCAATGACTAAGTTAATCATGAACATAATCAACCCAATCAAAAACGCTCAAACATAAGAAAACTTACGGAGTCATAACTAAATAACCAAACAAGATGATTAATTTAGTTCAATATGCTCGACATAAAGTACCTTATGGAACAACAACAAAGCTAACCATGAAAATAATCAACTTTGATTGTTTTAGTGCTCAACATAAGACACATTACAGAGCCTCACGGTAATACACAAAAAATATGGATCAGGGAAGATCAATTACCGCGGAATACACAAGGATTCATTCTATTTTCCATCACAATTTGCACCATGACATACAATAGACATAATCCTTGAAAAAATAAAAGATTTTAACCTATCTTTCATCAATAATTGACAATATATGCTTAACTTTTGTATTTGTCAAAAGTTCATTTATTCCCTTATCAATATAAGAATATCGACTTACGAAAGACTTTACTTTTGACAAGATATGGGACAATCATAGTTCACGGACGCAAACACACATATCCCATAAACAATTGCAATATATAAAACCATAAAGATTAATACTGCAAAAATCATCTTCCAAACAAGTTTAGAATTTAAACCAATAAATCTAAAAACATGAAGATGAAAACGTTGGACATAGCTATGTGTAATCACAATAATGGCTATTCCAATTTCTAGTTATTCTTCTAACAAAAAGAAACAAGAAAAATAGAAGATTTACTAGACATAAAGACCTTTGAAGAATTCTTTATCGTCCCCGAACTCCTTGTCGTCAACAGCCATTGGGACATAAGGTTCATTAAGGTAGGAGTTTATATCAATAAACCTTCTTGGCTGATGATGTCGAACCAGGGCCTTCTGAATTTCATGAGTCTTATACACAAAAGCCTTTATTTGTTGAATCTCCTTTCGCATCTCTTTCAACACTTCAAGAACATTAGAAAACTTCTGAGAGTTTGAAGGAACGACTCTTGGCTTCCTCACATTCCTTCTTTTTCTTTTCAATGTTGGAGCTAACGGAGATTTTTTGTTTTCCTTCATGATTGATGGCTTGACAATCATATTAACATCCTTTCCATCAGAAGACAGAGCACTTGGAACATCCATAGGCGTATGGGTTTGTGAGAGGAAATCACAGTCTCAACAAGTAGTCTTGTGATAAAAAGGAGTTTCAAAGAAGGAAAAGGAATGTGGGGTTTCGAAACCTTTAACAGGTTCCTACACGACCACTCTCAACCCTATGAAGAGTAGAATTGTCGATAGTACCCTTTTTTTGTTTGATAGACACAAAACAAAACTAAGAAAAAGAAAAGAAAAAAACTTTTCATAAAGCCTGTGAGGTACAAAATCATTGTCTCTTTGATCATGCACATGAGACAAGATTTTCATCAAACAACACAATTAAATTGTGTTGCGGTGAACAACAATTTGTCCACCATTTTCCTCATGAGAGGAATCCTCAGACTTCTGTCTAACAAACCGACTTGACCATACTTTCTTCTCAAATGGTCTTGGTTTGTCCTTGGAAACTAATTTCTTAGGTGAAGATAAAATCCTACATACCTCAGTGTTCTTCTGCGCAAGTTTAAGCTTCCTTGTTAAATGATTTGCTCTTCGTTGAAGTTTGTTGACGTGCCTTAGTTGGTGTTTGTACTTGTAACACCTTGAAAGTTCATGACCCCTTTGAGAACAATACGAACACGTCAATCTAGGATAAAAGTCAGGATTTTGAGATGTGCACGCAGCTAGGCACATAGTGGAACCTGAAACATTATAAATAAAGTTTCCAAAGTATGAATCAACTTTATCTTCCAGAATAGTTTGATTATCTTATGAAAGAATATCAAGATTGATGTATGTATTGCTACAATTATCAAAATCGATACTTTCACCAAGAAGTGCAACACTTGATTTCTCGTCTTCATTAGAATCATAGTTGTCAGACATTTCATCAAGAGTTGCAGCAAGACCTTTGTTCCCAGTGTATTTTCTACGATTTGGGCACTCGTTTGCAAAATGACCAAATCCTTTACACTTAAAGCAATGAGGCATATCCTCGTCATCAATTTCATCAATATCCCTATTTTTAGGTGGAACACGATTATGAGGTTTGACTGATGCCTTGGGCTTATCTCTGGAGAACCGTTTACTTCTCTTCAGCAGAAGATCCCTAAACTGTCTTGTGATCATCGAGACTGATTTGTCAAGATCTTCATCTGATGAATCTGTCTCAGAGTGATCATCTTCAAAGATATACACTTTTTTACTTTTATCAAGTAATTTAGTGTCCTTTAGTGCTTTGAACGCAACATCCTTAGTTTTGGATGAATGTTCATGATCAAAGATCTTAAGCTTCCCAACCAGCGTATTTCTGAAGAGATTATTAAGGTTATTTCCCTCAACGATGGCATGCTTCTTAGAATCGTATCTGGATGGCAGCGATCTGAGAATTTTCATCACAATGTCCTTTTCAGGAATAGTCTTACCCAATGCAAAAGATGCATTAACAATTTTGAGACACGTTGTGATTAAACTCATCAAATGTTTCTTTATCCGTCATATGAAGGTTTTCCCTAATCGGAATTAAGGTTTTGAAGCCTAGCTTCCTTTTCACCGGTATTACCTTCAAAAATGGTTTCTAAGATATCCCAAGCTTCTTGCGACTTAGTGCGGATTTGTCACATGGTGCTGAAGATTTGGGGTAATGGCATGTATGATGGCATTCAAACCGTCGGAATTTTGCTTTGCGGCAAGTACCTCGGCGGGGTGTGTATTCACCAATGTTCTTGGGAACGTTTACATCACCAACTGCCATGACGGGAGGATCATAGCCATTAACAACATATACCCATGATTGAAAATCACGCGCTTGAAGAAAAGCTCGCATAGTTTTTTTCCACCATAAGTAATTAGAGTCATCGAAGACTGGTGGTACATCAATAGAGATAGCACCTCTGTTCATAGAGTCAGGTCGCTACAAACACAGACTTATAAGGTCTTAAACGTGTTTGCCTGCTCTGACACCAATTGAAAAAGCGGGGGTCTAACAACCACACCCAATATTTCGCTTAGCAATCTGTATGGACAAACTCCAATATACTTTCTAGAGAATCAACTAGACAAATCGGACTCAATCTAGATAAAAAGTATATCAAAGAGTTTATATCTCAATCTCTCGATTTGATCTTTACTCAAGCAAATAGAAATCATGAGTCTTTATCAAAGAGAGATAACTTGGATGGTACCAAAGACCAATATCCAAGTATCAATCAATTTAAATCAACAACCCAAAAGGTCGGATATTCTAATTGATTGAACAACGCACAACCAGTGATATTTCAATTATATAAACAAATATAATGCGGAATAGAAATAACATAGACACTAGAATTTTGTTAACGAGGAAACCGCAAATGCAGAAAAACCCCGAGACCTAGTCCAGATTGAACACACACTGTATTAAGCCGCTACAGACTCTAGCCTACTCCAAATTAACTTCGGTCTGGACTGTAGTTGAACCCCAATCAATATCACACCGATCCAAGGCACAGTTATGCTCCTATGCCTATGATCCCCAGCAGGATGCTACGTACTTGATTCCCTTAGTTGATCTCACCCACAACTAAGAGTTGCTACGACCCAAAGTCGAAGACTTTAATAAAAAATATGTATCACACGAAAAACTCTCTGAGAATAGATAAATCTGTCTCCCACGAATAAACCTATGAGTTTTGTTCCGTCTTTTGATAAATCAAGGTGAACAGGAACCAATCAATAACCCTGGACTTATATTCCCGAAGAACAACCTAGTAATATTGATCAGCTCACAATAATCTTAATCGACTTAGCGAAAAAGATATTGCGGAATCACAAACGATGAGACGAAGTGTTTGTGATTTCTTTTCTATCTTGCCTATCGGAGATATAAATCTCAAGCCAATTATTTCAATTGTACACGTACGATAGAAACAACAAGATCAGATCACACAACTACAATAAAAGTAGTATCGGTCTGGCTTCACAATCCCAATGAAGTCTTTAAGTCGTTAACCTGGTTTTAGAAGAAGAAAACCCAAGGTTAAAGGAGAATCGACTATAGCTTATGCAACTAGTATCAAACGTAAGGTGTGGGGATTAGGTTTCCCAGTTGCTAGAGTTCTCCCTTATATAGTCTTTCAAATCAGGGTTTGCAATCAATGTTAGCTTGGTAACAAAGCATTCAATATTCACCGTTAGATGAAAACCTGATTAGATTCAAGCTAATATTTCTCAACCGTTGGATCGAAACCTTAGCTTGTTACACACAAATGAAATGTTCAATTTTGGGTTTATGAACCGTACCCAAACTTTAACATTTGTTGGTTCAACAATAGTCAACCAAATGGTTAGCCATATGATCACTTTCATATCAACCATATTCTTCTTCACCATAACTAGTTCAAATGACTCAAATGAACTAGTTATAGAGTTGTTCAATTGCTTAGATCTTATGTAACTACACAAGACACAATCGAAGCAAAAACGGTTTGATTCACTCGAATCGGTTCATGAACTTTATAGCCACGGTTTGCAAAAGCATTCCTTAGTTTAAATAAACATTAGTTCAAGAACAAACGGTTTTAGATATAACCTACTTAAGTTCGCGGACTGGGTTCGCGGACTTAAGCTCATGGAAGGAGTACACAAACTCCAGCAGAAATTCTCGGGTGAGAACTTCCGCCAGTTCGCGGACTGAGTTCATGGACTTGGCTCACGCCACTTCCATTTCTCTTGATCAACAAAGTTCGCAAACTTTGGTTCAAGGAATAAGGACTTATACATATATGTGTTTCCAAACAATGCTTATATCCTACCAATGTTTATGTAATCTAAACTCTCATTTCAATCATTAAAACATTCTCAGGGAACGTTATATAGCCGTTATTCACAGACCATTTTTCGTCTTCCAAAGTGATTGAAACATAACATGACTTTCGTCACTAGGTAAAGATGAATTCGGTTAAAGCGAAAGATTACCAACACATATTTCGAGAAATAGATAGGCGAGTTAAACTTGTCTCGAAATAGAAAATGTGTATAGTGAAAGTCTATACATCTAAACGACTTTTGTCTCAAGAGTAGGAGATAGAGTAAATAGACTTTTGAGTGACAGATAAGTTCAAGTCTCCACATACCTTTTAGTCGATGAAGTTCCACCGGTTCCTCGAGTAGTCCTTCGTCTTGTATGATGATTGCCATGGAGTTCTTGAGATCAACTACACTTTTTATCCTAGTCCGAGACCTTTAGCTACATGGGCTAAAAATCAAGACTTATAGTTTTGATCACTAACATTGACAAACATGCTTGAGACTAACATTGACAAACATGCTTGAGATAGCAACGCATGCGAGTTCGACCGAGCAATGCTCAAACAACGCTCACATGTTATTCCTTATTTTCCTGGCGATAATGTTTTTCTCCATATGCCAAATTCGGGGTTGAATTATCTTTTAGAAGTGAGGCCCGAGGCTGATGGAACACATCTAGCTGAGGTTTTTCTTTCTTTTTTAATTAAATTTATCTTAACTTATAATTTCCTTTTCTTAATAATTCTAATATATATATAGGTTTCCTAGGTTATTTCGATATCCTTTTCTAGTTCTAGTTTCAATTCCCTTTTGCTAGGTATTTAAGAATTATCGAAACCTATATAAAAAGGCTTAATATTGTAGGCATTGTATATCCAACATTATTTTTTGATGCTTTTAAAAAAATAACTCTTTGATTTATCAAATTACTTTAACAATTGATCATCAGAGATTGAACATAGACGAGCTCATCAGTTGCTTTCTTCAGTTCGTTTTTCAGAAATTCAAGATTTCTTGTTGCAATTCCAAGTTTTTCACGTACGACCTAAAAATCTGTAAGAAGATTTCCTACAAGTTGCAATGACATCTAAACTGGAAGTTTGTTTTCATGATCAACATCATAATAGCAGGTTATGAAAATAGGATTCTCGTGAAACTTGATAGTCGTGCACTTCTCAACTTTGTCTTCCTTGTTGCATCCATCCATTGTGCACACTTAGGAAATCAGGGAAACCTTTTTGACGTTACGGAACGTGTATGTATCAAAAGGAATATATGATATATATATATATATATATATATATATATATATATAGGGAAACCCTAGGGTTACTCGTATATATTCCGTATGGGTCAGTAGTTCGTGCACATATGGTTACAGAGTTGGTACAAGACCAAGAGAGTAATGGAGCCAAATTTAGAAGTAGTTTTGACAAAAATCAAAGACACATTAAATAATCGACAAAGACCTTAGTTCAAAAGAACATAGGATAATTGTTGATGATTATCAACAAATTGGTCAGTGGGAAGAAACTTCAGGGTAAGCAACAAAGAAAATATTATCAAGAGCTAATGATCAGAAATATTACACATGTAATATACTGGAGAAAGGCTCAACAGTAATGATCATTATCACGTAAAGGAAAAGACACTGAAAAGGAATAATATTAGAAAGACTACTTTCTCAAGACAGACAATCTTCTTGAGAATTATGAGCATCCTCCCATAGTTACAAGGAGGATGCTACATTGAGCAGTCAAGTTGTATTTTGATGAGTATTTTGCTCATCACAAAGATTGACTTCTTCTCTCTTTCCTTCATGAAGATTTTCAGAAAAATCAATAGGATTAGTCGAAAGAGTTTTAAACAAGAGGAGAACAAGGGATACCCGAACTTGTCGCTTTCCTTGTCTTCTTAATGCTCCGTTTGAATCTGTTTATACTTGTCTTAAGCTCCGTGACTCGATTATTGATATGAATGAAGTCTGGAGCAGACACCTCGGATTCAAGGCTTTCTTCGGAGATAAAAACAGAGTTTGAACCTTTTTTCTTCCTCCTATGACTTTTTCTCTTGTCAGAGTGATTTAAAGACTCAGTTGTCCACCTGACATTCTTTCTATGACAATTATAGGCGTTTTTTGTCACAGAATCATAACCAAGAATTTGCTCATCACAACATTTTTCTTGATTGCAGAGAAGGCCTTTTGCTCCAACTAGATGAGAGACAGGTTTAATCACTTCTTTAGACATCCATACAAGAATGTTATGAAGTTTTTCATTCCTCAGTCGGAAACGACATCTCCTTTCAAGGTGTCCTTTGTTTCCGCAATAGTAACAGTTAAAGGAATTGTTCTTGACTGTTCTCATGTGAGTTGATTTCGAAGGTGGACAATCCTTGTTCAGCTGCCGAAGGAGGTTTTTCACAAGGAGACTTTTCATTAGCATGAACAAAATTAATCTTACTAGTACATGGAGAGTCTATTCCTCTATAGCATAGACCACATCTATTAAGATTTTCTTTACATGCTCCCAACATAGAAGACAATTTTGTGGAGCTAGAATTGAATCTTTTCAGATTCTCTTCTAGTGAATATACCTTATCAAGAGCAGCAGCGAGATCAGTCTCCAAAAGTTTTTCTTTAGCGAGAAGATTGATTTCTCTGTCATTAAAACATTTTTCTTGAGAGTCGTACCTTGGTTCAGATTCTGCAAGTCTTTCCTTCAACACAAAGAGATTTCGAAGAAGATTATCACATTCGGACCTTTTTAAACGTACATCTTCTTCTCGATCTTTAATGGTAGATTGTAAGAGTTTGTACCCACAATCATATCATATCCTTTAAAGAGTTTTCTCAGTTTTTTGTTTTCTTGACAGAGAGGTGCCAGATATTTACCCAAGCAAGCGGTTGACCTTTTTCTTTTAAAACATGGCCAAAGAGCTTGATATATTGGGAGACTTCCTCATCAATACTTTTTCCTTATTCTGAATCAATCTCATCTAAAAGTTCATCCAATTGTTCATCAAGACATTTTTCCTTTTTGAATGCAGATTCAGTTGAAGGAACAGACAAGGAAGATTTCTCAGTAATCACAAGATTTTGATCCGAATCAGAGTGACTCTGAGATGGTGTTGCATTATCAGAGATAGCACTAATGTCCATAGAGTCAGATCGCTACAAACACAGACTTATGAGGTCTTAAATGTGTTTGCCTGCTCTGATACCAATTCAAAAAGCGGGGGTCTAACAACCCCACCCAATATTTCGCTTAGAAATTTGTATGGACTAACTCCAATATACTTTCAAGAGAATCAACTAGACAGTCAGACTCAATCTTAAGAAAAGTATATCAAAGAGTTATATCTCGATCTCTCAATTCAATTCGCCATCAAACAAATAAGAATTTGCGAGCCTGATTGAATATAAGAGAATTAACTTGAACGGTGCCAAAGACCAATGTTCAAGGATCAATTAATTTCAATCAAAAACCAAAGGTTGGATTTACCAATTGATCGATTCAACGCACAACCTGTGATATTTCAATTATATAACAAAATATAATACGGAAAAGAAATAACACAAGCACCAGAAGTTTTTTAACGAGGAAAACTGCAAATGCAGAAAAACTCGGGACCTATTCCAGATTGAACACACACTGTATTAAGCCGCTACAGACACTAGCCTACTACAAACTAACTTCGGTCTGGACTATAGTTGAACCCCAATCAATCTCACACTGATCCAAGGTACAGTTGCACTCCTTACGTCTTTGATCCCAGCAGGATACTACGCACTTGATTCCCTTAGATGATCTCACCCACAACTAAGAGTTGCTACGACCCAAAGTCGAAGACTTTAATAAACAAATCTGTCTCACAAAGAAAAGTCTACATGAATAGATACATCTGTCTCCCACAAAAGTACCTACGAGTTATATTCCGTCTTTTGATAAATCAGGGTGAACAAGAACGTTCCAATTGATATACCGTACTTATATTCCCGAAGAACAACCTAGAAATATCAATCACCTCACAATAATCTTAATCGAATAGCGAAACAAGATATTGTAGAATCACAAACGATGAGACGAAGGTGTTTGTGACTACTTTTCTATCTTTCCTATCGGAGATATAAATCTCAAGCTAATCTTACGATTGCATTCAATCACGATAGAAACAGCAAGATCAGATCACACAACTAAAGAGAAAATAGTTGGGTCTGGCTTCACAATCCAAATGAAGTCTTCAAGTCGTTAACCTACGGGGTTTCGTGAAAAATCTAAGGTTAAAGGAGAATCAAATCTATCTTATACAACTAGTATCATACATGAGGTGTGGGGATTAGGTTTCCCAGTTGCTAGAGTTCTCCTTTATATAGTCTCCAAATCAGGGTTTGCAATCTAAGTTACCTTGGTAACAAAGCATTCAATATTCATCATTAGATGAAAACCTGATTAGATTCAAGCTAATATCTTTCAACCGTTAGATCGAACTTAGCTTGTTATACACAAATAAAATGCACCTTCATTTAGGTTTGAGTAACCGTACCTAAACGTGTACACTTAGTCGGTTCAACAATAGTTAACCAATGGTTAGCCATATGAGCCCTTTCATATCAATCATATTCATCTTCACCATAACTAGTTCAAGTGACTCAAATGAACTGGTTAGAGAGTTGTTCAATTGCTTAGATCTCATAGAAGTATACAAGACACAATCGATGCAAAAACGATTTTGATTCACTTGGATCGATTCATGAACATTATATCCACGGTTTGCAAAGGTTGTATTCCTTATTATATAAATATTTTAGTTCATTAACAAACCGTTTTTAGAAAATAACCTACTTAAGTACCCGGATTGAGCTTGTTTTTAGTTCACAAACTCCAGAAGAAATTCACTGGATGTGAACTTCCGACAGTTCGCATACTGGTACGCGGACTTGGCTCCGGACATCCTAAACCAGTAAAGTACGCACACTGGTACGCATACTTTGGTTCAAGGATTTTGGACTTACACAAGTATGAGTTCACATACAATGTCTATATCCAAACATGGTTATACATTCTAAACTCTATTTTCAATCATTGCAACTTTCTTATAGGATGTTATATAGTTGTTATGCACAATTTTTTTTCTTCATCAAAGCGATTTTCAAGTTATTGAAATAATCAACATGACTTTCGTCACTAGTAAAGATGAACTTGGCCAAAGCGAAAGATTACCAACGCATATTTCGAGAAATAGATAAGCAAGATAAACTCGGCTCGAAATAGCAAATGTGTATAATCGAATTCTATATAGAAATACGACTTTTGTCTCAAGATAGGAGATAGAATAGATAGACTTTTGAGTGATAGATAAGTTCAAGTCTCCACATACCTTTTTGTCGATGAAGTTCCACTAATTCCTTGAGTAGTTCTTCGTCTTTGCATGATGAACGCCGTGGAGTCTAGAGCTCAACTACACTTACTATCCTAGTCCGAGACTTAGCTATAAGTAGACTAGAAATCAAGACTTATAGTTTTGGCAACTAAACTTGACAAATAAGCTTGAGATAGCAACGCTTGCGAGTTCGACCGAGCAATGCTCTAACAGAAAAATTGGTAAACGTCTAGGAGACTTTTGAAATGATAACGATCTCCGAAAGAAAAATATTGTCGGAAATCATAATTATTATTATTACTAGAAAAATAATATTTTTGTTAAAATTGGACAATCAATCGATAGAATCATACAAAACTTTTGTTGGTAGCCTAGCAACAAGCTGAGCACCAACTCCCTTCTGAATAGCAACACCTAGTCTATAAAAAAGAAATTTCCCAACACCTCTACCGACATCATTACTAACTAGGCAATTTTTCAATCTCTTAAAAAAACACAAAGTATCATCCCCAAGTTCCCCCAACGTGGTAAAGGCTAGGACCCCTAGACCATAACCGTGAGAAGTGCATTGATCCAAGTATTTGTTGCGTTTACGCAAAACAACATTGGCAATAGCTTTACCTGGGACAAAAGCGCAAATACCATCACCTGTGAAGGGAGAGACGCATGTAACATCCATACAAACATCTTGGCCATTTTCCCAATTAAGAACAAGAATATCAGCAGGACGTAAGTCCCTATTATCGTCATAGAGAAGCCCAAGAGCCGCCTCTTTTCGCACAAGCACACTAGCTTTGCAACAAATGTCCACCACAACATCACGTACGTGGTCATGCCGAAATTTGATCCCAACATCCTTGGCACAATGAAGAGCATGATCCCCAAAAATATCCATAGGTCTATTACAGCTAGAACACATGCTGCCTTTATCAAACAAGGGAATACCAAGACGATAACAAACAACAGAACGAAAATCTCTAGGACCAAGGCATTGATTTAGACCAGTGATAGGTATGGCCAACATGTAATCTTGAGCATGATTAACACGGTTACACTTTCACATAATGGAATCTCTTACAGACATTGAAGATTGGTTTGGGATTTGGTTCTTAATTGCGTCGAAATAGGTGACTTCCAGGGAGTGCATAGAAGGGGGGGGGGGGAAGTATCATCAACACAATAATTAGAAGGTAAACCACATACCTGGATGAAGTTCTGAAGAGCCGACTGATAAGCAGAACCTTTGTCTGAAGAAAATAAATTACCAAGAATCACCTTCTGAACTGAAACCGTTTGACTCTGAGAAGCCAAGTAACTATAGTTCCGGGTATTTGCCATAGTATAAACACCAAAGCCACCTTCCTTAATAGGGAGAGTAACAATACGCTTTTGCAACGGCCCAAAACCTTCCCCATCTCCCGTGACCAATAGTCTCAAGTACTGAAACAACTGATCATCAAATAATTCAGTGGCATGTTGTAAAGCAGCATGATTGGTAGTACGTAAAGCAAAGTACAATATAGAAACACCGGTGAAATTGCGAAGTAATAACATCTCACTCTAAGGATCCTTGAGTTTTTTGATGGACGACATTAGCTGGATAGTCTTATGAACTCTAGCAATCACCATATTGCTAATAAAGTCCAAATCTAGGCTCATTGGTCCCCCCCAAGAGTTTAACCCCGTTAGAAGGCATGCTAATATCCTGAGGAAAAATATCCACATCAAAGCTTCTAGGATCATCGGTAGGCCAAAAGACCTCTGTTTTCTTTATATTGAGATGTAAACCTCTAACCGGCCCTCAGACTCAATGATATTCAGAGCCTTAGACACCTCGAGAGTATCCCCAATAATAGTACCGTCGTCAAGGTACCAAGCATACAAATCAAGTTTGCACTGAGAAGCAATGGATTTCACAAGCGGATGAAGGGTCAAGGCAAACAACAACGGACCAAGAGGATCCCCTTGTTGAACACCAAGGGCTGAGGACAGAATGTATTGGTCATAATAAAGTCTAGCAGGCCTACTATAACAAAACTCAACCCATCGTGAAATACTTGGACAGTTGAGTCGAACTTCCTTTATGAGATGAGTCCTGATGACCATGTTGAAAGCGTTGGAGAAGTAAACAAGTAACATTGACAAACCAACAGACTGACCTTTTAACTCCAGTAAGCTATTTACAGCATGTAAAATACTCTCACCCCAACAGGCACACCAACTCCGAATTGATGATCTCCTAAGTAAGAAGTCATGGCTTTACTAACCGAGAAGGCAGTCACCTTTGAGACAAGTCTACGCCAAATAGTACCAACGGCTATGGGCCTTAGACCACCACCCGACTTCAACAATGGTGTAAGGGGTGCGGCATTTACCTGCCGACCACAAATTGACAACCCATGTAATTGAAGCAACCAAATCATCCGCCACCGCCGATGCCGCACCACTCAATACATCCAATAAATGTTGTGCACGCAAACCGTCATGGCCACGGGAGGTTCCTCTTGGTAAACTCTTGATGGCACCAAGAACTGCCTTAGAATCAACAACAATGGAGTCAATACTAATAGGTTAGGTGGAATAAAGGGAGGCGGTGCTGCTTTGGATGTTTCAATTATAATTCCGACAAGGTGGACTCGTTGCAGGAGCAACACCACCGGAAGATAAAACCCGAATTGCCGTTGAAAAATGCCCGCAACTCGATCTTCTTCTTACAAGCATTCAAGTTGGCGCCATCTTGTTTATTCTTAGGTCTCGTGGCAAAGGTACGGGTGTCTTTGGATCATTTTGTGGATTATCGTTAAACCGCTGCTGACATCTTTCCAATCTGAAAGGGCTTGGTTAATGGCTCGACTTGCAATCTCCTTCTCGTGCCGGACTTCTTCGCGCAGAACACTTGGGTCTATAGACCTGCGGTGTGATAGATGGAAGCAAAAGAAGTCTAACCCATGCCGAAATGTTATCTGGGCTGGCTAGAACTCTGTCAAGACAAAGCTTAAGGGATCTTGAGAAAGCAAGCTTGCCTTTGGTGAGGAATGCGGGGAGACGGTAGTAACTGTTTACGAAAAACCAAGTGCAGCAGCTCAAGGGAAAAATCAGACTCACCTACAATGGTCTCATGAGCTGCGGGGGCAACCAGCGAATGTACATCGACAATGATCGTGGCAAGCAAGTTTAATTGTGAAGGCAAGCCGTGTATAACAGAGACACAAAGTATCATCTGCGAGGTCCAAAAATAACATCCCCATGCAATAACCCACCTTTACCTTTGTGGCGGACTTCGGAGCGTGTAAGTGCAAACATTTGCAAAGCAAAGCCACATACGCATCTGGCGAAGAACAAAATCCCAGGCTTGGTAAACACTGGAATTCGAAGCAATGAGGTCTATGCAAAAAGCCTTGTTATCGTCATTAGAGAAGTGTTTGTTCTGCAAATGTTGGATAAAAGATCCCTTGACGTATCCCCTCCCATTAACGCTATCACCACAGCCATGAAACCCCTTCAAGGGACAATGGCAGAAACCATCGTTACCAGCTCCAAAGGAAGAAGACAATGGGATGTCATATTCTAGGGGCGCGATAACAGAAGCAGACTGAGACCAAGCCAAATAAGACCTGGTGCTTCTCGACATTGTAATGAAGAAAACCCTAAAACGAAAATAGGAACCCTAAAAGAAAACAAACAGGGAAGCAACCAAGGGGTGTCGGGAAAAAGAAGAAAAGCTATGGTGAAAAGGAAAAACAAAGGAAATCAAAGCAAAGAAGAAAAAAACTCGGTAGCTTTTGGAGAATTTTACGGTTTTTCAATCGCAGAAAAATCGCCGAGGGAGAAATAGGAGCCATTAAGAATTAAAAAATATTCTACAAATGCTTATTTACTTAAATTGTTTGAAGTAAGAAATATTTTCGAAAATAAAAGATGAAATGTTTTACTGAATATCATTTTATGATATAAAAATCTCGCCAAGATTGGCAATTAAAGAAATTCACCATTTTTAGCGTTCTTAAATGTAAGGAGATACTTTACGTGGTAAAGATATAAAAATTATTTACCAAATAAAGATGGAAAAATATTTTTAAATTGTTTTTCGAAAATAAAGAAAATATTTTCAACATAACCCAGAAACAAGAGATTTTCGTCCTTAAATGTAAGGAGATATTTTTATTCCATAAAAAATATGGTATGGTGCGTAGTAATCCTGAAAATATACCACCAATATGTAATTATTTTTAGTTATAGTTTGCAGTGATCATAAAAGTATACCACGAATATGAAAATACTTTTAGTGATAAATACTTTCGCATAATATCCAGGCAAAATATTTCGGGAAAGAAATATTATTGGATATATTATAAATGATTCTTTGGGATATTTGGAAGGTAAATCAATTTCCAAAATAGGATATACGAAAATTAAAATGCTTTCGAAATTGATAGTGAGATAATAAGTGATAACAATGATCTTTGATATCGAAGAGAATAATCTTCCAAGAACACATGTGATAACGTTAAGGAAGTTTTCATTAAGTTGGTGATCATACGCAAACAAACCAGGAATAGGCGATTTTGTTTGGAAGATAAAAATTGATTCTTGGCACCCATTTTTTTGAGCTTTCGATGAAAGCAAGAAGGGAATACGACCAGACGATCATTGATTTCAAAAACTTTCTTAGAAGCGAGCATGGCGAAATTATACAAGACTATCGTGTTGCACTTCGTTACATCTTAAGACTTCGACAAATATGTGATGATACAAAGATTTGTTCAAAACAATTAGGTAACATTTTCATTGTATTATAGTTTGACTATGTGTCATTACGTTCCTTGGTTATTACCTTGTAATCTGATAGTTTAACTAGATAACCCATACTTGCAGATATTGAACTACCGCTTAACTATAAGGGTGCACGAGGCAGAGCGGGCCAGACGGACCGTCCGGAACCGGTGGAACTGCACATTTTTTCATAGAACCGAGGAAGGGGGTACAGGTACCGGTCCAAAAAATAGGAACCGAGGCTGAGGAGGTACAGGTACACGGTCCTACCCAAGTCCCGTGCCGTACCGGACCGAGTGTGCCGAGTATAATGTCTCCACGCCTGATTCAATCACAGTCTCTTCTTTTACAGCATGACCAAGGTAATCCTCAACCTGGATATCCTCCAATATCCCTTCCAGGTGCAAGACTTCCGCGCTTGTACTAGCAATCAATCTTTTTTCTTTCCAGTTCCAATTCCATGTCCCAATTCTTTGGTACGCTCATTCCGGCTAAACGGTTGATGAACAAAATCGAGTTCTTTAGCGCTTTCGCAAGGAAGCCCATCAAGTTTTCTCGCTTGCTTTCAATTACTTGCAATATTTTTTCAATGACTAGAATTTCACTCTGAGTTACATTCTTCTTAGTAATCTCACAACTTCCTACATTAACACCTGCGGTCCCTTTTAAGCCTATCAATTTCGTCAAATGCTTTTGCCCTCCAAGAAAACCTTCGTGTCTGATTCAATCTTACAGTCGGAGAAGCTCGAGTTTGGAAGCTAGAAAGGTCAGTGAAGAAGAACGAGGATGAGCTACCGTTGATTTGAATGGAAGTGTGCTGTCGTGGTTTTAGAATGAATCATTGAGAATATTGTGTGCTCTCGAGAATTTGTGAATGTTATTGTTGTTGGAATCGAATTAGTTTGCAGGGAAGGAGTTGATTTGCGGCCCTTAAAATAAAACTAGTGCATAACCTTCATCAGCTCGCAATACGCACATTGAATGCTTGAGAAAATGCCTGAACAACAGGAAATTTTCTTATTAACAGGAAATTTTTTGTTTGGAACCGAGTCAAGTACCGGAACCGTACCTAGTACCGTACTGATCCCGAATAGTACCGGAACCGAGGTACATGGTACAGGTACCGGTCCAAAATTTTGGAACCGAGCCTAGGGAGGTACAGGTACTCGGTCTCGGCAAGAACCGAGCCGAACCGTACCGTGTGCACCCTTACTTAACTATGTGTCAAAGTATAAAGAAGGCCTAGAGTGTTCAGTATGTCTGTCTACACCAAATGTCCCCATCATCACTCTGTGTTCCCATGTTTTCTGCAAATGGTGCATTGAAAAAGCGATGGAGCGTAACAGAAGTTGTCCTTATTGCCGTGGTTTTCTCTCGGAGGAAGACATAGTCCTTGCCCCGCGGTATCCAGAGGAGAACCCTGCAAAAGTTGGTGCCCTAGTTAAGTGTTTGGCACAAAATGAAATAATGAATTGCATCTTGTCCAAAATATGCCTTACAACATCATGTGACTCTTAATACTACTCCCACCGCCGGACCTATAAGAGGGATGAATTGGGTTTTAGCCCAGGTAGCCATTAATGCGGAAAATATATTTAGCTCTTCATTTTCCGTTCTTAATATCATCATAGCCCAGGTCAGATAGAAAAATAAACCTATCTTGGTTCGTCACTGATTACTTCGTGATTTTAACCATTTACATTGTCGTGTAAAATTTTCCTCTTGCTATAAGTACGAATTAGCGGAATAAACTAACAAGTACTAGACTTCAACAACCGTAAAAAAAAGATTACTAATATCCAGGCAAAATATTTCGGGAAAGAAATATTATTGGATATATTACAAATGAATCTTTGGGATCTTTGGAAAGTAAATCAATTTCCAAAATAGGATATACGAAAATTAAAATATTTTCGAAATTGATAGTGAGATAATAAATGATAACAGTGATCTTTGATATCGAAGAAAATAATCTTCCAAGAACACATGTGATAACGTTAAGGAAGTTTTCATTAAGTTGGTGATCATACGCAAACAAACTAGGAATAGGATAAAAAAAAAAACACAACAAAGTCAGCTGACAAGAACTTTGTTACATATATTTGATCAAAAAATATTGATGTTCAATTTAAAATGGAATTATTTTTGGACATTAATAGAATGATGAAGCGATCGGATCGAGAGCATCATTTTGCTTTGATATCATCTTAAATTTTGATATGTAGATCAAATTCAAGATGAATATCATATTAGACAAATAATAAAATCAAATCAATGATAAATTAAAACAATCAAGAAGAAATAAATCTACATACCAAAACAATTATGGAGAGTGAGACATTACTCGGAGTGTCCTCTCTCTCTTCTTCTTCTCCTCTCTCCAAGGCGATTTCCGGCGACCAAAACCCAAACTCCGGCAACCTCTAACTGCTCAGATCTACTCCTTTTGGAGTGGATCTGAGCAGTACCCACCTTTTCTTTTTAGTTTTAGCAAGTTATTTCATAGATTAGCTAGGTTTTTAATGTTTTTAGGTTTAGTTTTGGGATCTATTCCCCCTTGCCGGCGGCAAGTTGTCTCCATCTTCATGGTGGTTCTTTCTATGCTTTTATAGCATCTTCTATCGACTTTCATAGTCGTTCTTTGTTAATGTTCATAGGTTTCAAGATCATCGTTGACGTACTCCGGCGACCGGAATCTTCATCGGTATATTCAAGACTCAAAGCAAATCACTCCTATTTTGGAGTATCTCTTTCTCAAGAAGAAGAAAATCAACAAAAATGGTGGACTTGTGATCCGAAAACCATTTCTCCTCCGATTCAATCGGTTCTTACATACATTTTTCTAGTCTATTTCCGGTGTTCTTTCTCTTTTCTTGCTAGAATACTTGGTTATGTACTAGTATTGTATGGTGTTTCTCTATTACTTTATCTTGATGTCTTGAAACTCTTTGTAAACTTAACATTGAATTATTAATGAAGAGTTGATCTTTTATCAAAAAAAAAAAAAAAAAAAAAAAAAAAAACAATTATGGAGACGATGTTTAACGTGGTTCAGTCGACTCGACCTACGTCCACAAGCAACCCCGTAGGGTGAATAATAATATTGATCATTAGAACATTCTGAGATGATTAACAATTAAATTAAGACTCCCTACTTATAGAGTATGAATAATTAATATAGGATATTATATTATTACATGTAATATATATCCTAATTAATTAGAATATGAATACTAGGAAATTAGCTAGATATTTGACTTGTCTAGAAAACTACCTAAATTACACAAGATCTTTTTATTCTTGGAAACTTAACTGATCTTCGTCGATCTACTGTGTTGTTTGATCTCCGTCGATCTTCTGATAACTTGAGTCTTGATCACTTCATCTTGACTTTGACTTCCGTTTGAGTTTGATATGGTCTTCACTTCCCATGCCAAGTATAGCACGGTCACTTGTCTCAATCTTCACTTCGCGTGCCTGACTAAACGATTACTTGATTTAGTCTTCACTTCACCATACATTTTCCTCGGTTCTTTCTTCAAACCCCACCTTTTTCCTCTGCAACATCAGAGTTGTTATCCGTCGGTAATGTTTCAATTACCAATTCATCCCAGTTTTGACCACTAACATCATCTTATGATTCCAAATCTTGGAGCAGAATCTCCCCATGATTTTCAGTTAAGGATTCCGCTTCTACTAAGGCAGCATTGAGAGGTGCTGAAGAATTTGTGTTGTTAGCTGAAGCGCCTACAAAATTTGTATGTCAGAATGTTAATGATATTTACAGCGATTTTCCAAAACCCACTACATGAAAATCTACCTATTGTTACATTATATATTGTCACTCCTTGAATATATATGTTGTATAAAAATAATATAAATTGTCGCACTAGTTCTCAAGTGCAGCTAAAAGCTATAATTTACTGCTGCAAAAATGAAACTTTTGCCATAAAATTGTAGCAACAATATGAAAAGAGTGTGACAAAAAAGTATGATCTCTTCTTTGCGATAATAGATAACGGGTGCGGCAAAAACTTTTTTGCTTCATGGGTTATTGCGACACTAGTAGTGGTTTATGCCATAACCATTGGTTATTACAATAGGTTAAGTTTCTTGTAGTGACCGACAAAAATACACAACAATGGTAGGTACGAGGAAGATCAAACATATTAAGAAATCTATGTAATGATATTTACAACGATTTTCCAAAACCGACAAAAATTATGCGCACAACAATGCTAGGTACAAAAGATCAAACCTATTAATTAATCGAAATCTACGCAACCGCAATCGATCAAATGTAAATTGATTTAAACATATCACAAATTGATGGAAAATCAATACACAATTACCTTTTCTTTTACTTCTTAAGATAGTACGCCATCTATCCTTAATATCTACGTTAGATCTACTTTTTAGCACCTCTTTGAAATCACCATCTCTAAGAATCAACTTCCATTTTCCTTCGTTGTGTTTTTTTACTCCAGCTGTTAAAGTTGCATCTTCTTCAGGAGTGAACTTTACTTTAGTTTTATTCTTCCCAGGAACTTTATCTTTACCTCCTACGATCGTGGCTTGGATGATACTTGGCTGCTTTTTCTTCTTCGCCATTTAGGGTTTTTAGAACTTGTATTGTAAGAAAAAGATGGAAGATTATTAAATGTGTCTTAATGACAACAGAGAGCACATGATACTCCTTATATATAGAAGATGAATATGCCATCTATAGGGAAACTGTGCACATATATGCATTGCTAAAAGTAGTAATAATTAAGAAAGTTAATTGTTAATTAATGGATCCATTTGATAACAGAAATTCCAAAATCTGATATGAAATAACTGTAACTACCATTTTATAGAAACACAACCAGATGAATAAAATGATGAAGCAACAAGTAAATAGACGATTCATGTAGTAAAGCAATGAGTAATTAATGGTTAAGCGCATGAATTAAATGAAATGAAAATACAAGCAATTACGTGGAGCCTACGTTAACGGGTAATAAAAGTGTGTTGGATATTTTCAACAAACCCTTGAATTGAAGGCATTACCCCTGTGTCGGGGATCGACACGAAAAGATGAAAACTTCGTTCTAATGTTTCTATTATCGGTTAGAAAACACGAGAGCAGAAAACTCGTTTCACCAATGGACGCATTGAAGGAAGAGACGCGCACTGTTCACTGCGAAAAGATGTCGTAGAGATGAAGAGTCATCTCCAAAGGGTATGATTTCCTCTTTAAATAGGAGATTTGTTTTCATTCAAAACACATCTCAACTCTCTCTGTTTTCTTTCTTATAAGCATCATCAGAAACAAAACCAGTGTGTTCTTGGTTGGATCAAGGTCGTACAAGCTTTGAATCCAACAACCGTTGTGGGGCTTCAAGTATCCTGACGGCAATATTTAATTGACCTGTTTGTACTCGCCAATTCAATTGGGAAAGGGTCGAATAATTGTCGAAAAGAATCTTTCATAAGAGCCTTGAACCCTAATACAACATTCTTTTCTTCACCCTGTTTTACTGCCAATTTTCCAACAAAGTGTAATTGCAAAATATACATCGTACCATTGAAAATAATTGCCTGGTAAGTTTGGAATTTTGAATTGAGTCATCTCGTAACTTTTGCTCGTATATTGAATGAAAGTTGTAAATGTGACAGGATATCCCGAAAGAATTTCTTAAGAAGTTTGGAAATGAACTATCTGACAGTGCAACTGCAACCATCAAGGTTCCTAGTGGTTCAATGTGGCGTATAAGATTGACGAAAACACGAGGTGCGATTTCGTTTGAGAAAGGTTGGCAAGAATTCATGGAGTTTTACTCTATTTCTGTTGGACATCTTTTGGTTTTCAGATATGCGGGGGATTCAGAATTTCATGTTCTTATATTTAATACGGGTGCTACTGAGATTGAATATCCAATGATGCATAATTTCCCAGCCAACTTTAAAGATAAAGCCCAAATGATCGACATTGATTCTTGCAGCAGTGATAGCAACAATGAACCAGGTAAGTCATGCCTAAACTTAATTTGCATATATGGCGTTATTAATTGTTTATTTTCTTTGCAAATGCAGTTGGTGAACATGATTTTCCAAAACGTCGAAAAGTGTTTGCCGCAACAGGTTCTACTAAAAGATTTAATACTTCACGGGTAACACAATTAAAAGAAAGAGCACTAAGAGCAGCCGAGGCCTTTAGGTCAGAAGAACCGTTCTTCAAGGCTATTATGCACGCTTCTTGTGTAAAGATTGGAGGCAATATGGTAAGCTTTTCAACTCGGTAGCAAACATGTTTCTTGAATCACCTAGGTAAAGTACATCTAGGTAATCTTTAGTTGCTGCCCATATTTCCTTGTAAACTTTTGAATGCCCACCTTATTATCCTTCTCAATATGCAGCATGTGCCGTCGGATTTTGCGATTCCATATTTGCAACACAAAACTACGCGGGTTACACTAAGAGTTTCGGACGGGAAATCGTGGGATGTTGGGGTACTTTATACACAAAACTTTTATAAAACAACTCTATCTAAAGGCTGGCGTAAGTTTGCTTTAGACAATCATTTGAACATAGGGGACGTCTGTGTGTTTGAGCTGGTGGATAGAAAAAAATTCGAGATAAATGTTCACATTTTCCAAGTCTTCAAAACCAACTTTAGAGATGAAGCTCAGGTGATCCGTCTCGATTCTTGTAGTACTCGTAGCAACAATGAAACTTCTACCCGAAATGAGTCTTCATCAAGTAGAGGGGGTCAAGTCAATCTGGAAACTGAGGAACCAGCAGGTAAGTCTTTCAACACTAAACCTGTATGACTTATCTTGCTATATTGCGTCACTGTTTATTGTGTTTGCAAATGTAGTATTTTGCAGTAATGTTACACAATCAAAAGAAAGTGCACTTGCAGCAGCTGAGGCATTTACGTCAGATAATCCATTCTTCAAGGCCATTATGCGCCCTTTCAATATAAGTAACGGACTTGTGGTAAGCTTTTCAAATCGAGAGCACAGATGTTTCATGATTGATCTTAGTAAAATACATTCTCGTAAACTTATGATTTCTCAAAAAAGCCAAAGCAAATTGTGTCTGCTGTTCTGTTAGAGAAATGTATGTTTATATTCTTGTAAACTTATGATTCCTTCCCTAATTTTCTTTCAAATGCAGAACATACCTGGTAATTTTGCGATTACATATCTAAAACACAAACCTGCGCTGGTCACCTTAAGTGTTTCGGATGGGAAATTGTGGGATGTCAGCTTAACTTCAATTAATTCAGGCACAACAACTTTATCCAATGGCTGGAAACAGTTTGTTTCAGATAACCAGTTGAACCAAGGGGATGTCTGTGTCTTTGAGCTTGTTGATAGAAAATATTTTGTGATGAATGTTCATATTTTCCGAGTCTTCCAAAAGACATGTAGTAGTAGTGAAGAATTGGAGATAGATGCTCCCCGGACAGGCAGATCAAAAGAAAAATCACTTGCAGCAGCCAATGCGTTTAAGTCTAAGAAGCCGTACTTTAAGGTTACTATGTGTCGCACTTACTTAACACTCAGACTTGTGGTAAGTGTTTCAACTCGAGAGCATATGTTTTATCATTTCATCTCAGTGTGTTTGGTGTAATATTTGGTGGTCTAAAATCTGCACACATGACTAGGTGATCTTACCACTTTAATGCTTTGGTACCATCTCATTTGGTTAATTAACATTCTTTAATGTCCTTTTGAATGCAGATGGTACCTGCGGCTTTCGCGGTTCCATATTTGAAACATGAAACTAAGGTCAGACTAAGGGGTGTGGATGGCAAAACGTGGGAAATGCAGTGTAATCTGTTACACAAACCTGATCGTGCGAAGCTATTCAAGGGTTGGAACACATTCGTTCTAGATAATCATCTGAATGAAGGTGATGTTTGTGTTTTTGAGCTAGTGGATAGAGAAAGATTCGAAATGAAAGCTTACATTTTTCGAGTCGTTCAGAATGGGGATTAGACTGGAACTGTAACTGGCATATTTGATAGTGAAGAGACATGTGCTAGTGTTGCCATATCTGGTTGACCGGTGTGGTACACTAGTTCCAGACTAGATTTTTTTTTTTTTTTTTTTTTTTTTTTTTGTTTGAAGTTAGTTCCAGACTTGATATTAGCCTACTTGGTGCAGTTCTGCTGATTTTGATGAATGTTTGAAGACTTTTCTTAAGGTATAGATGGAAAATCTTCATATCTCTCTCCATTTCTTAATCTGCGTGAAAACTCCAAAAATATTTTCTAAAGTGGAACGAAGGGAGTAATAATTTTTTGGATTATGTTTTCCTCAGTTTTGCAATAGTTTGAGTAGTGCTAGTTTTGAATTAAGTTTAACCAAATTCATGATCTTTCCAACTGCATTTTAGGTCCCTATGTATCACCATTCCATAACCACGTACAGAATCAGATAATAATATGCTTTTCCCACCAAAAGATGCATATGACTCAGCACAGTGCCAGCCAGTTTTTTAGTCACAGCAAGTCCCATCGGTCAAACTTATCCGACTTTATTTATTTATTTTAATCAAAGAAGAAAAAAGAGACAAGGGATGAATGACTCATTGACTACAAGAGAAGTCTAGTCGTGCTCCAAAGTCCAAAATCGTGTCATTAAGGCGGTACTGATACTGATGGTTAAAACACGCATGCAGCAAATAATTGGGCTTTTTAACAAAGTGTCCATGCTTTTGAAATGTATTTCATAAAGTGGCCGTTTTTTCAAATGTTTATTTAAAGTGGCGATATTGACATTTTCCATCCCGTTTTTTCAAAAAACGGTTAACAATCGTTACATGGTACGTGTCGGTTATCCAGTCCATTAAAAAGACATTTTTATCCCTCCAGAAACTAATGAGTTGAAACATGTTGAAGACTGAGTCACTACCGTTCCAACTATTCATCATCTGCTTCCCAAGTTCAGTCATATGTTCTTATCCGAATCAAAACCAATGAATTTAACAAAATAAATTGTGATTAACTAGATAATACAGATCACTTTCAAATTCAAAGATGTAAATAAATTAGTAAATAAAAAAACCCTAACCTCTTTTTCTGCTGGTGTTATAAATCTTCATCGTGTATTCATCTTCATCCATTGTTACGAAACCTTAAGTGAACACGAATTAGAATATTCATCTTCATCCTCTATTAAATTCAGAAAACCCTCAATTTTTCAAGAACCCTAATTAAGGGAATCCCCAATATAACATTCTGAAAACCCTAATTCATGAAATTAAGTTCAAGAGAACATATATAAAATGAATTAATACAAACCCATCGTCTCAAATTGAATTAATTTAATTGAGAAATCATCAAATCATCAAAAATTCAATTATCTACATAACAAGATAGTGGAACAGTTGATAGAGACACTAAAATCACAGTTGAGATAAAGAGTTTCAACGTGATGTATTAGTTTTGTAGATGATTTTCTACACGAACAATCAAAAGAAACACTTGCAAATTAACAACATCACCACACGAACAATCAAAATCAACTGTCTTCTTCATCTTCCTTCGTGATTTTCTGCAATAACAATCAACTGTTTTCTTCATCTTCCTTATTCTTCGACCTATCTCAAATCAAACCAAACTATACAGTGAAATCACTATCACTAAACACGAAATACTAGGGAAATATGAAAGGAAATCGAGAAGGTGAAGAGAAAAGATGAGCGACCGTTTTCTGATTCTCTTTCTTCTCTCACAAAGTTAGGGTTAGTTTCTAAGGATAGGCTAGTAATTTGAACATGATAAATTGACCAAATCAACGTGGTTGACCAATGTGGTGGGTCCGGATGTGAAAACTAACGGAAAGGCCTTTTTATAAAAGGATTTAAAATCTTGCCCGGTTTATTAAATATATGGTAGGAAGCTGGACACTTTATTAATTTGCCCTTAATTGGCCGTTACACCAGGTTCTTATGAAGCTTGATACTAGTATGATAGATAACAGCAAGAACCCCCCATCACTGGACACTATTTGCCTTCTCTGGAAACTAGAAAATAGTTTTAGTGTTTCACACCCATAAAACCATTGGAAAATCAGTCCTGAGCAAGTAATGTCGTCAAAGTATGATCATAGCAGCAAGAAGAGGAAGAAGATGGAATCATCATCATCAACATCTTCTACACCTTTGCATTTCTTCAAGATAATCCTTAATCATACCATTGAAAACAAACGTCTGGTAAGGTTTTAGTACTATTCCTTGATTTAATTTTCTTCTCAACAGACTGCTTCCAAGATAATTAATCGTCAACATCTTCTAGAGTATTTTCTGTCTCTAGAAAATACTCTCCTGATATTGATATTCCAAAATAATTAATCGTTTGTTTGTTTCAGCTGCAAACTTAGAACAATCTACAAAACCAGACAAAACTTGCTTCTAAAAATCAAAAAATGTTTTTGTTCAGAAGATCTTTAAATGTATATCAAGGAATTAATTAAATATGGATCTGTCCTTTCTTTTCTTCATCCTGTCATCTTAGAATGAAATGAACACACTCTGATAGAGAGAGCTACTAGACGGGGTTCTGATCTTTCCAATTTGTTAATTTGTTGTCTGGCTAATATTTAATATTTCAGTGCTTCAGCAGCACCATGTTTGCTAGTATCGAAAGAAACCCACGTTTGGATACTCTAGCTAGCTAGTTAGAAATTTGGAATTTTCTTTTCTTCTCTTTTAATTACTTGCCCGTAAACTGACTAAAAGTTGTAAATGTGACAGGAAATCCCAAAAGAATTTCTAAAGAAGTATGGAAAAGAACTGTCTGACTGTGCAACCATCGAGGTTCCTAGTGGTTCAGTCTGGCCTATAGGATTGACCAAAAGACGAGGTGTGATTTCCTTTGAGGAAGGTTGGCAACAGTTCATGGAGTTTCACTCTATTTCTGTTGGACATTTTTTGGTTTTCAGATATGAGGGGGATTCAACATTTCATGTTCTTATATTCAATATAAGTGCTACTGAGATCGAATATCCAATGCATAACTTCAGAAACAACTTCAAAGATAAAGCTCAAGTGATCGACATTGATTCTTGTAGTAGTGATAGCAACAATGAAACTCGTACCCAAACTGAGTCTTTATCAAGTAGAGGCGGTCATGTCAATCTGAAAACTGAACCAGGTAAGTTTTTCAACATCAAACTTAAACATGTTGGCGTATCTTGGCATGCCGTATTGCGTTATTGTTTATTTTGTGTGGAAATGCAGCTGATGATCATGCTTTTCCAAAACAACGAAAAGTGTTTGCCAATACTCTTACTACTAGAAGATCAACTACTTCAAGGGTAACACAATCGAAGGCACTTGCAGCAGCCAAGGAGTTTAACTCTGACAAACCGTTCTTCATTGCCATTATGCCCTCATCTTGTGTAAAAAACGTACATGTGGTAAGCTTCTCAACCTAAGAGCATACATGTTTCATGATTATCTTAGTAAACTGTTCTTAAGTTTGAGTTTAAGATATTTTTGACAATGTTGTTCAAGATTTACCAACGGAATTTGATTTATATTAATGGACACATGGAATTGAAAGGTCATGGTATCGCATGTCCACTGTTCTGTTATAGAAATGTATGCTTAACTTCCTGTAAATTCATGATTGCCCACTTAATTTCCTTTTCAATGCAGAATGTACCTGCGGCTTTTAAGCATCCATGTTTGCACCAGAAAACTACATTTATCAATCTAAGGGTTGCGGGTAGGAAGTCTTGGGATGTGAAGTTAATATTTTTGAAGAAACATCAGAGAAGTACTCTATCTAAGGGTTGGATGAAGTTTTTTTCAGATAATCAATTGAAACCAGGGGATGTCTGCGTGTTCGAGCTTGTTGATAGCAAAAAAATTGTGATGAATGTTCACATTTTCCGGGCCTCCCAAGAAGCATATAGTGGTGAAATTTTGGTGACGAATGCTCCACAGTCAGCCAGATCAAAAGAAACATCACTTGCAGCAGCTAAGGCGTTCAAGTCTAAGAAGCCGTACTTTAAGGTTACTATGTGTCGCACTTACTTAACACGCGGACGTGTGGTAAGGTTACTATCTTCAGTTTTTGACTTTTGGTTCAAGATACTAGTGTTTTTGGTGTAATATTTGGTGGTCTAAAATCTGCACACCAGGAGTATGTGATCTTAAATTACCATTTGAATGTTCTTTGGCATGCAGAATGTACCTGCAGCTTTCGCGGTTCCATATTTGAAGCATGAAATTAAGGTCAGATTAAGCAGTACGGACGGCAAAACGTGGGAAATGCAGTGTAACCTTTTGCACAAATCTGATCAACATCGTGCGAAACTGTTCAAGGGTTGGGATAAATTCGTGCAAGATAATCATTTGAATGAAGGTGATATTTGTGTTTTCGAGTTAGTTGATAGAGAAAGCTTCGAGATGAAAGCTTATATTTTCCGAGTCTTTCAGAATGGAGAATAGCGTGGAGGTTCACAATATACCTGTGGAAAAGGCATATATCAATAAGCTACTGAAGAGACATCTGCTAGTGTTGCAAGATCTGGTGGACCTGTGGTTGACTACTTTGATTTTTTGCTTCTCTGTGCAGTTCTGCTCATTTTGCTATAAACTTGATTAGTTTTTTGGTTTACGTTTTTCATATTTTTATGCATAGGCATAGGATAGCGGTGGGAACCGTGGGGTTGAGTACTTGCGTTTTAACTTTCGGCTTCGGCACTAATTTGGTTAGTGCCAGATTTTTTTACACATGCTTACATAGTTGCATTCCCAGTGGCATTTTCAGAAATGATCATTTTCTTGCGGATGCTAATGTGTGCGGAAAGGGGTTATATTCTCATTTTTTTCTAATACCACGGCAGATTAGACCCTAATCTTTTAGGTGCATCTCTGTGGGACAGCTGAGATGCGTGCATTGCATTTTATAGCTTGAGTTAACTTTTACTATTAAACTAGTAGTAGTACTACCTATCAACAACTAGACTAGCTACGAGAGAACATGGAGGTAAAGATAAGATTTTCTTTTGAAAATTTTAAAGATTTGACGAGACATCACAAGCACGTCTCTTCAGTCATCATCAAAATAGCAAGAATGCAAGAATCATTCAAAAATAAATAAAAAATTACTAGTATTTTTTTCCACAGCCTTAAGCGATTGGAAAATCAGGCTTAAGAATGTGACACTATGATCATCAAAGTGGTCTAAATATTAGTAGCTACTTTGTGCAGTTCTGGCAATCAAAAACCCTATTGCTTTACCCTTTGCACCACCGTCCCTTCTAGTAGATATTTTCACATATTAAAAACAAACGGAAAGTCTAAATTTATCGTGATTTTTTCACGGTAATATTACCGACACACAAAAAAAATGGAGGGGCCCACCGTAAATCAAAACCCCACCCCTAAATGGTGGGTCCTAGGGGTTTTCTCTGCCGGTGATATCACTGTAAAAAAATCACGGTGTGTCTAGCACACCCGAAAAACAAATGCCTAGCTAAATCCTTTGACTAATTCCCAAATACAGTCAATAAACTTAAAAGAGTATTAAATTTATGCATTGAAACTAGTAGAAATTATATTGATAACAAAAAAAAAAAAAATCTGTTGGTAAGATCTTAATTAGTGACTTAATTCAAAGTAAAAACATCAAACGCAAGAAAAACGTTATGGTTTCCAAGAAACCGAAATACTAAGAGAGAAGAGGAGAAAGAGATATTGAGAGATTCACAATTCACAGCTTGTAGCAGTCGGTCAGAAAAACTAAAGTGAAAACTGCTCTTACTTATTACTCCCTCCGTTCCGATTTACTTGACGTTGTAGAGTTTTTCACAGAGATTAAGAAATATCAGAGAGAGTAAAATCTTTCCAATAATACCCATATTAATTCCTACTTAAAGAGTTAAATAGCCTAGTTTTGTGTTTCTAAATTCTAGGAAAGTTATCAATCCCATAACAATATTCTTATAGAGTTTCACAGCCTCAAACCATATAGGAAATGAATCCTAAGCAAGTGTCTCACTACAATCAGAGCAAGAAGAGGAAGAAGATGGAATCATCATCATCATCAACATCTTCTTCACCATTGCATTTCTTCAAGATAATCCTTGATCATACCATTCTAGATAAACGACTGGTAAGGTTTTAGTACTAATAACATTCTTCCTTACAGATCCATTCCTTCCTTTAACTATCTTCTCCGCAAGTTTAAAAAAAGAAAAAATTCCTCTGAATCAAATGAACACAAATAAAGAGACGAGTCCGTTCTGATCCTTGCAATTTGTTTGGTGTTAGATTAATATTTCACATTTCAGTGGTTCAGCTGCTCCATGAATCCTAATCACTTTGTTAGTTAGAAATTTGAGTTTGCTTTTCTTCTCTTTACTTCTGCTCGTAAACTGAATAAAAGTTGTAAATGTGACAGGATATCCCAAAAGAATTTCTTAAGATGTTCGGAAATGAACTATCTGACCGTGCAACCATCACGGTTCCTGATGGTTCAGTCTGGTTTATAAGATTGGCGAAAAGACGAGGTGCGATTTCGTTTGAGAAAGGTTGGAAGAGGTTCATGGAGTTTTACTCTATTTCTGTTGGACATTTTTTGGTTTTCAGATACGAGGGGGATTCAAAATTTCATGTTCTGATACTCAACACGACTGCTACTGAGATTGAATATCCAATAATACATAACTTCCGAAACAACTATAAAGATAAAGCTCAACTGATTGACATTGATTCTTCTAGTACTCATAGCGACAGTGAAGCTTCTACCGAAAATGAGTCTTCGTCCAGTAGAGACGGTCATGTCAATCGGGAAACTGCACCTGCTGGTAAGTTTTTCAACATTAAACTTAATTGCATATATGGTTTATCTCGGGTTGCTGTATGGCGTTATTAATTGTTTATTTTCTTTGCAAATGCAGTTGATGAACATGATTTTCCAAAACGACGGAAAGTGTTTGCCACAACTGTTACTACTAAAAGATCACGTTCTAATACTTCACGGATAACAGAATCAAAAGAAAGAGCTCTAAGAGCAGCCGAGGCATTCAGGTCAAAGGAGCCGTTCTTCAAGGCCATTATGCACTCATCTTGTGTAAAGAGCGGAGGAAATGTGGTAAGCTTTTCAACCTAATAAAATACATTTAGGTAACCTTTAGTTGCTGTCCTTAATGTTTGAGTTCAGGTACTTTTGACATTGTCATTTCAATTTGCCAAAAAAAAAAAAGCAAATTATATCTGCTGTTCGGTTTGAGAGATACATGCATATTTCCTTGTAAACTTATGATTTCCCACCTTTTAATATCGTTCTCAATGCAGCATGTACCGTCGGATTTTGCAATTCCATATTTACGACATAAAACTACACGAGTTACTCTAAGGATTTCGGACGGGAAATCATGGGATGTCGGGGTAGTTTTCACAGTGAAATGTAGGAAGAAAACAACTCTATCTAAAGGATGGGGTAAGTTTTCCTCGGATAATCATTTGGACATGGGGGACATCTGTGTGTTTGAGCTGGTGGATAGGGAAAAATTCAAGATGAATGTTCACATTTTCCGAGTCTCCAAAACAAACTTCAAAGATAAAGCTCAAGTCGTCGACATTGATTCTTGTTGTCCTGATAGCAAAAATGAAAGTACTTCTACCCAAAGTGAGTCTTCATCAAGTAGAGACGGTCAAAGCAATCTGGAAACTGAACCAAGTAAGTCTGACAACATTAAACTTAAACTCCCCAGGGTGCCAAATTAACCATGTATGGAGTATCTCGGCTTGTTGTATTGCTTCATTGTTTATTTTATTTTATTTTAAATGCAGCTGATGAGCATGGCTTTCCAAAACAACAGAAAGTGTTTTCCAATACTGTTCCTACTAGAAAATGGTGTTCTAATCCTTCACAGGCAACACAATCAAAAGAAAGCGGAGCACGTGCAGCAGCTGAGGCATTTAGGTCAGAGAAACCGTTCTTCATTGCCACTATGCACGCATCTAGTGTAAAAAGCGGAATTGTGGTAAGCTTTTCAACTCAAGAGCATCGACGTTTCATGATTTATCTTAGTAAATTTTTCTTAAGTTTGAGTTCAAGGTAATTTTGATATAGCATTAAAAGGTCAAAGTATCCCATGTCCACTGTTCTATTAAGATAAATGTACGCTTAACTTCTTGTAAATTTATGATTGCATGCCCACCTTAATTCCTTTCAATGCAGACTGTACCTGCGAGTTTTAAACATCCACATTTGCAACGGAGAACTACACTTGTCAATCTAAGGGTTGCGGATAGGAGGGAATCTTGGGATGTCAAGTTAACATTTTCAGAGAATCATCGGAAAAGAACTCTATCTAAGGGTTGGATGAAGTTTTTTTCAGATAATCAATTGAAACTAGGGGATGTCTGTGTGTTCGAGCCTGTTGATGGAAAAAAAATTGTGATGAATGTTCACATTTTCCGGGCCTCCCAAGAAGCATATAGCGGTGAAAAATTGGAGACAAATGCTCCACGCACGGCCAGATTAAAAGAAAAATCACTTGCATCAGCCAAGTCGTTTAAGTCGAAGAAGCCGTCCATCAAGGTTACTATGTGTTCCTCTTACTTGACAGGCGGATTTGTGGTAAGTGTTCCATAATTCATCTCAGTATAAAAGTTTCTTAGGTAATCTTGTGTTACTGTCAAGGATGCTTGTGTTTCTGGCATAATATATTCTCGTCTAAAATCTACACATAGGATGTGGTCAGAATACCAATACTTAAGTTGAATGCTTAACACTTGTAGCATTTACATAAATTGTATTCCTTAATTTTCCTTTGCATGCAGATTATACCCGCGGCTTTTGCAACCCGGTATTTGAAACATGAAGTTAAGAAGGTTGCTATAAGGGTTTCAGATGGGAGAACGTGGAAAATTCAGTGTAATACTACTTATAAAGATAAACGTGCAAAGCTATCCCAGGGTTGGGAAAAATTCGTTTCAGATAATCATTTGAAGGTGGGTGATATTTGCGTTTTCGAGTTAGTTAATAGAGAAAGATTCGAGATGACAGCTTCCATTTTTCGAGTCTCTCAGAGTAGGGACTAAGGTGGAACCATATCTGTGGAGAAGGCATATATGAAGCTACTGAAGGACATGCAGTAGTGTTGCTATATCTGGTGGATGATCATTTTTTTTGTTAGTTAACTAAATATTAGGTACTTTCTGCAGTTTTTGCAGTGAACTTGATTTAGTATTTTTGTTTTTGTTTCCGTATCCTCATTGCGATGGGATTCTCTGTTAATGGGAAACTTGCATCGCCACATTTCAGTTTAGGCAGTACATTCGGATTAAGTTTTAGCAAATTCATCTCCTTACATTTCTAATATCATTTTTGATTAGCAATCGACACTCTATGCTAATATGCAGAAGGGCTAATTAACAGCATTTTCAGAATAAGCTTATGTAGTTTTACCCATGCATACATGTATCTTGTCAGTAATTGTCACAAACTAGGCCGCCTTTAGATTAATTAGACCCTTAAATTCCTTGTGAGAAATATCAGAGAAGATAAGAAGCAGAAAAGGTATTTTTGTTATTGAATAAATTGTTGAATTCATAACAGGCTGTCTGAGAGTATTTATTTGTCTTATCATTACAGGACTTGACTTGTCTGTAAGGTCAACATAACTTTGACTTGACAAGATTTGACTTGATTGAATATTATACTTAACAGCCCCCCTCAAGTTGATACTGGCAGTCACAGAATTCAACTTGATAGACTCAATCAAAAAAAAAAAAAAAAAACAACTGAAAAATCAAAATATAACAGAAGAATGAAGACCAAGTCCAGAGAACAAAGCAGCTTCATTGTCAGAGGAGAGTTCTTTTTCAACAGCAATACATGAAGAATTCTGACACTCAGATACATCAACAGCAGCACTTGAAGTATCTCCCAACAGTTTTTGAAGTAAAGAAGTAAAAGTAGGTGAGCACAACCCTTTTGTGAATAAATCTGCAATCTGAATTTCAGAAGGAACATGCTGAATCTTCACAAAACCTTTATCAACCAAATCCCTTACTACATGATACTGAACTTCTATATGCTTGGCCGTGGGATGAAAAACATGATTAGAAGCCAATCAAGTAGCTGAAGTGTTATCACAGAACATTTGCATTGGAAGTTGAACTGAGATTCACAATTCCTTAAACACATTAGACAGCCACTCCAACTCAGATGCAGTAACATATAAACATTTATATTCTGCTTCAGCAGAAGACCTAGAAACAGTGGGTTGTTTCTTACTAGACCATGAAATTAGAGAACTTGCCAGAAATATAACATAACCAGATGTAGACCTTCTTGTATATGGGCATCCAGCCCAATCAGAATCTGTATAAGCTCTTACTGTGGAGATATCACCTTTGTGTAGAGTAATTCCAACTCCAACAGTCCCCTTCAAATATCTCAAAATTCTTTTAACTAAATGATAATGAACATCGGTTGGTGCATGCATAAATTGTGACACATAGTTAACTCCAAAAGCAATATCCGGTCTAGTGTTTGTTAAATATTGAAAACTACCTACTATTGTCCTATATTCAGCTGCATTTTCCAACAAAACACCATCATGAATAGAAGCTCTGGATTCCTTAACTACAGGTGTAGAACAAGGTTTGCAGTCAAACATATTTGCCTTTTTAAGTAGTTCTAAAGTATACTTCTTTTGTGTAAGAACCAAAGAATTTTCATTTCTGTGAGCTTCAATACCCAAAAAATAACTCAAATCCCCTAATTGTTTCATAGCAAACTCAACACTTAATGCTTGAACTAACTTATCCATAGCAATGTCAGAATTCCCAGTTAGAATAATGTCATCAACATATAAAAGAAGTATCATCATTTCAGAGGAAGAAGTATAGATGAACATTGAGTAATCACACACTGATCTTGTAAAACCAAATTTAACCAAAAAATTACTAAACCTCTCAAACCAGGCTCTTGGTGCCTGTTTGAGACCATATAAACTTTTCTTTAAGTGACAAACAAAATTTGGAAATTCAGGATCCACAAAACCTTGTAGTTGAGCCATGTAAACATCTTCATTTAAGTAGCCATGCAAAAAGGCATTTGATACATCCAACTGTTTTATTTTCCAGTTTTGAGAAACAGCTAAAACCAATACAATTCTCATTGTAGTAGATTTAACTACAAGACTAAAGGTTTCTCCATAATCAACACCATCTTGTTGATTATAACCTAAAGCCACTAATCTGGATTTGAATCTATCAACTTTGCCATCTGCTTTAAGCTTAATTCTATGTACCCACTTGCAACCTAAAATGTTCATGTTAGGTTCTGGTTTAACTAATTCCCAAGTGTCATTGTTCTTTAAAGCATTATGCTCCTCTTTCATTGAGACTAGCCACTGAGGAATCTTGATTGCACTCTTAAAGGTTTTTGGTTCAGATGGAATATCTAACAAAGAAGAAAAGGCAACTAGAAGAGGGTGTTTAACAGAACAATGCATGACATGATCTGGAAAAGTTTTTGGTTTTGCAACACCTCTCATAGACCTTGTGACAATGGGACTAGAAGGAGCAGAAGGAGAAGATAATTCAGTAATAGCAGGAATTGTAGAAGAAGAAGAACTAGAATGACAAGAATCGGATGAATAATAAAATTCTTGTTCTGAAAAGACTACATTTCTTGAAATATGTAGTTTTCTTGAAATTGGATCATAACACTTATACCCTTTGTGCAAGGGACTATAACTTATAAACACACATTTGACTGACTTAGGAGAAAGTTTATCTGACCTTGAATGACCTAAAAAGGATAACAGACAGTGCCAAAAACCTTAAGAAAACTATAATCAGGTAAAACAGAATGAAGAACTTCAAAAGGAGATTTGTTGTTAAGAATTGGAGTTGGTGTTCTGTTAATTAGATATGTAGCAGTTAAGAAAGCATCATACCAAAAATGTTTAGACAAAAAGAATTAAAAAGTAAAGTATTTCCCATCTCAGTTATGTGCCTATGCTTTCTCTCAGCAAGACCATTTTGCTGTGGAGTATTGGGACAAGAAAATTCTGATATTAATGCCGTTTGAAGTAAGAAAAGTACCCAAAACACCTTTCACAAGTTCACTAGCACCATCTATTTGAAAAGATTGTATCTTTGTAGAAAACAAAGTTTTATTTAAGTTTTTGAAATGGATAAAACACTTTAAAACATCAGTTTTCAGTTCCATTTGATATATCCAATGAAACCTACTATAATCATCAATGAATAATATGTAGTATTTATAACCTTGTAAAGAAGGAACTGGTGAGGGTCCCCATTCATCACAATGAATCAATGATAGAGGAGTAAGAGCATGAGAATGAGATAAATGAAAAGGTAACCTTTTACTTTTGGCAATTTGACAAGAATGACATAAAGATGGAGAGGATTTTGAAGAATTAACAACAATGTGTTTAGATGAATGAAGTTGTTTCACAATTTTATCAGAAGGATGACCTAATCTACAATGCCAAAGTTCTGGAGAACCATGTAATGCAGAAAAAGCATGATGAAAATTTTGAGAAGAAATAGGATATAAGTTGTTAACCATTCTACCTTTTGCTAAGAGTGCATCAGTGGACAAGTCTCTTATTTCATATCCTGTAGGGTCTAGCCTAAAGTAACACTTGTTATCTAATGTAAATTGACCCACTGACAACAAGTTATGTTTCATCTCAGGAACATGAAGAACATTCTGAAACTGAAAACTAGCATTTGAATGCAAACTAGAATTACCAGTCAGAGAAATAGGTAATGACTTACCATTGCCAATTTTAACTGATTCCTTGCCCTTGTAAGAAGAAGTATTCTGCAACAATGAAGCATCACCAGTCATGTGAGCTGAAGCACCAGAGCCTGACATCCACAAATTTGAGCTTGAAGGATCATCATTAATATGAATTGAATTAGTATGTTGACTTGAAAAAGCTTGTGGTGTAGTAGAAATAGAATTCCCATTTGCTGACTGTGAAGGCTCAGAAACACTAACAAAACCAGAATTTGATGGAGGATAATATCGAAAATGGCACCTGCTTGCATAATGCCCTTTCTTTCTGCAAATTTGGCAATCAACTTGGGACAAATCAAACCTACTAGATCCACCATTTGATGTAGAACTACTTCTTGGATCATAATTTTCTTGAATATTAGAAGAACTACTTCCATTCTGTCCACTTCTATTTCCATTACCTCTTCCATAAGGAAAATTTGAACCATTCTTCTTCTTGCCACCATTAGCATTATAACTATTCCCTGAATTAGAATTACCATTTCTTGCATATAAGCCTGAATTATGTTGACTATTAACCATTGTTCATGAGTAAGTAGTCTTGCTTTCAATTCACTAAAAGTATATGGAGTATCCCTATTTTGAGCTGAGATAACAAAAGTATCATACTCCCTACCCAAACCATTCAAAACATGCATTATGAGATCAGAATCACTAACTTTCTCTCCAATAGCAGCTAGTGAATCTGTTATGGACTTAATTTTCTTTAAATACACTAGAATGTTTAAATTTACTCTCTTGATTCCAAACAATTATGCTCTCAACATATTCTTTCTTGCTCTATATTGAGTTTGAAAACAAGACTCAAGAAATTCCCATATTTCTCTTGCAGTAGTTAGACCAAGAACATCCCTACAAATTATAGATGTGAATGTAGCTTTTAAACAACTAACAACAAATCGATCCATCTTTCTCCAATGAACCCAGTTTGGGTTTAAACTAAGAACACCATTAATCATAATTTTCTCCTCTGGTATTGGAATTTCTCCATTAACATGACCATACAAATAAGTAGTAATCAAGATAGACTCAAATTGGTCGCGCCATAGAATAAAATTTGTATTGTCTAACTTAAGAGAAACAAAGTTAGTGATGTTGGTGAAAGGAAGTGTAAAATTACCATTATCAGACATTGATGCAGCGGAAGACATTGATTGATTTGAAACTTCTGGTACTGGATTGATACGATTGCTTCTTCTAACCATAAAATTGCAAATCCCCGATCAAAGAACTAGAATCTTGAAGATCTTGATGTAAAACTTGTTATGAAAACTGTATGTGGATGATTAATCTGTGAAAGATTTAGATCTTAATTAGCTGTAAAAGATTATTGTAAAAGATATTGAGCTGGTTTTGTAAAAAATTTCTAGGGTTTGGATCTTAACCCATCTGATACCATGAGAAATATCAGAGAAGATAAGAAGAAGAAAAGGTATTTTTGTTATTGAATAAATTGTTAAATTCAATACAGGCTGTCTGAGAGTATTTATTTGTCTTATCATTATAGGACTTGACTTGTCTGTAAGGTCAACATAACTTTGACTTGACAAGATTTGACTTGACTGAATACTATACTTAACACCATGACAGTGATATTGATACGGAAAATAAGTGTGCCTCAACTGTAAAACATTACTTCTTTGAACTTTCATATTTCTTCGATTTTAATTATATGGTCATATCTACAACAATAATCAAAATTCATTACCTCGTTAACAATCCTACTATAAAATATTTCTCAAGTGAGATCTTTTTACTAGCATATAGTATGTAGATGGGTATTGAAAAAAGGGAACATTATCTATAAACCCCTAGTATGAGTGTCATTGAAAAATACCCTTTCAAACTTAATAAATACCCCTAAGTTTAATACATTACTAAAATACCCTCTTTTGTATAGTGTTATAAACCCACTAAAAAAAAAAAAAAACTACCTCTCTACTGCCCACCACCACTGTCCATCACCGCTAACAACCACCACCACTGACCACCGCCGCCGCCGCCACCACCACCGTCGTCCACCACCAACAACCACCTCCGCCGCCGCACGCCATCACCAACCACTGCCTATAACCACTACCACCCCAAAAAATCACCACCGCCGCCAACCACCACCACTTCCGACCACCAACCACCACCACTTTCCTCATATCCACCACCACCATCACTTTCTTCTACCACCACTAGCAACCAACGCCGCCATTATCGCCACCACCACCACCACCATGTGGAGTCAACTTTAGCAAGTTGACCCCAAATCTGAGGCAACTAGCTCAAGTTGTTTCGAAAGTGGAGGAAACTAGCCCAAGTTGTCTCCAATAAAATAGAATACAGGAACAAGTTGCTAAAACAAATGGACTCAACTAACCCAAGTTGTCTCCGAATCTGAGGCAACTAGCACAAGTTGCCTCCGGATACGGAGGCAACTAGCCCAAGTTGTCTCTAAAAATGAAAAGAAAAACATAAACAAATCAGTGAACCTGGCGTGAGTCGAACACACATCCTCTGACACGAAGTCAGTCATGCTACCATTTCACCACAGATTCGTCGCAACTACTGTAAAATGTATATATAAAGATAATTTCACATGCTTATCAAAAAATATGGGTCCAACTAGCTCAAGTTTCCTTCGATTCTGGAATCAACTAGCTCAAGTTGCCTCCAAAATTGGAATCAACTAGCTTAAGTTGTCTCCAAAAGTGAAAGCAACTTTCTCTAGTTGCCCCCAAAATCTAAAGTCCAAGAATGAAATGGAGCAAACAAAATGGAGTAACTCTAGATGTTTCCGCAGTTCAATATCACACCATTCAAGCAAATGAAATTTAATGAATTAATAATTGCATCAAGAGAGAGTATACGAAATTTCTTGCTTTGTTACTTCCCGCAACTTTTGTAGCAACAACATCATTATCAGCACCAACCATTTCTCTTGCCTGAACCCATTACTCAATCTACAAATTTCCATTTTGCTTTCTAGCCAGATTTCTGGCCTTTGCACATTTATTCACCATTACATTTCTTAGCATCCATCTACTTCACTCACCATAACAACCTTCATCTGATTCCCATCTCAGTTTCCATTACAACAACAAACTCATCCTTCATGTAGGCCTCAGAGTACCAACTCCAGCCAACTCTTCCATAATGTCACAACAAACAATCCTAGTGCAAATATTAGTTAACCAACTAAACTACATGTTAAAAAACTTGCATATTTTATGCAAAGCATGTACTGGCCAACCTGACAACCTGCAATCCCTAAAATTGTATTTTTTTGAACAAAATGTAGTTAATTACATAATTGGAACATGTTTACAACCATGGTAACCTGCTGATCCCGAAGGATACAAATCACAAATTACAACAACAAACGCAAATAAAACTTCAAATGTTAAATAGCAGGCAAACACTTCAAACGTTAATACATGTTACTTTCGAAGTCACTTTACCAAAACAAGCTGGGGTGATGTTCTCAGCAGCAAAATGGCTATCTCCAAAAATGTTGAAAATACACTTGCAAGGCTTCAAAGCTAGTGAGGAATCAAGGATGCATCTTTAAAGATACTTCTCTGAATCTTCAGGTCTACCCTTGATTTACCCGACCTATCATAGAGAACGCCACATACAGAAGATGAGAAAAACCAATACAACCTTCGAATAGAAAACATAACAGTTGTATGCTCCATCCATCTAATACACACACGCATTCGTACGCATATATATATCCATCGCTTTAATTTTCTATTTGACTGTTTTATTCATTATTTTATTAATCAATCCAACACTATTATTTGACTGTTCTTTTGTACCAAATGACATCAATTGTGAATGGAGGAGAGCAAAGGTGCAAGTAAAAGCAGAAAATAACAAATACATGTACACCATGTATCGCATGATATATTGTTAAAGGGCTCTAGGCACAACTACATCCGAATCATCAAGAACATCTCCATCACAAGCCATCTTCTAAATCTCCAAAAAACAATCACCAAGTTCCTCACCAACACTATAAATACAGCCCTGCATCCTCAGACCCAGCTCATCTCTTAGATTTAATTGTTATTGTCTGCAATATCAGCTCTAATTCTTGTTGTCTGCAACAGCAACTCCCAGCCCTGCAGTTCCATCACTAGCAACTTCTGCTTCCATTTCCATGTTGCACAACAGCAATCAATTAGGTCAACTCCATCTCAGATACCACCAACATCTTCCAATTACTTCTTGAATCAATCACAAATAAACTCCAACCCAACTCAAAATTGATCAGTAACTTTCAATTGCTTCATTAGAGAGCTTCAATTTCTCCATTTTATGTAAATCAAATCCTTAATTCTTGATTCTTCTCAACAGATCCCTGATTCTTCTATGCTTTATTACATAACAATCGAACTCAACAAGTACCCATGACTGATGTATCTTTCTCGACACTGAATTCTTCATTCAAACTCAAAATTCAAACTCCGATTGTTCATTCAAAATCGAATCTCGATCTCAAAAGTTAAACGAAACCAAAAAATCAATCTCGATCACTCTGAATCTGATATTGAAATCGTTTATCTTCGGAAATTTAGTTTAAAATGAGAATTAATACCAGAAATCAAAACCTAAAATTAGGATCTCACCCGAATCTTCAACGAAGAAGAAGAAGATGGACCGCTGCTCCTGATGATTTTTATATTCGGATTTCGGAATTTGATTCACAAATAGGTGACAGAAAGAGAGAATTGTTGATGGATCTGGTGATAGAATAGGTGGATTTTGAGGTGGTGGTGGAATTGGAGGTGGATCGATGGGGGTGTTGTTGTTGGTGGTGGTGATTGCCGGAGAGAGAGAGAAAAGTGATACGTGATAACTTACTGAGATGGTGATGACGGCGATGGAGACGATGGTGATGTTGGTTGTGGTGGCGACGGAGATGGAGATGGAGATGGTGGTGGCGACGGAGATGGTGAGAGTTCCCTTGGTTTTTCTCGAGTGAGAAACGAAGAAGAAGCTGAAGTATAAAATGTAAAGGTTAAAAATGGGATTATATGAATTATTTTTCTGTTCATAATTTCAATAATGCCATTAGGGGTATTTGTAAATCCCCATAATGGCATTTGTAAAGCCCCATGGGTATTTATCAAGCTCTATTCCATGTTGATAAAGATCTTTCATCTACCAACTTTGAGTTTAACTTCACTTTTCATGATGTGATTTACTCGGTGTTTAGATGGGACCAGAAGTTTTGGAAAGCATCGCATATTACGACGACAGATTTTAATCTGGAGGTTTTTGGAATTCCTTACCAATTCTGGTCTTCAGAGGTTATTCACAAGATTAGCAAGTTATGTGGTGAGGTTCTTTTGATTGATCCTGCTACCCTGAAATTGGAGGATTTACGTGCAATGCGTCTAAGGGTCCGTAATCTAAAAGGAATCATTTCAATTCCTAGAGTTATCACCATATCAACAAATAGACGTAACTTCATTGCTCATATCTCCATTGATAGGCTTCTACACTCTGCAAATCGAAGGATGAATAATGGCGCATGGACTGAGTCAATTTCCGTACACCGAAACTCTAGCATGATTCCAAGGACGGTGGAGAGTCAATTCAAGGAATCAGTTTCGATCCAAAATTCTAGCAAATCTTTTAACTCAATCCGCGATGAAGTAATTCTACCAGATTCTACGGCTAGTTTTGTGTCTTACTCAACAAAGAAAGTCTTAAATTATGATATTCGTAAGCCAGCTCATCATGGGTCCACTTCCAAAAAAAAAAAAACGAAAGCCAAGAAAGAAAAAGGGGCATAAGTCAATTCAATTGTGGAGACGGATTGAGAAGTTAGCTTTGTCTTCTGATGAACCAACTGACACGGAGATAGACATTGTCCCTATATTTGTCTGCGGCCTTGATGAAATCTCATATGAACTCTATTCCAGCTCACCTCAGAAGGAAACAATTTTAACTGGTTCTTCACAAATTTATTGTCCTCATATATCAGGCTTACCTTCATCCACATCTTCAACCACCACTTTTCCAGCAAAACCAACCTCACTCTTCACTTTTATAGATCCCATTCCCAGACCCATTCATGAACAAATTACCATTCCATTAACTTGCCTCAAATCCCATACCAACAATTCCACACCCATTCTAGCCACTCCAAACACAAGTCTTATTCTACCCATTCCCAAACCCTCTACACCCATCCTTCCACGGCCTGCCATTCTCAAAACCAATTCAACTATCATAACTGCACTCCTTCCCAATAATTCCAACATTAACAAGTCATCTTTTGTTCTCCCACAATGGGTTTTCAAAGAAGCTCAGAGATTGTTTAATTTGGGTATCAAGTTAGGAATTACTTTTGATGCAATGCCGAATCATTTAAAGAGATTTTTGACTTTCAAGGTAGATATAGAAGGTCCAGTTACTAAGAGCATAGAAAGTACACATCAACAATCATCTGATATTGAGGAAGACTTCGTTGTTCAGACTTTCATCACCTTGGATGGAGTCCATAATGTATCAACTCATGAGCCAAAATTCAAGCCCATACCTCTGGGTGGTCTATGTAATACTTTCATGGTACACATAGATATGGAAGATTCTATATCCTCATCTTCATCAACTCCAACATACCCACCTGGATTTGAGCCTCAAATTGTTGATATTTTAGATGATGCTAGTTCAAGACCTTGTTCTTATACAGAACAAAGTGTGGTACCCAAAAGGCTTGTTACAGAATGTAGAAGATTGGGAATGGATCCAACAACAATTGATAACTCAGGTGGGAGGTCGAGAAGATCCATCAAAAGAAGGGGAGTTACATGTGATAAATGAATTTACAAATTCTCACATGGAATGTCAGAGGCTTATGCTCTGAAAATAGAAGAACAATTGTCAAGAAAATGATAAAACTCATGAAAGCACCAATAATAATCCTCCAAGAAACTAAGATGATGCACTGCTCCTCTTTTGATATCTCTCAAATCTGTGGTGACTCAAATTTTGGATGGACCTTTCAACAATCCTTTGGAAGTTCTGTTGGAATGCCTATCTTGTGGAATAAAGATTTTGTGGAAGTCAAGGATTCTCTTGTGGGAGATTATACTTTGTCAGTTCATTGTATTAATAAGCATGATGGTTTTGAGTGGATCTTAACAAATGTATATGGACCTAATAAACCTCATGAAAGAGCTGATTTTTGGGATGAATTAGACAACATCTGCAGATTTTGGGACTTCCCTTGGTGCTTGGGAGGTGACTTTAATGTCATAACCAAATGTGATGAGAAAAAGGGCTGCAATAAGATCACCAAAAGCATGGAGAACTTTTGTGATTTCATCTTTCAACACAATCTCATAGATCTTCCTCTCAAGGGTGCTAGATATACTTGGTCTAATGGTCAAGTTAATCATGTCATGTGTAGGCTTGACAGATTCCTAATTTCCCCATCTTTTGAGACTAAGTTTCCTCTTGTTTCCCAATTAGAAAAATCCATACCTACTTCTGATCATATCCCTATCCTCTTAAACATCTCAGACCCTTCATGGGGGCCTAGCCCTTTTAGGTTTGAAATCATGTGGTTCTTAGAGAATGGTTTTATTGAACTTCTACAAACTTGGTGGTCTTCTTTTTGTTTTGCAGGGAGTTCTAGTACAATTCTTTGGTGCAATCTAAAAGCTTTAAAAGAGAAGATGAAAGAGTGAAACAAGCTTACTTTTGGTCACACAAATACAAAGTTGAATCATTTGATGTAAGAGATTCATGATCTGGACATATTAGTTGAATATACTTCTTTGTCTGAAACACAGTTGCATAAGCTGGTAAATTGTAAAAAAGACTTTGAAAAAGTCACAACTATGGATGAGGTCTCATGGAGGATTAAGTCTAAAACCAAATGGCTGCAAGAAGGTGATAAAAACACTTCTTTCTTCATCAGTAAAGCAAGTGCAAGAAGAAGATACAACAGGATCAGGCAGCTTTACATTGATGGAACATTGGTGGATGATAGACTAAAGTTGCGGGAGCATATTGTAATTTTTTATAAAACTTTGTTTGCAGAAGAAGAAATTATAAAACCTGTCTTAGAAGGTATCAATTTTGATAGCATAAACTCCATTGAATATGGTATTTTAGACTCTAACTTTACAGAGGAAGAAGTTTTTCAAGCAATTAAAGATTTGGGACATGACAAGGCACCTGGTCCAGATGGTTTTCCTGTCATGTTCTTTCATAAATGTTGGGCCTTCATTAAAGCTGATGTTATGGGTACAATGGCAGAATTTTTTGAGAAAGGTTGTATTGATTCAAAGCATAATTCCACCTTCATCACTTTAGTTCCTAAAAAAGATCATATTGAAACTATTAAAGATTGCAGGCCAATACGTCTTCTAACAAGTGTTTACAAAATCTTATCTAAGGTTTGGCAACAAGGTTGAAATTAGTGATGACAAAATTAATATCACATGTTCAATGTGCCTACATTGAGGGTAGACAAATAATTGATGGTACACTTATAGCTAATGAATTAGTGGACTCAAGATTGAAGTCTAGTAAGCCTGGGGTGATCTGTAAAATTGACTTGGAGAAAGATTTTGATAGGATTAATTGGAGTTACTTGGAGTTCATAATGAAACAAATGGGTTTTAGCAAGAGATGGATTCAATGGACCAGATTTTGTTACTCTACTGCCACTTTTTCAGTTCTAATAAATGGTTCTTCTTTTGGTTTTTTCAATAGCACAAGAGGTGTCAGACAAGGTTGTCCTTTATCTCCACTTCTTTTAAACATCGCAATGGAAGGTTTTTCTAGATACATTGACAGGGCTGCCAATTCTCAGTTATTCAGTGGCTTCTCTATGGTAGACAATGGTCAAGTGGTTAATCATTTGTACTATGCAGATGACACAATCTTTTTTGTGGATGACAACAAGGAGGAGCTTTCTAATCTTTTTTCCATTCTTCACTGCTTTGAGTACATTGCAGGTCTGAAAGTGAATAAAGCTAAGACAAGACTGATTGCTATTAGTGATATCCCCCTTATTAATGTTTGGGCAACTGAGATGGGGTGTGCTGTTGATAATCTGCCTTTTTTGTAACTGGGCATGCCATTAGGAGCAAAATCAAACTCAAAATCAATTTGGGTGCCCATTATTGAGAAAATTGATGATAGACTCTCTATTTGGAATCAAATATCTCTTTCAAAAGGTGGAAAGTTAGCTCTTCTTAAATGCATTTTAACTTCTCTACCCATGTATTATTTTTCTCTATTTAAAGCTCCAATTTTAGTTATTAAGACAATTGAGAAAAAAATGAGGAACTTTCTTTGGGGTGGGAGTAACTGTTCTCATTTGATCAAATGGGACATTGTTTATGCTGATAAGGAAAGGGGAGGGCTGGAGGTGCTTAATCTGAATTTATGAATATTTCTCTTCTTGCAAAATGGTGTTGGAGATTTGGTGTTGAAAAGACTCAGTTTTGGTATAAACTGATTGTAGAGAAATATGGCTGTGATGTTTCTAATTGGGTTCCTGCCACTGTAAATTCTGCTTATGGAGTTTCATGTTGGAGGGCAATTGCTGAGGCAAGTGAGATGGTCAATAATAATTCAACATTGTGCATTCATTCAGGAGAGCTGATATCCTTCTAGCATTACAAATGGATTGGTAATAATTCTCTTGCTAAGAATTTTAATCTTCTTTATAAGTTGGACAATGTGCAGTTTGGGAATTTGGCTGATCATATTTCTCATGATGGTTCTTGGAAGTTTAATTTCAAAAGAGCTATGAATGGTTTAAAGGTTCTTCAGTTTGCACACTTGCTTACTATTATAGGTAGTAACCCACCTACTACAGATAACCTGCCTGATACAAGAAGGTGGACTTTACATCCATCTGGATGTTTCATAGTTAAGTCACTTTACAAGACTTTTACTGTTGCAGAGGGTATAGATGATTTCCCACATCAATTTGTCTGGGAAATTGGTATTCCACCTAAAGTCAGTTTCCTTCTCTGGTGCGCAGTTCATGGTAAATTGAATTCTAAAGATATGTTAAATCATAAAGGTATGGACATTTTTAGTTCTTGCATTCTTTGTGGAGATAGTTCTGAATCTCAGGAGCATATATTACTACACTGCAAGGTTGCAAAGTTCATTTGGAATGTTGTGACTCCAAAAAATCATTGGGCGTGGGTGTTTCCAGAAAATTTGTTCTCTTTTGCACATACTTGGCATATTAATCAGCTTTCTCACTCTGGAAGGGTGGCGTGGGATTTCATTCTGGCGGCAGTAATTTGGAAACTGTGGAGAGAAAGAAATTGTAGAACCTTTGAAGAAAATTACAAGTTCAAGACAGATCAGGATTTAGCTATTGATGTAAAATCTTTGGTGCTTTTGTGGGCAACTGCTTGTGGGACGAGAGTTCATCTGAACTTCTCAAATACTATCTCACAATGGGAGACTGTTTTCTCTTGATGTTTTGTTTTTGTTTTGCCTCTGCTTCTTTCTAGTCTATATTCTGTAGACTTTTGTATATTCTCTGATCTTTAATAAAATCTTTTCTTCTGATCAAAAAAAAATGGATAGTAGGGGTGTTTATAACATTCCCACTTGAAAAAAATGACGAAGATGAAAGCGGATCACGTTACATATATATATATATACATACTTCGTCCTTTTTATGCTCAGAAATTTAGTTAGTCACTAACCATTTATTCACATTACATGTCGAAAATGTTGTATCGCCATATTCACCTTCAAATCATATGCTAACGCCTAACGCCAGAAGATTCACTGTCTGGGTAATGAGGGAGGATCCATGGACACTCTTAGATGGACAAGGTCGGACAAGATTTGCGTCATTTTCTCCGACAAACTCAAACGACAATGAATTTAGGTCTAATATTTTAATGATATGTTCTTATTATAAGACTTTATATTCCTACCAAAAATGAATGCAATTCGAGATAGCAAACCTGACCATCTCTTGATCTTAATTTCAACCGTTAATTTTGAACGACTGATATTCAAAGGGGTATATGGTGGTTTTATACATCTCGAATTGTGCTCATTTTTTGTAGGAATGTAGAGTCTTATAAGAAGAATATACCATCAAAATATTTGTAGGTGTAAATAATCCACAGGGACAGGTGGAACGATCCTAAGCTATGGCGTACCAGAGGAAACATGTATCTAGAGTACCGGATCGCCTCTCCGAATCTGGGCGCAAGAAAAGAGGAGCAGAGACAGCTTGGAAAGTCGACGAAAAAGGGGAAAAGTTGTGATGCGATGGACATCGGTGTTTGGAGCAATAAATGCGGCTGACACGAGTTGGTAAGAAGATAAGAAGAGCTCGGTCAAGGAAGACTCGGCCAAGGATCCTAAGGGCGACATCGATCATCCCCACCAAATGGGCGACATCGGGTGACGAGATGGCGAGAAGAAGGCATCACTCGGCTTGACGTCCAGGCCGAACAAATAAGAACATCGGGTGAGACATCGGCCCGATCACCCGAGAGGAACATCGAGGAAGCTACGCCGAGCCTAACATCGTAGTGCGATGTATCATCATTTATAACTATAAATAGAGACCATGTAGAGAGGAAGAACTTAAGTGAAAAGTGAGGAAAGAGAGCATACTCATAGCATTGAGAAAGAGAGACATCCATCTTGTAACCTTGAATCGAGCAATAACATCCTCCTTTAACCCCGTGGACGTAGATAATCATGCCGAACCACGTACATCTCTTGTTCTATTACTTCTCTTGTTTGTTTTGCTTCCTTGCGGATGTGTTTAGTTACCTTTGGATGTAGAGGTAGGATTTTCTACATCTACATTCCGCGCCGACTAAGGGGACCGTATAACATCTCGGATACCTTGAAATCGGGCCCGAAAGGGGAAACTCCGAGCTCCTAAGCCACCTTGTGTCTTGGTTGATGCTAAGGAGAAACCCTTTCGGTCCGCTATCTTTGTTTTTTCTTTAGTAACGCCTTGTTGGGTTGATAGAGGTTAACTTTGTGTTCTTGTTTTGTTATCTTCGTTTTCTTAGCAACATCTTGTCGAGTTTGATAAAGTTAGCCTTGCGTTCTTGCTAGTTATCTTCGTTTTGTTATCTTCGTGTCGTTGATATAAGTTCGTTTTTGTGTTTAACTTAGGAAGTCTCCATTTTCCAAGCAAAACAAGTTTTCCGCTCAAGCGAAGTCGTCAAGACCGCTCCGTCAAGATGGGCTGTTTGTTTGAGACACCTCAGAGAGTCATCGGATGACCCATGAGCTCCTAAATAGCATCTTTCGATGTTGGTAGAAGCTAGAAGGGGATCTCATCTCGATGACTATGATCTGTGGCTTCAAACCCCGTTATAAGAGAGATTCAACAGCTCCTATCGACACCTAGTGAGGATAGTCGATGCTAAGCGAAAGACTCTAATAAGCACAACGTGTAGGTTGCTAGGACTAGTTCCTAGGGAGAAATATTGCCACATCTATCTCCATTTCACACCTGTTTTTATTTTAGCAAGATAAGAGACACACGATAATGGTGGAAACAGGACTAGCTCAGAATCGTTGAGTCTAGTTCTTGGAAACCATGGCCGGCAGGATTGTAGAGAACGGTCCGAGTCTCACTATAATCCTACGCTAAGAGCCCCACAACATCAGTAAAAAACTATAGGAATCTTGCGGCCATCAGAACGACGGTCGTTAAGGGTTGTCGTTGCCGCCAGTCACCGCCATGAAAGAAATCTTCCGATTCAACGCACGGATGATTAATGATTTACAGCGTTAGGAATGTCGGGACAAATAGCGATTAATGCATAGGAAGATTACTGAAAGCGATGTGTCAAGACAGCTTTTCAAAATTTGTCCTTTTGCGGCAAAAACGATTTGACTGCTGAGACCGACACGCTGGCGTAAAGGGAATCGTACTATATAAAAAAAAAAAAAAAAAATTCTTTTTCACTCTGCACTGAACTGCTGTACTCCATCCTTAACCTTTTCGAAAGCAGTTCGAAGTAAGGGCTGTCTGCTTTGCTGACGTAGGAACGAACGGATAGGCGAGCCGAGGAACGAGGACGATAGCAAAGGCAATGGCAAGTACCTCCAGGACGAAGCGAGGATCTCGAGGAACCGAGTCGCGGCGGGATCCAGCGGGCAAGAGGACTTACGGACTCCCCAGCACGGAGATCGTCGACCTAACGACCGGGGCGAGACTCAGGCGTTGATCAAAGGCATGACTACGGTCGACGAGGAAGTCGATCTGGGCCGAGATGACGACTTCCCACCCGAGAGATTGCGGATTAACCCAAGTCAAATGGGGCCGAGGAACGAGGGCGGCATGGATGACGGGGAGGACTGCATCGGATACGGAGGAGGAGGAGGAAGTCCAAACGATACACGAGGAACGAAGAAGAGAAAGACAACCTACGGAACACCAAAGAGATTTGGAACGAGAGGCTGAAAGACTTAGGCAAGTACACTTGGCAGGAGGGAACCCTAATCGAGGCGTCCCCCGATAACATGCCAACCGCCCCCGGCTTTCGGTTGTTCCCCGAGAGCGGTCGATCACCCAACGGCCCCGATCGTCCCTCCTATCGCTCACTACGAGACCCCCAACCGCACCCCCTAACACAACGGACACCAAGTGAACGGTCACTCTAGTCACGAGAGCACCGACCCGATGTTACTCGCCATCTTGGCAAGCCAAAGAAGACAAGAGGACTGATGAGAGAATTGCAGGAGGAGAAACTTGGCGCTAGAATACGAGAATCACCCGGCTCCGCAATAGGAGGACGGGATCGGGGATCATCAAGCCGAGGCGCCTCTAGCAACCACACTCCACCAGGGACGACCCACCCCTTCACCGAGCCGAGGGCGAGTACCGATCCTAATCGACCAAGAGAAGGATATGGGCCATCCGAGGATTCTTCGGCCGACGAGGAAGCAACCAACGAGAGTACGGACGCGTCCACCAAGCAAAGATCGAACGACTCGAGCGGATAATTAAGCGACTGGAGACAACGAGGATGACAAGTTAGCGAAGTAATCAATGAAGCCCGGAAGACACCGTTTACCGAGGGGAAGCTGGACCGAACACCATTTCCACCAAAGTGAACGTTGCCAATCTTCCCATCTAGGTTCGACAGCACGGGCGATGCGGGAGAACACATCAAGATGTACGGCATGTCCTTACTACAATGGAAAAATCACGATGTGGTCATGTGCAAATTCTTCCTGCTAGTCTAGAAGGAGAAGCGAAGATTTGGTTCTACACCCGCCCGATAAATCCGTTGGGAGCTACGCGGTTTTGGTGGAAACCTTTCTCGAGACATACATGCATATGACATAGCCCGGCCCGAGTCGACAAGTTATTTACCACAGCGCGAAGGCTCGGGGAGCGCTGCGGTCCTTAACGGACAGATGGAGGAAGTTATGCACGGATATAGGGAAAGCACCGGTCGACCAACAGATATTCGGCTTCGAGAACTCGCTAAGGAAGTCGGATCCCATCTGGGTGGCAATGTACACAGAGAAGCCCAAGACACTAAGGGAAATCCGGAAGATGCAGGAGCACTATATCGCCTTGGAGGAGATCCAGGAAGGAGCGCAAGATAGGGGAATACAAGAGGCGAGCACCGCAGAAGAGGCTACCGAGAGAAGCCGCGAAACGATCCAGAAAAGGCCGGTGCCGGCCCGGGCGAAAACAAGAAAGTTTGGGTCGAGAGGGGAAAGAAACCTCGCCACGAGCCAAGATCGTACACTCCGCTCAATGCACCCTTGGAAGAAGTGTTCAAGGAGGTTGAAAAGAGGAACGACATCCGTTATCCCAAGACTCGAGGGATCCAATTCGACGGGACAAGGAACCACCCGGAGTTCTGCCATTATCATCAGTTCGCGGCCATTCAACCAATGATTTAGAGAAGTGAAGGACATCGTCCGGCACGATCCGCGATGGTATCTACGGCATTTCGTCAAAACACCCGTCGACACCGGCCCGGCCCGAGGTCCCGGTACATCAAATAAGAATCAATCGCGGCGCTCGGTTCACTTGTAATACCATATCGCACTCGGCAACACAAGGATACGATTTAGGGACCGGTATCACCTCAAGGATACACAAGAGGGACAGATCGGGCGAGAGAAATCTTTAGCGTGGCCAAGACCCTCCCTATGGAGCCATGGATGATGCGGCCGATTACCTTTTCGGCGAAAGATGTTCCATTAAACGGACAAGCACATGGGGATCCTTTAGTAATAACCACGATGATTGAGGAATGGGGCGTCCGCATGATATTAATGGACAAAGTGGTAGCTCGGTCGAAGTTACGTTCTATGACACTTTCAAGAGGATGGAATTGTCGATGACGTCTGATCCCGTCGACTTATCGAATTTACGGCTTCAACGGTGCGGTGACAGTGCCAAAGGGAGAAGTCACTCTCAAAGTCTCGGACGGGGAAGGGTTCCTTGACACATTGACCACCTTTTGCGTAGTCGATGTCGCATCGCCATATGAGGCAATCACGGGACGACCTTGGATCGCAGGATTAAGGGAGTCGCCTCGGCCTACCATCGAAGCTGCGCTTCCCTTCTTATCGCGGAGTGGTAGAGGTGCTAGGCGACCCCAAAGCGGCAAGACAGTGTGTGCAGATAGACATCCAACAGAACGAGGAAAGGCGGTCGAGGAAACGCCAAGAAAGAAGAAGTCTAAGGAAATGGAAGCGGGAGAGGAATTGGAAAAGGTGATGTCACAAGCCATCGCCACCTACGAAGCAAAGCGAGACAAAGTCTTATAGCAATCACGGGAGCCGGGAACCGTCGGCGAGCCAAAGCAAAACTTCTCGGCCCTAGAACCAACCCGGCAAGTCAATCGGGCACCGAGGAGGAGCCGAGATTGGTGAGAATAGGGTCACGCTTAACGAACGAGCAGTCCCCGGTGATAACCCTCCGAAGGAGTACATGGATGTATTCGCTTGGCAAATGCACGACATGGAAGGAATCGACCTAAGTTTGCTCACACCATGCGGATAGACCCCAAGTTCAAGCCGATTAGACAAAAGCCGAGAAGAATCGCACCAGAGCTACAACAGGCGGTGGAGGCAGAGTTGAAGAAAGCGTACGCAGCGGGAATCATCCGAAAGGCCCAATATCCGCAATGGATATCTAATATGGTGATAGTCCCCAAAAGTAATGGGGGCGTCCGAATTTGCGTCGACTACGGCGACTTTGAATAAGGCGTGCCCAAAGGACGCTTCCCCCCCCGATCGACCAGTTGGTGGAATCCATTGTCGGGTATAAGGCGATAACACTCATGGATGGGTACTCGGGATATAACCAAATCCCCCTGGCCCCCGAAGATCAGGAGCATACATCTTTTTCACGCCTAGGAGGACTGTGTTTGTTACACCAAAATGCCATTCGGGCCGAGAAATGCGGGCGCTACATATCGAGGCTGGTGGAGGACATGTTTGAGGACAAAATACACGACACCATCGAAGTATACGTGGACGATATGCTAGTCAAGAGTAAAGTATCCGATACCCACATCGACGACCTTAGAGACATCTTTCCGGACCATGAGGAGGTACAAGATGAGGGCAAATCCGTCCAAGTGCACCTTTTGGGTCACCTCGAGCAAGTTTCTAGGATACATAATCACCGATAAGGGGATCGAAGCGAGATCCGAGATAAAATCAAAGCGAATGCAATGTAAATGCCTTCACCTTGATTAAGGACGTGCAGCGGTGAACGGAAACACAGGCGGCTCTAGGACGATTCATCTCTCGATCGTCAGACAAGTGCAAGGATTTCTTCGGGACGTTAAGGAAGGGAGAGAAGTTTAAATGGACCGAGGAGTGTGAGGAAGCATTCCAGAAAATCAAGCAACATATGGCGAGTTTGCCGGTTTTACAAAGACCCGAGCCCGAAGACGTACTAACGCTATATCTCGGGGCAACCAGTCACGCCATCAGCGCTGTGTTGGTCAAGAACGAGGGAGCAGAGGAAAAGCCGGTATACTTCATAAGCAAGACCATGAACCCGGCGGAAAAGAACTACACCAGAATCGAGCAACTCATCCTAGCGCTAGTGTTTGCGACACAGAAGCTCCGGACATATTTCCAAACTCATAAGATTCGAGTACTTACCAAGTCCTCCATAGAGTCAGTACTTGACAATGCAGCCGGGATCGGGCGGATCTCCAAATGGAGCGCACAAATAAAGCAGTTCGATATCTTTTATGAAATGAGGATGGCGGTGAAAGCACAGGCAGTGGACGATTTTTTGGCGGACTTCCCCCTCAGTGACGAGGACGAAGTAGAAGACATCCCAGGAATGGAGGAAGATCGAGAAGACTCACCCGATTTACTCGAGACCTGCAGCCCGACACGATGGGAGGTTTTCGTCGACGGGTCATCCAATAAAGACGGGTCGGGTTTAGGACTGGTCTTCACGACACCGAAGGGAAAGAAAATGGTCCATTCCTTTAGGCTTGAGTTTAAAGCAACCAACAATGTCACGAGAATATGAAGCGGTAATACATGCCCTACGCTTGATCGTAGAGATGGGCATCCAAGAGGTACGGTGACAAGCGACTCCCACTGGTTGTGCGGCAAATCAACGGGCAATATGCCATACATGACCCCTTGTTGCAGAAATACTGGGAGCTCGCCCAATCCTACATCGGGCAAATACCAAGCATCAAATTCCGACACATCTGCAGAAAAGACAATCGGCATTCGGATGCCCTGGCATATATTGCTTCCATGTTGGTCGACGCAAGTATTGAGGGTATTAGAATCATGAGGATCCTAATGCCTTCGGTACCCGAACGTGGATATCGGCGACAAGTCGCGGCAACCACTACCGATCGACAGGGCCGATGATTGAGAAAGCCGATTCATGAATACCTCGAAACGGAAGGTTGCCCAAGGGGAGACCCGAGATCAACAAGATCAAGAGCAAAGCCGCGCGTACGAACTTAGGGATGGCACCCTATACCAGAAAATCATACACAGGACCATTGCTAAAATGCCTAAGTAAAGAGGAGGGCAGATGATCCTTAACGAATTACACTATGGGGTCAGCGGAAACCACGGCTCGGGCGCATGACCTAGCGGCACGAGCTAAAACCATGGGATACTGGTCGTACATGAACGAGGACGAAGCATATGGCCACCGTTTGCGACGAGTGCGAGAAGTCGGGAAGAAGATACATGCGCCATTGTAACATTAAACTCCGTCATCGGTCCCGGCCCTTTGCTAAATGGGAATCGACATCGTGGGACCACTACACGTCGGATCGGGACAAAGGAAGTATTTAATTGTGGCCACCGATTATTTCACCAAGTGGGTTGAGGCCGCTCCGCTAAGGCACATACGGGATAAGGATGTTTTTCGGTTCATGCGGGGAACACATCATATGCCGCTTTGGGGTTCGCAGCAATCGTTTCGACAACGGAAACAATTGCAAGGCAAAAACATCGACCTACTATTCAACACTTATAACATCCGAAATAGCAAGTCCACGCCCTATACCCCCAAAGCAATGGACAGCCGAGATCACAAACAAGACCATCGCCGATAACATGAAGAAGAAACTCGACGGGGAATATGGGGAATGGTGTGAAGAGCTCTACAATGTCTTGTGGGCATATAGGACAACTCGCAGGGAGGCAACGGGACTGTCACCCTTCATGCTAACATACGGGACCGAAGCCATCCTACCTACGGAGGCGATGATACCTACCACGAGGACCGAAGCGTGGAGGCGAAACATCTCGGCGGACCTTATCTTGGCTAAACTTGACGATTTGGAAGAAACAAGAGAGATGGCCCTGCAAAAGATGGAAAATTACCAACGAAGAATCCAACGGGAATACAACAAACGGGTCCGACCAAGAGAATTCCAACCAGGGCAGCTGGTACTAAAGCTCCTACCTAGCTATGAGCGTGACAAGAAGGGCGGTAAACTTGCACCACGATGGGGAGGACCCTACACGATAGTTGAGAAAGCCGGAGAAGGGGCATACAAGATCTCGAAGCCGGACGGAAAACCCGAGCCACGACCGTGGAACGCGACACGACTAAAGGTCTACCATCCGTGAGATCGGGTAATATATCTTGTCATCTATTTCTGTGAAAAGCCGCGTGGGGTTGGAAATATGACAAGTGCGTCTGAATGGTCGTTTCGAACCCGGGCGATGGCATTGTGCAAGTGCCGGGCGACTTACACTAACACGGACTATTCGAACTCGGGCGATGGCATTGTGCAAGTGCCGAGGTAGTTCGGGGCCCCGGCGGTTGGAAACCAGTGGCCGATTGTCGAGGCATGAGTACTCGGCGGTCGAGCGATCAACATTGCTCTCCTCGCAAGTGGCCGAATCACTTGCCCAAGAAGATTAATCGATAACTTCTTGGGGTGTCGATCCCATAGAAACTAGGCAAGACCAACTCCCCTTCCACTAGATCTCGAAAAGACGGTGATGAGATGCCTCAGTCAGGACATGGCATCGGGCCCGATGACCCTCCTTATTGAGTGTTTTCGACAGAAACGGCATTTGTGACTAACCTGTCTACTCATGCAGGCATAAAAAAGGACAATAACGAGGCTACGACAGAAAAGCCACATACGGGCAACCCAACATAAATAAGAATAATGACATCAGTAGTGTAACAGCATCAGTAGCAAGAAGAGCAAATAAACCGCGACGCAAAGACTTAGTAACAAGTTATGCAAGAAGTTAACAAAGTGTTCAAACGAATTACAACCCGAGGAAAAGGGCAAGACTGACGGCAGCGCTACAAAAGACATGATCACTCTTTGGAGGAAGTAGAACCCGGGACAGCCTTCTTGGCGGCGGCATTTCGCTTCTTATCAAGCACGCCTTCACACCGCCTTTGACTCGCGAGACGAGCTCCTCACGAACTTCGCTTTCTCGGAAGAAGATCCCGCGCTAGTTGCTCCGACGCCGCTTCAGAAAGTGGCCACTCGATCGAGCGAGATGAGCCTCCTTCCCCTTCAAACGAATGTTCTCCTCCTCCAACGAGGCCACTTTCTTCTGCTCTACCTGCCAAGACAACAAGAACGGTCAGTCACACAACAACGAAACAAGATAACAACATGGAAGGCACGACACAAGGCACACCACCTTCTAACAAAGGGGCAATTATTCTAATCGACTCCTCGGACTCCAGCCGAGGCTACACTCGAGGCGAGACACCTTCGAAGAAAGTTCTAGGTATCGCTGTTCATTAAACTCATTAGTGGGGCAATACTTCTTGTGATCACTCCATTCCTCCCTCTCGCCGAGAGTGGGCAGCCCGCAAACCCGACAATTGAGAACGCACCCAATCCAACTCATCAGAAACCTTTACGAACTCCTTAAGCTTCTCAAGAGCCTCTCGGCTACGCTTCTCGGTAGCGTCCCTCTCCCCAAGATCCGGAGGCGATACGTATGCGAGATCCCGAACTCAAGTCTTAGCCGACCACATTGATCTTCTAGGTTGTCGGCTAATAATGTTTTCTCGGCCGCTATACCTTGGAAGTGAGCTAAGTCCGCCCTCAAATTATCTATTTCCTCGGGAACATACTCAAACGTCTCGTCTGCATCGATAAAGTTTGGATTGAAGATCTTCAATATCGGTTTTAGACGATCAATCTTAGCATCCTTATTGACTATTCTCTGTTGTAAGTTCGAGACATGATCTCGTTCTATGTTCGCTTCCCTCTTCAATGACGACACCTTGTGGCAGCGTCGGCCTCCGCAATAGAAGATTCGGCTAGCGGGGAGTACTAAACTTAGGATATTGGCACTACAAGATCAATCACAACTAGCTGCGAATAAAACGCATACCTTGGGTTTTGACCAACTCCTTCTCCAGCCCTCGAGACCGTTCACGCTCCTGCTGCAGCAAGAGACGAAGATTCTCCCTTTCGATGGCCTCCCGGCGTTGGATGGCAGCATTCAACAGCGAGCGGTTGACATCCTAAAAACAATACCAACATAGTCAGCCCTAAACAAGTACAAAAACGAAACACCCGAGCAGTTCAACTCACGGGGAGGTCGAAGGTACTTTTCGGCCGGCCTCATACAACGAGACGGCATTGACCTTCTCTTCATCGGACAAAGAGGCGAAATCGGGAGAGATGGCGCCCCAAGCGAGTTGCACATAGGGCCCGAAATAGTGAAGGAGGTACGCCACTGGAATTAGGAACCACGGTAGGGAAAGTCTTCACGGTTGACCCTCGACAAACGCGTTCTCCACATCATGGTCAATCAAACCGCCCCCCACCACCACCCGATTTCTCCCGACTCGACTCCCTCCTTACCAAGGACATCGTCCTCATCATCAAAAAGATCTTCTTCATCATCACCATCGACACAACATACACAAGTGCCATCGGCAAGCACAATCCCTTCACCGGTCACTTCCCAGGCACATCCTTCTCCGGGCGGGCACATCCTCCTTAGGTTCTTTACCCCTACCCTTAGGCTTCCCACCTACAAAGGCAGATTTAATCGTCGGACGATTTAAGAGGCGACCTCCCGTGAAATGTGACAAAGGTAGTCGATCATTCGGGATCCTCACCATCCTTCGCCGAGGTACCGGCGGCCTTGTCAACCTTCAACTTCCGTGTATCACCGACGTCGATCCATGCAAGGCAACAAATAGGGGCACGTACATGTACGTTAAATAAAAAACAATAAGTATATTTGTTACCTTCCCTGTATCCTCCTCGGCTCCGGCAATCCTATCCCTCTTCCGATGAACGAAAACCTCAGAAGGAGTACCCTGGGACTTAGTCTGAAAAACACCACCAAAACAAAACACTACCCCATAAGTCTCCTGAGCCGATCAACCAAACTAGAGACAGAGAAATGCACTGACCCGATCAACGTTGACTACCCAGAAAGGATAAAATTCGGCCGGAGGAGGGAGCTTGCCACTCAAAAGAGGGTCGGAAATGGCCAGCGGAACCCGGTCCCAAGCCGTATCATTAGTATGACGGGCGTGCTTGTTGGAACTCTTTCCCTCGGGGTCCTCATCCAAAAGAAGTCTCGACTCCCTCCGGAAGAGTCTTATGACGGTGAGGGCTGGCGAGCAAACCCGCGAGATCGCCATTAGTAGTGGTCCCGCTCCGATAATTATCGGCGAAGCCGGGGTGAGTATAGTCACCCGCTTGAGAAGGATCGAAGGTAGACCAAGTAGTAGGAGCGCACTCGCCTCGACTACGCTTCTCCCACTCGGACAGATACGGAAAGTGTTACCATTCCATTGGGCCAAGGCACGCACGGACGGATCTTAGAGAGGGCCTCGTGACAGGAACGGGCGACTAGGATCGTATAAAGGGAAACGCAGCCCGAGCTCTAGCTGACCCCTGGTGACAACGGTCGCCTCGGCCGAATGGGGAAATCTCAAAACATCCTCCTTCCTCAGAACGCCCCTTTGGCCTGACAAGAGTCTGACGTCATACCCGTGGAGACCGAACTCATCTTTCAGTTGTTGAACATATTGCTCGTCTGTTAAGTCCTTAGCAGTCCTCTTGTCAGCCCTACAAGAAAACGAAGACGGGTTATCAGGAAAGATAGAATCTAGAGCACGATAATCATACTTGGAAGGACTCTCTACGACGAACAGGGAATCAAGCGGTACGCCGTCGTCGTCGGAAAACACATAACTCACACACCTTCTTTCTGTCATTTGAGGAGTTGAAGATGCCATGCAAACTAATAAGAAAACCGGCAGAAGAAGCGAAAACACGACCGGAACCGGAGGTTGCAGCGGCAACGGAGACGGAGAAGACGACGGATAACGGAGAAGAAAGGGAAGAAGTTTGTTGAGGAATTAGCCAACAGCAGCGAAAAGAGGATGGAGGAAGAATGAAGTTGCAGAGAAGGAAATAAGAGGGAAACTAGGTTTAGGCGTCGGATTTATAAACCCCCCCGTGGTAACCGGCAGAGAAGGTGAACCGGTTGAAGTAACTGAAGCGAGTGGGGAACAACATGCGTGAAAACCGTCATGACCGAGGACGTGGGAAGACGAGGCGGTTATTCTTCCCCACGTGTTGACTACAAGAGTGAAAGAAGGGGCATAAATGTAGGTGTAAATAATCCACAGGGACAGGTGGAACGATCCTAAGCTATGGCGTACCAGAGCAAACATGTATCTAGAGTACCGGATCGCCTCTCCGAATCTGGGCGCAAGAAAAGAGGAGCAGAGACAGCTTGGAAAGTCGACGAAAAAGGGGAAAAGTTGTGATGCGATGGACATCGGCGCTCGGAGCAATAAATGCGCCCGACAGAGTTGGTAAGAAGATAAGAAGAGCTCGGTCAAGGAAGACGGCCAAGGATCCTAAGGGCGACATCGATCATCCCCACCAAATGGGCGACATCGGGTGACGAGATGGCGTGAAGAAGGCATCACTCGGCTTGACGTCCCGACTCCGAACAAATAAGAACATCGGCCGAGACATCGCCCGATCACCCGAGAGGAACATCGAGGAAGCTACGCCTGAGCCTAACATCGTAGTAATCGATGTATCATCATTTATAACTATAAATAGAGACCATGTAGAGAGGAAGAACTTAAGTGAAAAGTGAGGAAAGAGAGCATACTCATAGCATTGAGAAAGAGAGACATCCATCTTGTAACCTTGAATCGAGCAATAACATCCTCCTTTAACCCCGTGGACGTAGGTAATCATGCCGAACCACGTACATCTCTTGTTCTATTACTTCTCTTGTTTGTTTTGCTTCCTTGCGGATGTGTTTAGTTACCTTTGGATGTAGAGGTAGGATTTTCTACATCTACAATATTAGACTTAAATTCATTATCGTTTGAGTTTTGCGGAGAAAATGGCGTAAATCTTGTCCGACCTTGTCCATCTAAGAACGTCCATGGATCCTCCCTCCTGGGTAATTAGGTCCCAACATGTCTCTGGAGTGAGCGAGAAAAAAGAGACGCCACTTCGCATCTCATTTTGATGTATCTGTGTAGGACAGCTGAGACGCGTGTCTTTTATAGCCTAGATCAACTTTCACTAGACGCGAAGTACTCTACTGAGTATTAACTTTTAGTACTATTTAACTAGTACTAGTACCTATAAGCATGCAACTAATAGGTAAAGAATATTTAAAAGATTTGATGAGACGTCGCATGCATGTCTCGTCAGTCGTCAACAGAATAGCTCTCTTATTAAAATAGAAAAATGCAAGATATTAAAACGGAATTATTCAAGAAAAAAATAATCATTAGTAGCTTTTTTCACAGCCTAAAACCATTGGAAAATGAGTCTTAAGAAGATGGCACACACACTATGATCATCAAAGTAAGAAGAATCGTCAATGAACCCTTGTATGCTTAACACCTGTGGCTTTTGCGACCCCGCATCTGAAACATGAAATTAAGAAGGTGACTTTAAGGGTTTCAGATGGGAGAACGTGGGAAATCCAATGTAATTGTAAAGATATACTAAAACTTATCGTGCAAAGCTATCCCGTGGTTGGTTTAAATTCGTTTAAGATAATCATTTGAAGGTAGGTGATATTTGTGTTTTCGAGTTGGTTGGTTAATAGAGAAAGCTTCGAGATGAAAGCTTACATTTTCCGAGTCTCTTAGAATTGGGAAGTAGAACCATACATTTGGAGAAGGCATAGTATGAAGCGCAGGTGTTGCTATATCTGGTGGACTGGTGGTACACTAGTTCCATTTTTTGCTAGCTAACTGAATATTAGCGACTTTGTGTAGTTTTTCTCATTTTCCTACTAGTTTTTTGGTTTATGTTTTCCATACTAGAAGTCCGCACGTGCCTACGCACGTGCATAAAAATTGGGTCCATTAAACCTAAGGCACGTGAACAGAGTCTTTTCTTACTTCTAAAAAGATTTTTTTAGCTTGTAAATCTAAGTTACTAATATACCCTCATTTTATTTATAGGGCATTTATTGATTAGGGAAGATACGGGGGTAAAATGGTCCTAGATAATTTGCAGCTTCAAAATCACTGTGGGGAGTTCCGTTTATATATAGTAATAGATTTATGTGCTAATAGTGGTTGGCTCTTGTTATAACTTTCAGTTTTGGCAAGACGGCTAATAGGGGTACCAAATCAGGAACGAAGGCAAATAGAGACAAATGGGGTCCCCGACCCCACTTGATTTTGTAACTTGACTAAATTAGGCTTGGTATTTTTGTAAATTATGTGCCTTGGGGGGCAAATATGTATGATAAAATTAAACTCTGCTTAAAGGGGGCAAAATTATAAACTAAATGGATAAAAATGCATCAAATACATGCATAAATATGAAAAACAATGTAAATTACTTTCTTTAGTTTTATTAAAAAATATTTTATAGCATAGATCTTTACTTAAAAACCGATACAAAATCAATTACAATGTGAAAAAAAAATCGTGCGGCCTTCGGCCGCCTACAAACCGATATGCCTGAACTTTACTATGTGAATTTGCCTCCACTTGAGAAAAAATGTCTGGCTCCGTCACTGTACCAAATTGTATAAGGTGTACCAATCCCTTACCAATATACTCCATCCGTCCCAAATTAGTTGAGTCATTTGTAATTTGCACAATTATTAAGGCAAGGAGAAAATGAGAGTATATTTAAGTATTTTTTTTACAAGTATGCTCTTATGGATAATAACTTGTAAAACTTAGAAATGATTTATCTCTTAAATTATACCAGACCACGGTTTTTTGTAAACTTTATTTATACCGTTGAAAAACATTTTAAAACACCTACGTAACGAATATAAAACATGACTATCAAATTATATATTTCTTATAATAACAATAATCAATTAAAAGGGTAGTTTTAGAAACATCCCCTTGATTAGTGAAATAACTCATCTATTTGGGGGACAAAATTTAAAACCAATTAGCTCAACTATTTTGGGACGGAGGGAGTATTTTTTGTTCTTTATGAATCTTGGTACACCCCAAGCTATTTGTCACCCCCTATTAGCAATCACGCTAGTTTGGGTAGTGCTAGTTTCGGATCAAGTTTAAGCAAATTCCTGATCTCCTTGCATTTCCAATTCTTTCTTTCCGAGGTGCTGAAAGGGCAATATTTTTCCATTTTCCAAAAACCGGGGCCTTGAAAGCCAACCCCCTTTCCTTGATCGGCAGTGATACTGATGCAGAAAATAATTGTGCCGCAAGTACCTACCAAATTTAACAAAATTCATCACCTGGTTAACCGTTAGAGCAAGTCTTATTGTGGAAGAGTTCCATCTTCCATCCACGCCACCTCAGCATTTGGAATTGTGGATGGAAGCGCAAGTGTAGTGGTGGAACAACAAAAACGCTAATCTTAATAGCGTTGAGCGCTAATCAGAATAGCGCTAAAAAAACTATATTCAGAACAGCGCTCAACGCTATTAAGATTAGCGCTTTGTTTCTCAGCCATTAGATTTTCAATGGCTCATTTAAAATCTACGGATAAAAAAAAAACGTTATTCTGAATAGCGTTGAGCGCTATTCTGATTAGCGCTTTTCGTCTTCTAGTGCGTTACCATGGGGGCATACCATTCGGATGGATGCTACTAGACTTAAATTCCACAATTTTTCCACACTTGGAATAGGATGGATTCCACTATAAGACTTGATCTTAATACAACTTCAAGTTCATCTAGTAATTTCTTCTCTAATTCTTTCATCGTGTGAAAAGTAATGGACTTTTTTACCCTCTTCTTGTGGAAATATTATAAATACCCTTACTTTTGATGGACCTTCATAAATATCCCTGACAGGCTTCACAAATACCCCTAGTGGCACAATTGAAATTTTAGCTGAGATCATAATTATCGTAATTCCCATTTTTAACCTTTGTGTGTTATATGAACTTCTTCACTTCTGATAAAAACAAGAAAAAGAATCAATCGAACCGCCACAACATCTCCATCCTTGCCGCCACCACCATCATCTCCGTCGCTACCACAAGTACTATAACCATAACCACCACCACCATCTTCTTAGTCACCATCAACATCTCCGTCTTCACAGTCGATATCATAGGTTTACCATCTCTGGCACCTCTACCACTACCATTACCACCATCTCTGTCATTGTCAATGGATTTAGGAATCAATCAAAAGCCATAGAACTCAGATTTGAGAGAGAATAGATTTGAGATTCAGAGCGAGAGATCTGTGATTGAAAATCAAACCAAATCAATCCCACCACCACCATCTTCATCGTCACCAGCTCTGCCACCTTCGTCGCCGCTAACTGGTACGGGATTTAATCGACAAGTATTAGCGAGACCGAGATCTGATTTAAAGATTCGATATCTGGAAATACTGAAAATCCACGAATATATATATTAGATTTGATCTTTGATCAAAGTAATGGAAGACTAAGCTAATACTAAAAACGATTGTTCTAGGTTTCCATGGATTCCGTAATATTTTCACAGTGAGAAAACATTTGTGCCATTCCGATCTAGTTATTGTTTATGAAATTATGGTTGGTTAAATAAAAGCGAAGTGAGAAAATGGAGAAATGATGAGATAAACAACATTATCAATCATCAATTAAGCTCAGAAACTATTCGATCCAAAGAAATTTGACGTATTTACACTCAAAGGCCTTCTTCTACAGGTGAGAATGTTTTTTAAGGGATTCTTATTTCAACTTAATTTCTCTCTACTGTTTATGTTGAATTTTAGGTTTATTTTATTATTTGTGCTTCCAATGCCCAAATATAGTTATCGTCCTTCTCGCGATCCATAAAACACCATGCCACCGTGAACGATTACTTATCCGAGGTTTGTCCAACAATGTTCAACAAAGGCATGTTGTACCTATTCGTCTTATAAGTACAATCCATGGACAAAAATTGGTAAAAGCACCGCGCCAATTGAATCATATCAGGATGCGCAAGAAAAATACGATCCACCTTCCCCTCCGATGACTCATGGTGTTTCACCGTGTAGTTGTGTGCCAACCATTGTGATTCTTCCATTACCTTTCTTCCATCCCATTCAATTATTTTGATGGTTGCCTTGGCCGCATAAATTGTAGACAATGAAGAAAGGTTATGCGGGTCTTCCCTCTTGAACTTACTAAGGAGCTTGCTTGGTTTAATTCCCCAACTTGTTCGAACTCGTGCAGTTTCAACTTGGCAACTTGGCAGTGCCCAACAAGACTTTCCAGATCTTTATGGTTATGCCAACCAACATCAACTCTATTCATTCTCCACATGTCATCGGTTTCTTTGTTCCTCCAAAAAAATAATCTTGAATGGGCATCCACACTTCTTTGACTTCGTCTTGTACACCCTAGTTGTCTTCTTATCATACACATAACCCTTTCTCTTGTGACTTGCGTCCGGCGACCCACTACACTCGCATACCATTTCAAACCGCGTAGATTTTTGTTGGGTGTTTTTCACTAGAACGCACATCTTCTCTTTTGCTTTCTCAAGGTCAATTTACTTGGCGTCGTTTTTTCTCCTTCCATTCCAAATCATTACATAATGTGCGAAAGTATCAGGACCCTAACATTGTGAGCTTGAGGCTGATCCATCATCGATACCAATGCAATCTACAAAACAACACAAGTTAGTTGATATGTACTACAAAAAGTCGGCAATGATATATAAAATAAAGATTGGCTAAATAACAAAAGGCTTGGTCGTAGAAAAAAAGGGCGCCGACCAAAAAACAGTCGGCAGGGTCGACGAACCAGAATAATGCCGACTTAAGCATGTTTCAAAATCGTTTCATGTGCTGCAAAAAATCTTGTATTCGGCAGTGTCTATATAAAACCACGCAGAAGCTAAGCTACGGGCTGGCTTGGTTGGAGAATAAAACACCAGCCCACCATGATATAGTCGGCAGGTCTACGTACCACTACAATGTCGGCTAAACATGTTTCAAAACACGATCAGATTGCAAAAAAACTTGTAGTCGGCATGGTTCATATTTTCGACCTTGCCGACTAGAATACCGCTCATGAAAAGTCGGAGCATTGGGTAATATATACCACGCTTTTTACTACAAGCATGATCGACAATTGTCGACCTACCCGACCACCTGCGGCAAAAAGTGAAAAAACAATCCATCATTTGCATGGAAAAATCACAATCTTCACCACGTATGTTGTCTACCTGATTACTTGTAGCTCCATTCTCTTCTTCTTGGTCATTGGATTCTACGTTTGCCTCAAGACATTCATCACTTCCATACCCATCTTGAGTATGAGGAAAATAAAAGTGAGGATCATGCATATAATCCATTTGATCATGGTCTGGTATATCATCATACAAGTACTCATATGTAGGAGGAATGTTAGAAGACTCCCCCATTTCAAAATCAGGATTTGAATCACTCATATCACAAATTTCTCAAAAACCCTAACTTTTCCCCCCCAAAACCTCCTCTACTACTTCATACTCTTTCCTACTCTTAATTATTTCCAAACCCACTCATATAAATCAACTAACTAATCTAACTAATTTAACTAATCCAATTATTTCAATTAAATTAGTGTTAATCATTGCAGGGGCAATTTTGCCAGTTAGAAATTACAAGGTTATGGGGCGACTGATTTTACTTCACAATGACCTAGCTTTTGTCTTATTCGGTATACCCCAATTAAGCCAGGATATTTATTGGCTATCAAAAGTGGGGGTATATAATTAATATAACCGCAGCAGAAACCGTACCATTATTTGTGCTTAGATTTAGGTCTTAGCAGTGGGCCAACCACTACAAGCAAATTCGTATTCGCAGCAATACCCATCAGTCAATCAATAAATCCGAATTTATTTCTAATATATTTTGAGTCAAAGAAGAAAAAGGAGACGAGATGATTCACTCATTGACTACAGTAAAAGTCTAGACTAGAAGAGAGATTAGGGTCGTGCTGGTGCATGGTTGTCGGCTCCAAAGTCCAAAATCGTATCATTAAGGCGTTACTGATACTGATGTTTACAGCAGCATCGCGTGCATATACTGAATTTAGCCGTTACACCAGGTTGAAAAAAAACCTATAAATGCATAAGCTTGCACCACCATCCCTTACCATTGAAAAATCAGTCCTGAATAAGCAAATGTCGTCGCACCATGATCAGAGCAGCAAGAAGAGGAATAAGATGGAATCATCATCATCAACATATTCTACACCAGCGCATTTCTTCAGGATAATCCTTGATCATACCATTGAAAATAAATGCCTGGTAAGGTTTTAACAGATCCATTTCTTCTTTAACTTTCTTCTCAGCAAGTTTCAAAAACAAAAAATTCCTCTGAATTAAATGAACATACTCTGATGAAGAGAGCCACTAGACCTGATCTTTCCAATTTGTGTTGTCATATTAATTTTTCACATTTCAGTGGATCAGCTGCACCGTGAGGATTCACTTTGTTAGCATTGAAATAAACCCACATTTGATACTCTAGCTAGCTAGTTAGAAATTTGAATTTGCTTTTCTTCTCTTTTAATTTGTCCATAATCTGAATTAAAGCTGTATATGTGACAGGATATCCCAAAAGAATTTCTTAAGAAGTTTGGAAATGAACTATCTGACAGTGCAACCATCAAGGTTCCTAGTGGTTCAATGTGGCGTATAAGATTGACGAAAAGACGAGGTGTGATTTCGTTTGAGGATGGTTGGCAACAGTTCATGGAGTTTCACTCTATTTCTGTTGGACATCTTTTGGTTTTCAGATATGCGGGGGATTCAGAATTTCATGTTCTTATATTCAATAGAAGTGCTACTGAGATCGAATATCCAATAATGCATAACCTCCGAAAAAAATTTAAAGATAAGGCTCAAGTGATGGACATTGATTCTTGTAGTAGTGATAGCAACAATGAAACTTCTACACGAAATGAGTCTTCATCAAGTAGAGGGGGTCGAGTCAATCTAGAAACTGAGAAACCAGGTAAGTCTTTCAACATTAAACTTAAACATCAGTGTAGAGTATCTCGGTTTGTTTTATTGTTCATTGTTTATTTTGCTTTCAAATGCAGCTGATGGGCATGACTTTCCGAAACCAAGGAAAGTGTTCTCCAATACTGTTTCTACTCGAAGATCATGTTCTAATCTTTCACAGGTAACACAATCAACAGAAAGAGGAGCACGTGCAGCAGCTGAGACATTTAGGTCAGAGAAACCGTTCTTCATTGCCACTATGCACGAAACTTGCGTAAATAGCGGAAGTGTGGTATGGTTTTCAACTTGACAGCCAACATGTTTCATGATTTATCTTAGTAAATTGTTCTTATGTTTGAGTTCATGGTAATTTTGGTATGGCATTTAAAGGTCAGAGTATCTCATGTTCACTATTCTGTTAGAGAAATGTATGCTTAACTTCCTGTATATCTATGATTGCCTTGCCCACCTTAAAATTTCCTTCCGAATGCAGAGTGTACCAGCGAATTTTGCGCATCTACATTTGCAACAGAGAATTCTACACTTGTGAATTTAAGGGTTGCGGATAGGAAATCATGGGATGTCAAGCTAATATTTTCAGAGCAACATCAGAGAAGAAATTTTACTAGTGTTTTTGGCATAGTATTTGTTTGCCTAATATCTACACACAGGACTAGATGTTCTTAAAATACCAATTTTTGAGTTGAATGCTTAAAAAAACTCGTACAAATATTGCAAGCATGTACATGGTTTGATAAATTGTATTCCTTAATTTTCTTTTGCATGCAGCATGTACCTGCGGCTTTTGCAACCCAGTATTTGAAACATGCAGTTATGAAGGTTGTAGGAGTGGAAAATCCTACCACTACATCCAAAGGTAACTAAACACATACACAAGGAAGCAAAACAAACGAAGGAAGTAATAGAACACAAGATATACGTGGTTCGGCATGGTTACCTACGTCCACGGGGTGTAAAAGAAGATCTTATTACTCGACTCAAGATTACAAGACGGATTTATCTCTCTCAATGCTTTAGTATGCTCTCTTTCCTCCCTTCTTGCTTAAGTCCTTTCTCTCTACATGGTCTCTATTTATAGTTACAAGTGATGATACATCCAGTGTTACGGTGTTAGGCTTGGTGTAGCTTCCTCGATGTTCCTCTCGCGATCGATCGGTGCCCCGGCCGATTGTTCTTATTTGTTCGAAGTCGCTAACGCCCGAGCCGAATGATGCCTCGCTCGCCATCTCGTCACTCGATGTCGCCCATTCGATGGGAATAACCGATGTCGCCCTTGGGATCCTTGGCCGAGCCTTCCCGACCGAGTCCTTCTTATCTCTTCACCAACTTTGTCGGCGCATTTATGGCTCCAGTGCCCGATGTCCATCGTATCACTGACTTTTCCCCTTTTTCTTCGACTTTCGGCTCCTCTTTCCTCACGCCCGAGATTCGGAGAGGCGATCCCAGACTCTAGATGCATGCTTGCTGCTGGGTACGCCATGGCTTAGGATCGTTCCACCCGTCCCCCGTGGATTATTTACACCTACATTTATGCCCCTTCTTTCACTCGTGTAGTCAACACGTGGGGAAGAATAACCGCCTCGTCTTCCCACGTCCTCGGTCATGCCGGTTTTCACGCATGCTGTCCCCCACTCGCTTCAGTTACTCCAACCGGTTCACCTTCTCTCGCCGGTTACACTTTCGGGAGGGGTTTATAAAATCCAGCGCTCGAACCTAGTTTCCCTCTTATTTCTTTCTCTCGCAACTTCATTCCCTTTTTTCCATCTTCTCTCCCGTCTTCATCTTTCCTCCACCCTCTTTTCATCGTTCTTTGGCTAATTCCTCAACAAACTTCTTCCCTTCCTTCTCCGTTATCCGCCGTCTTCTCCGTCTCCGTCGCCGCCGCAATCTCCGGTTCGGCCGTGTTTTCGCTTCTTCTGCCGTATTTCTTATCAGTTTGCATGGCCTCTTCAACTCCTCAAATGACGGAAAGAAGGTGTGTGAGTTATGTGTTTTAGATGACGACGGCGACGCTTGATTCTCATTCGTCGAGAGAGCCCCTCCAAGTATGATTATCGTGCTCTAGATTCTATCTTTCCGATAACCCGTCTTCGTTTTCTTGTAGGGCCGACAAGAGGACCGCTAGGGACTTAAGACGAGCAATATGTCCAACAACCGAAAGATGAGTTCGGTCTTCACGGGTATGACGTCGAGGCTCTTGTCAGGCCAGAGGGGCGTTCTGAGGAAGGAGGATGTTTTGAGATTTCCCCATTCGGCTGAGGCGACCGTAGTCACCAGGGGCCAGCTAGAGCTCGGGCTGCGTTTCCCCCTATATGATCCTAGTCGCCCATTCCTGTACGAGGCTCTCTCCAAGATTCGTCCGTGCCGTGCCTTGGCCCAGTGGAACGGTAACACTTTCCGCATCCTGTCCGAGTGGGAGAAGCGTAGCCGAGGCGAGTGCGCTCCTACCGCTTGGTCTACCTTCGATCCTTCTCAAGCGGGTGACTATACTCCTGCCAGCTTCGCCGACAATTATCGGAGCGGGACCACTACTAATGGCGATCTCGCCGGATTTGCTGCCAGCCCTCACCGTCATAAGACCCTTCCCGAGGGAGTCAGGAGACTTCTTTTGGATGAGGACCCCGAGGGAAAGAGTTCCAACAAGCACGCCCGTCATACCAATGATACGGCTTGGGACCGGTTCCGCCGGCCATTTCCGCCCTCTTTTGAGTGGCAAGCTCCCTCCTCGGCCGAATTTTATCCTTTCCGGGTAGTCAACGTTGATCGGGTGGGTGCATTTCTGTTTCTCTAGTTTGGTTGATCGGGTCGGGAGACTTACGGGGTAGTATTTTGTTTTGGTGGTGTTTTTCGGACTAAGTCCCGTGGTACTCCTTTTCCGAGGTTTTCGTTCATCGGAAGAGGGATAGGATTGGCGAGCGAGGAGGATACAGGAAGGTAACAAATATACTTATTGTTTTTTATTTAACGTATATGTACGTGCCCCTATTTGTTGCCTTGCATGGATCCGATCGTCGCGATACGTTGAAGTTGAAGGTTGACAAGGCTCTTTGGTACCTCGGCGAAGGATGGTGAGGATCCCGATGATCGACTACCTTTGTCACATTTCTCGGGAGGTCGCCTCTTAAATCGTCGATGATTAAATCCGCCTTTGTAGGTGGGAAGCCTAAGGGTAGGGGTAAAGAACCTAAGGGGGATGTGCCTGCCCCGGAGAAGGACGTGCCCCGGGAAGTGACTGGTGAAGGGATTGTGCTTGCCGATGGCACTGTGTATGTTGTGTCTGATGGTGATGATGAAGAAGATCTTTTTGACGATGAGGACGATGCTGTTGATAAGGAGGGGGAATTGGGTCAGGCGGGGAAATCGGGTGGTGGTGGGGGCGACTTGATTGACCGTGATATGGAGAGTGTCGATGGTCAACCGCCTCAAGGCTTTCCCTACCGTGGTTCCTAATCCCGCAGACACCTCCTTCACTATCTCGGGCCCTATGTGTAACTCGCTTGGGGCGCTCATTTCTCCGATTTCGCCTCTTTGTCCGATGAAGAGAAGGTCAATGCTAATCGCATTGTATGAGGTAGGCTTTGAAAAGTACCTTCGACCTCCTGGTGAGTTGTTTGCTTTCGGGTGTTGCGTTTTGTACTAGTTTAGGGCCGACTATGTTGGTATTGTTTTTAGGATGTCAACCGCCGCTATTGAGTGCTGCCATTCAACGTCGGGAGGCCATCGAGAGGGAGAATCTTCGTCACTTGTCTGCAGCGGGGAGCGTGAACGGTCTCGAGGGTTGGAGAAGGAGTTGGCCAAAACCCAAGGTATGCATTTTTCTTTCCGTGGCTAGTTGTGATTGATCTTGTAGTGCCAATATCCCGAGTTTAGTACTCCCCGCTTAGCCGAATCGTCATTGCGGAGGCCGACGCGCCACAAGATGTCGTTTGTTGAAGAGGGAAGCTAACATAGAACGAGATCATGTCTCGAACTTACAACAGAGAATAGTCAATAAGGATGCTAAAATTGACCGTCTGAAACCGATATTGAAGATCTTCAATCCAAACTTTATCAGTTTGAGACGTTTGAGTATGTTCCCAGGAAATAGATAATTTGAGGGCGGACTTATCTCACTTCCAGGTATAGCGGCCGAGAAAACATTATTAGCCGACAACTTAGAAGTTCAATGTGGTAGGCTTAAGACTTCTGTGTCCGAGATCTGCATGCAGATCGCCTTCGGATCTTGGGGGAGAGGGACGCTACTGAGAGGCGTAGCCAAGAGGCCCTTGAGAAGCTTAAGGAGTTTAGAAAGGTTTCTGAGGAGTTGGATTGGGTGCGTGCTCAATTGTCGGGCTTGCAGCCGCCCGCTCTCGACAGAGGGAGGAATGGAGTGATCACAAGAAGTATTGCCCCACTAATGAGTTTAATGAACAATGATACCTAGAACTTTCTTCGAAGGTGTCGGCCCTCGAGTGTAGCCTGTCCGAGTCCGAGGAGTCGGTTAGAATAATTGCCCCTTTGTTAGAAGGTGGTGTGCTTTGTGTCGTGCCTTGCGTGTTGTTATCTTGTTGTCATTGTTGTGGTCGACCGTTCTTGTTGTCTTGGCAGTAGAGCGTAAGAAAAGTGGCCTCGTTGGAGGAGGAGAATATTCCCGAAGGGGAAGGAGGCTCATCTCGCTCGATCGAGTGGCCACCGCTTTGAAGCGGCGTCGGAGCAACTAGCGCGGGATCTTGTTGCCGAGAAAGCGAAGTTCAGTGAGGAAACTCGTCTTGCAGTGTCAAAGGCTGGTGTGAAGGCGTGCTTGAGAAGAAGCGAGCCGATCTGCCGCCAAGAAAATTTATCCCGGGTTCTACTTCCTCCAAAGAGTGATCCTGTCTTTTGTAGCGCTCGCGTCATTTGTCTTGCCCTTTTCCTCGGGTTGTAATTCGTTTGAACACTTTGGTAACTTCTTGCATAACTTGTTATGGGGTCGTCGTCGCCGGTTTATTTGCTGTTCTTGCTACTGATGTTGTTACACTACTGACGTTATTATTCTTATTTATGTTGGGTTGCCCGTATGTGGCTTTCTTGTCGTAGCCTCGTTATTGTCCTTTCTTATGCCTGCATAGATAGACAAAGTTAGTCACAAATGCCGTTTCGTCGAACACACTCAACAAGGAGGGTCATCGGGCCCGATGCCATGTCCCGACCGAGGCATCTCATCACCGTCTTTCGAGATCGGTGGAAGGGGAGTTGGTCTTGCCTAGTTTCTATGGGATCGATACCCCAAGAAGTTATCGATTAATCTTCTTGGGCAAGTGATTCGGCCACTTGCGAGGAGAGCAATGTTGTCTCGCTCGACTGTCGAAAGTACTCATGCTCGACAATCGGCCACCGGTTTCCAACCACCGGGGCCCACTGAACTACCTCGGCACTTGCACAATGCCATCGCCCCGAGTTCGAATAGTCCGTGTTAGTGTAAGTCGCCCTAAGCACTTGCACAATGCCATCGCCCGGGTTGAAAACGACCATTCGGACGCACTTGTCATATTTCCAACCCCACGCGGCTTTTCACGGAAATAAATGACAAGATATCTTACCCGATCTCACGGATGGTAGATCTTTAGTCGTGTCGCGTTCCACGGCCGTGGCTCGGGTTTTCCGTCCGGCCGGTATTTTGTATGCCCTTCTCCAGCCTTTCTCAACTATCGTGTAGGGTCCTCCCCACCGTGGTGCAAGTTTACCGCCCTTCTTGTCACGCTCATAGCTGGGTAGGAGCTTTAGTACCAGGCTGCCCCGGTTGGAATTCTCTTGGTCGGACCCGTTTGTTGTATTCCCGTTGGATTCTTCGTTGGTAATTTTCCATCTTTTGTAGGGCCATTTTCTCGTTTCTTCCAAATCGTCAAGTTTAGCCAAGATAAGGTCCGCCGAGATGTTTCGCCTCCACGCTTCGGTCCCGGTGGTAGGTATCATCGCCTCCGTAGGTAGGATGGCTTCGGTCCCGTATGTTAGCATGAAGGGTGACAGTCCGTTGCCTCCTCGCGAGTTGTCCCGTATGCCCACAAGACATTGTAGAGCTCTTCACACCATTCCCCATTTTCCCCGTCGTGTTTCTTCTTCATGTTATCGGCGATGGTCTTGTTTGTGATCTCGGCATGTCCGTTGCTTTGGGGGTATAGGGCGTGGACTTGCTCTTTCGGATGTTGTACGTGTTGAATAGTAGGTCGATGTTTTTGCCTTGCAATTGTTTCCGTTGTCGAGACGATTGCTGCCGGACCCTAAAGCGGCATATGATGTGTTCCTGATGAACCGAAAACATCCTTATCCCGTATGTGCCTTAGCGGAGCGGCCTCAACCCACTTGGTGAAATAATCGGTGGCCACAATTAAATACTTCCTTTGTCCCGATCCGACGTGTAGTGGTCCCACGATGTCGATTCCCCATTTAGCAAAGGGCCAGGGCTGATGACGGAGTTTAATGCTTTGGCCTAGCGCATGTATCTTCTTCCCGAATTTCTGGCACTCATCGCAAACGGTGGCCATATGCTTGCGTCCTCATTCATGTACGGCCGTAAGTATCCCATGGTTTTAGCTCGTGCCGCTAGGCCGCGGCCCGAGCCGTGGTTTCCCGCCGCCCCATAGTGTAATTCGTTAAGGATCATCCGCCCTCTTCCTTACTTAGGCATTTTAGCAATGGTCCTAGGTATGATTTTCGGTATAGGGTGCCATCCCTAAGTTCGTACGCGGCGGCTTTGCTCTTGATCTTGTTGACCTCAGCCTCCCTTGGGCAACTTTCCCGTTCGAGGTATTCATGAATCGGCCTTCTCCAGTCATCGGCCCGTATTGATCGGTAGTGGTTGCCGCGACTTGTGCGCCGATATCCACGTTCTCGGGTACTGAAGGCATTAGGATCCTCATGATTCGAATACCCTCAATGCTTGAGTCGGTCAACATGGAAGCGATATATGCCTGAGGCATCCGAGTCTGCCGATTGTCTTTTCTCGGATGTGTCGGAATTTGATGCTTAGTATTTGCCCGATGTAGGATTGGGCGAGCTCCGATTTTTGCAACAAAGGGTCATGTATGGCATATTGCCGGTGATTTGCCGCACAACTAGTCGGGAGTCACTTGTCGGGCCGTACCTCCGGATGCCCATCTCCACAATCAAGCGTAGGGCATGTATTACCGTCGTATTCCGTGACATTGTTGGTTGCTTTGAACTCGAGCCTAAAAGAGTGGACCATTTTCCGAGCCCTTTGGTGTCGTGAAGACCAGTCCTAAACCCGACCCGTCTTTGTTGGATGACCCGTCCACAAAGACCTCCCATCGTGTCGAGCCGCAGGTCTCGAGTAAATCGGGTGAGTCCTCTCGGTCTTCCTCCATCCAGGGGATGTCTTCTACCTCATCCTCGCCACCGAGAGGGAAGTCTCGCGGAAAATCGGCCACCGCTCGCGCTTTCACCGCTGTCCTCATTTCATAAAAGATATCGAATCGCTTTATTTGTGCGCTCCATTTGGAGATCCGCCCCGACTGGCGCCGCGTTGTGAATGCACCGACTCTATAGAGGATTTGGTAAGTACTCGGATCTTGTGAGTTTGGAAGTATGTTCGGAGCTTCACGTGTTGCAAACACTAACGCTAGTATGAGTTGTTCGATTCTCGTGTAGTTCTTTTCCGTAGGGTTCATGGTCTTGCTTATGAAATATACCCGGCTTTTCTTCTCGCTCCTCGCTCTTGACCAACACAACTGATGGCGTGACTGGTTGCCCCGAGGTACAATGTTAGTACGTCTTCGGGCTCGGGTCTTTGTAATACCCAGAGGCTTGCCATGTGTTGCTTGATTTTCTGAATGCTTCCTCACATCCCTCGGTCCAATTAAACTTCTCTCCCTTCCTTAGCGTCCCGAAGAAATCCTTGCATTTGTCTGACGATCGAGAGATGAATCGTCCTAAAGCCGCTAAGTTCCCGTTCAGCCGTTGCACGTCCTTAAATGTACTGGTGAAGGCATTGCCATCACGGCTCGATTTTATCTCGGATCTGCTTCGATCCCTTTATCGGTGATTATGTATCCTAGAAACTTGCTCGAGGTAACCCAAAAGGTGCACTTGGACGGATTCGCCCTCATCTTGTATTTCCTCATGGTCTGGAAGATGTCTCTAAGGTCGTCGATGTGGGTGTCGGCTACCTTACTCTTGACTAGCATATCGTCCACGTATACTTCGATAGTGTCGTGTATTTTGTCCTCAAACATGTCCTCCACCAGCCTCTGATATGTAGCACCCGCATTTCTCAGCCCGAATGGCATTTTGGTATAACAACACGATCCTCTTGGCGTGAAAAAGGATGTGTGCTCCCGATCTTCGGGGCGGGGATTTGGTTATATCCCAGTACCCGTCCATGAGTGTTATCGCCTTGTACCTGACAATGGATTCCACCAAATTGGGTCGATCCGGGAGAGGGAAGTTTATCCTTTGGGCATGCCTTATTCAAGTCATTTAGAATCGACGCAAATTCGGACGCCCCATTCCTCTTGGGGACTATCACCATATTAGATATCCATTGCGGATATTGGGCCTTTCGGATGATTCTGCAAGCGCATGAGTTTCTTCAACTCGCCTACTACCGGTTGTAGCTCGGGTGCAATTCTTCTCATTTTTACTGTCTGACGGCCTCGAACTTGGGGTCTATCCTCGGATGGTGCGAGCAAACTGGGTCGATGCCTTCCATGTCGTGCATCCGCCAAGCAAATACATCCATGTGCTCCTTCGGGAGGGCTATGTTCTTGCCGGGATTGCTCATTCGTCAAGCGTGACCCTATTCTCACTAATCTCGGCTCCTCCTCGGTGCCTAGATTAACTTGCCGAGTTGGTTCTAGGGCCGAAAAGTTTTGCTTTGGCTCGCGACGGTTGCCGCTCCCGTGATTGCTATAAGACTTACGTGTCGCCCGCTTCGTAGGTGGCGATGGCTTGTGACATCACCTTTTCCAATTCCTCTCCCGCTTCCATTTCCTTAGACTTCTTCTTTTCTTGGCGTTTCCTCGACCGTCTTTCCTCATTCGTTGGATGTCTATCTCGCACACACATTGTCTTGTCCGCTTGGGGGTCGCCTAGTACTTCTACTACTCCACGATAAGAAGGGGCGCAGTTTCGATGGTAGGCCGAGGCGACTCCCTTGATCCTCGCGATCCAAGGTCGTCCCAGATCGCCTCATATGGTGAAGCGACATCGACTACGCAAAAGGTGGTCAATGTGTCAAGGAACCCTTCCCCATCCGAGACTCGAGAGTGACTTCTCCTTTGGCACCGTCACCGCACCGCCGTAAATTCGATAAGTCGATGGGATCGGGATGTCAATGAGACAATTCCATCCTCTTGAAAGTGTCATAGAACAAAACTTCGACCGAGCTACCACTTTGTCCATTAATATGCGGACGCCCCATTCTTCAATCATCGTGGTTATTACTAAGGGATCTCCATGTGCTTGTCCGTTCAATGGGACATCTTTCGCCGAAAACGTAATCGGTTTGCATCATCCACGGCTCCATAGGGAGGGTCTTGGCCACGCTGAAGATTTCTCTCGCCCGTCCGTCCCTCTTGTGTATTCTCGAGGTGATAGGTTCCTAAATCGTATCCTTGTGTTCTTTGAGTGTGATATGGTGTTACAGGTGAACTGAGCGCCCGCGATTGATTCTTATTTGATGTCTCTTGGGACCTGGGCTGGGCGTGTCGATGGTGTTTTGACGAAATGCCGAGATACCCATCGCGGATCGTGTGTTGGACGATGTCCTTCACTTCTCTACAATCGTTGGTTGAGTGGCCGCAGAATCGATGATAATGGCGAGAACTCCGGTGGTTCCTCGTCCCGTCGAATTGATTCCCGAGTCTTGGGGTAACGGATATCATTCCTCTTTTCCACTTCCTTGAACACTTCTTCCAAGGGTGCATTGAGCGGGGTGTATGATCTTGGCTCGTGGCGAGGCTTCTTTCCCTCTCGACCTGCACCTTCTTGTTTTCACCCTGGGACTGGGCAGGGCCTTTTCTCGGATCGTTTCGTGGCTTCTCTCGGGGGTAGCCTCTTCCGTGGTGCTCGCCTCTTGTATTCCCCCTGTCTTGCGCTCCTTCCCGGATTTCCTCCAAGGCTATATAGTGCTCCCATCATCTTCCGGATCTCCCTTAGCGTTTTGGGCTTTTCGTGTACATCGCCACCCCGGATGGGGTCCACTTTCTTAGCGAGTTCTCGAAGCCAGAATATTTGTTGGTCGACCGGGTGCCTTCCTATATCCGTGCATAACTTCCTCCATCTATCCGTTAAGGAACGCAAGGTTCCCGGTCTTCGTGCCGGGGTAAATAGCTTGTCGACTGGGGCCGAGCTATCTTCATTATGCATGTACGTCTCGAGGAAGGTTTCCACCAAAACCGCATAGCTCCCAACGGATTTATCGGGCAGGGTGTAGAACCAACCACTAGTGGAAAATAGGTATTATACAACCCACATCCGAGACCCTCATTGACCGTAGTTGGACCGTTGACCAAATATAGCGGTCTCTGATGTGGTAAAAACACGGAAAAAATCCGAGAGGCTATATAGCGGTCTCTGAATAACTAATTATATTTACCATTCTGCCATCCAATGCAAGAGACCCTTAAACTGCGATGTAGATCTGGTGGCTTTGTGTCAGGATTTTTGGGCCCACACTGTGTACGGCCAGGATTGAGCAATCTGAGATTCTAAAGTGAGCGGGTGGATGAAGCAAAAACCTTATCTCTTCACCCCCACCTCATATCTTTACATCTCTCTCACCTTCGTATCTCTCTCCATTGTTTCTTCTCTCGTTTTACAGACAAATAACAAAAACCCAAGCTTTCTCGGAACAAAGATTAATCCAAGAAGAGAAATCCCACCATGATTAAATCATTTTACTAGTGAACTCTGAAACCTTTAATTTCGAGATTCCTCTCAAATGAATCAGTATGAAGAAATTTTCGATTTAGAAATTCATGTAAGGGGAAATTTTCTTGGGTTTAAATCAGCTACAATCGATTTAGTTCTTGGGTTTAATTCATCTAAAATCGATTTGGAACTGTCATGTAGAAGATTTCTCCGTACATTTTTTCTATGTTTCGTGATGTTAGTTTGCTACAATCTAGGGATTTATCTGTATTCAGTTTTTTTTTTTTTTTTTTCAATTTGGGATTTAGGGGTTTCCTGATGAGGATGATGTAAAAGTCATTATAAGTTCAATTTGTAGAAACTTCAAGGGATTGAGATTGCGTCAAGGTAGTGCTAATGGAGATGTGTGTTTTTACTTCAATGGGTTTTTTTTTAACGTTATTTTTAATCAATTAGATTTTAGGGTTTTTTTTTCATGATGTGTGTGTTTTGCAGATAGAAGTTATATCATGAAAAAAAAAAGTAGAACATCTTCCTGGTGCAGAAGTTAATTAAGATTGAAACAACGAATTCGATTATTCCAACTTCCACATCTGAAATTCAAGTATAATTGTTTTTATTTATCTCTTCGATTAGATTTGTTTTTGAATTTTGAAACCCTAGATTTTTATATGCAGGTTGATATTTGTCATTTTTCTTTGCAGGTGTTGAATAGATTTGCTTTCAGAAACAATTTAATGAAACGATGAGGTAATTTATTCAATTTTCTTAATCGATTCTTCAATCAATGAGGAGTTTCATATGGGTTTTGTGAATGGAATGTTGAAAATTATTATTTTGGGCTTTGTGGATGAAGGTGAATTTAGGAATTGTAATTTGAGTAATGTTATGGGTTTGATCTGTTTTTCATGTAGTATTATTAATTGAGTGGTGACCCTGTTTTTCATTAGGTGTTATTGGAAGAATGGATGTGCTCATCCTCATTATTCCGAACATGTTAGTTTGGCAGGAGATTCCATCAAGGTTTGGTATCGTCATTTTTTTGACCTAATTCTTTCATCCCTACATATAATTTCCATGCTATTCTTTGTTTATTGTTGGTTGTGGTCTTCTTTTGTAATCGTCAGTATGGGTTTTGCTATATCGGTGGTGTAATAGTAACACAAGTGTGGGTTTATTGGTTACAGCTTTGCAGTTATTTTTAATGAGAAGGTCGCCAGAACTGTGAGATAGTTCTCGCCACATATGGCTGCAAAGATGAGGCCACCTATTACGTTAGTCTTAGTATACAACTCATCATTTACCTTCTGTAGTGTGTGTAGTTTCATAACGTAATTGAGCTGTTTGTTAAGTTTTAATGTCATTATTTTTTAACTTGTAGGCCTGTTATTCGTGGGCGTCCATCTAACAAAAGAGCTATTCATATTTATGAAAGGCCTAGGTGGATGTTTGTGGCAGTGTTTGCATTCAGCATGTTGAAAACTCTACTGAATTTCCTTTTGTTTTCAGTATTCCTTTTGTTTTCAGTATCTTGTTGTAGAGTTTGTTAGTTGGTTTCTTTATGGCTTATTGTAATCTATTTCCCTTTGTCTCTGTAGTGAGTTGTTTCCTGTGGTTCACCTCATGTAGTCTCTTAACTGTTTCGTGGGCACTGCTTATTGGCATCCTCTGTAAGTTGGAACTTAAGATTTACTTCAGTTTGTAATGTTTTGATTCTTCTCCTCATTGAGTGTGTTTCCCAGTTTTCCTGATTCTGAGGTATCTTTTGTAGCCCCTCTGTTGCATGCAAGCTTTCAAACACCTAACCTGAAGGCACGCCTGAACACATTCCGTGAGGATTTCCGTGCAGTTTGGCGCAATTATATCGAGATGTAAATGGGTGGTCCTAGTTTCAACAATGTAAGTGGAGCTCTCTGTGTCATAATGTATAGGTTAATTCGCCAATTGTTTATGTGATTTGAGATTGTAATTTCTTAGTTAAATACATGATATTCACACCCCTGCAATTGTTTTGGTACCCTTCTAAGTTCGGTACTCCTCTATTTTAGGTTATTGTTGTTAGGCCTTCCTCGCCACTCTCTCGCGCTTCTTGTATATTACAATTCATGCTTATAGTATCTTTGTGCTTGAGTTTTAGAACAATGATGATCGTCGAATCATGTTAGACAAGGCTTACTTACACATATAACATGCTTTTTATCATAAGACCTGTTAATTGAGAATATTTCTGAGATGACGTCAATACCTATATGGGTTTTGATCTATGGTGTGTGCCTCTTCACCTTTGCAGTGAATTAGAACTCAAAGCAAAATCTCTACCTGTATAGGTAGACCAGATTATGGTGCATCCTCAATAAGACTAGGTTTTCATATGCTAGTGTGTGCACTTTGAAATTGTAGCGGTTTAATTTATTGTGATGGATCTCCCACTGAATACCAATGGGACCCCCTAAATGTGATAGTTAAAAGCACATTTGGTCACTATCTTTACATTGTCCCAAGAAAGGGATTAACACTAAAACCCAATACATCTTCCTAGACAGAGAATCCACTTGCAACAATGGGCATATGAATACTCTCCGTTAACAAGCTTCGACCATATAAATGTTGGTAAAGAAAGATTGGATAGTAAGAATATGGAGGTGGATAGTGAAGACTTATAAGTTTAGGACTCCTCTATTTTCGGTTATTTATTGTTGGTAGTGGTTAGGCCACTCTCGTCATTCCTGTCTTTGTTGTATCCTTACAATTCCTGGTCCCAGGATGTTTGTATTTGAGTTTAGGAATATTGATCGTTGAATGGTGTTAGACAAGGCTCTATTTACATATCTAACTCCGCTTTTTATCATAAGACTCTGGACTCTTTTAATTGAGAAGAATATTTCTGAGATGAAGTGAATGCCTATATGGGTTTTGATCTATGATGTGTGCCTTTTCACCTTTGTAACAAATTAGGGCTCAGCAAAATCCCTATCTGTATAGGTAAACTAGTTATGGTGGATGAATACACTCTCGACATGAGTAAGTTGTATTATGCTAGAGTGTGGATTGAAATTGAAATAGTTTTTACATATCCTGTTACTTTACTATCTTCAATATGCTGTAATCAAATGCTCTTTCTTGCTTCGATCCATATTTTTCTTGTTTGTTGGCTTGAACTAGCACTACTTGTTGTTTTCATAGCTTTTTTTTTTATTAAGATGGTAATGGTGATGGTTGTCCTATATGGTGATTGATATTTCTTCACAAGGCTTATCTCGTCTGATGGCATTACTGTTTTGATATTGGTATGAGTTTTCATTTTTTAAACCATCCACAATGTGTTATGAGATTTGCTCACATTGTTGTTTGAGTTTCCTTTCCAAGGATAGGATATTTATGAAATTACAGGACTGTATCTTGTGATTGGCCTAGTTTGACATTCATCTATGTGTACTAATTTTGGTGTGGTAACAGGCAAGAGGGTTAACGAAGCATTTGAATATGCTAAATGCGCTTAAGCATTGGATGCTTGACGTACCTTTGTAAGAATCAATAGTTCCTTTCTTGTCTATTGATATATTCATTTTTGATGTTTATTTGGATTTTGGTTTTAATGGAAGATTTTTATCTTCGTAGGCTCCATTCAGTGTGTCAAGATACGAGTGATACAAACACTATTTGTATCTGGCATAAACACATTTCTGCAAGTTTTGTTTGGAACCAGGTTACCGGCAGTCATTGGTGGTTCTTCTGCCTATATTGTACCTGTACTTTGCATTACCGGAGACTCATCTCTACAATGAATCACTGAACCTCATGAATTAAGTTCTGCAGACAAACTTTGATTATCTCTCTACCTCTTTCCATTTCTGCTGCTTAACTTTGATGATTCAGCTAGATTTATGCACATGTATTCTCTATTTGCAGAGATTTTTACACAATATGATGGAAACTCAAGGAATCCCGGTTGTAGCTGCAAGCTTACAGATCATACTGGGATATAGTTATCGAATCTTCTTGTTAACAAGAACTGGATTGTGAAGGTAAGCAGCGTTTTCTCCCTTTTTGTTACAAAGTGAGAAACACAACCGAGCTTGAGCAGTTTGAAAAGATTCCAAAATTCAAGGCTAAGGCACCGAGTAAAAAGGTCGAGTTTATAGCTTTTTTTAGTTTTTGACGCCTTGACATGTGAGGTTGAGATAACAAAAGATCCCTCTATTTTGTAAGGTGAAGTCAGTAAGAGAATTTGATGTTCAATAATGAACTTAGTGTCCAAGTTTTCATACTTTGAACTTGAATAATTTTGGTGCAGATTGAAGTATACTCTAGTAACTTATTTTGTTCTACCTTGTATTATGAACTGAACGAAGTCATTGTGATGTTGTTGATTTGCTTTGCAGGAATGACGTTCTTTGTCGTATGTGAACCAGGGACACAACACATGGATGCTCTACTTGATATCATTTATGAAGTATTATTGGCTTAGTTCATCGTCATCGGAGGAGTTTATCGTTTTGTTGTTTAATATGTTGTTTTTAGCTTATTGTCTATTAGTTTAGCATCTTGTTGTTAGAACTTACTAGCTTGGATATGTATTGTCTTAAACCAGAATTTCATCTTTTTGTGTAATTTTAAACCCAATAGATAAAATGAATGAATGTGGAATTCTATAGTTTGAGTTTAAATTTGAATTTCAGTTTGGGTTTCATTTGATTTTAATTTGAGTTCCTTTTGACTTGACTTTGACTTTGATTTGACTTGACTTTGTTTGAGTTCCATTTGACTTGACTTTGAGTTCCATTTGACTTGACTTGACTTTGATTAAATGATTATTTGATTTAGCCATTCCGCATTTCAAACAAATCAAATATATTTTTTTTATATTATAATTTAAATCGAGACCCACGGCTAAGGGTCCGTACCTGCTACCCATAGAATCGGTCGTTATTTTGAGACACACGGCTAAGGGTCGTACAAAACAAATTTACGCTTTATCAGAGACCCCAACAGAGACGGTTAAAACTAGTCGTATAACTCGTATATATGACTTGTCCTGACGGTCGCGGAACTTCTGTTTTCCACTAGTGAACTCTTCGCTTCTCCTTCAAGACTAGCAGGGAAGAACTTGCACATGACCACATCGTGATTCTTCCACTGTAGTAAGGACATGCCGTACATCTTGATGTGTTCTCCGCACGCTGTGCCATCGAACCTAGATGGGAAGATTGGCAGTGTGCACTTTGGTGGAAATGGTGTTCGGTCCGGTTCTCTTTCGGGTAAACGGTGTCTTAAGGCTTCATTGATTACTTCGCTAACTTGTCATCCTCGCTATCTCGGCCAGTTTCTTAACCATCCGCTCAAGCCGTTCGATCTTTTGTTTGGTGGACGCGTCCGCATTTCGTTGGTTACTTCCTCATCGGGCAAGAATCCTCGGAAGGCCCATACCCTTCTCTTGGCCGATTAGGGTCGGGTACTCGTCCTCGGCTTGGCGAAGGGGTGGGTCGTCCCTTGGTGGAGTGTGGTTCTTTGGAGGCGCCTCGGCTTGATGATCCCCTCGACCCCGTCCTCCTATTGCGGAGTTGGTGGTTCTCGTATTCTAGTGCCAAGTTTCTCCTCTGCAATTCTCTCATCAGATCCTCCTGTCTTCTCTGACTTGCCAGTATGGCGAGTAACATCGGGTCGGTGCTCTCGTGACTAGAATGACCGTTCATTTGGTGTCCCGTTGTGTTAGGGGGTGCGGTTGGGGGTCTCGCAGTGAGAGCGATAGGAGGGACGATCGGAGCCGTTGGGTGATTGATCACTACTGGGGGAACAATCGGAGTTGTGGGGCGGTTGACCGTTACTGGGGGGACGTCTCGATTAGGGTTCCCTCCTGCCAAGTGTACTCGCCTAAGCCTTTCGGCCTCTCGTTCTAAATCTCTTTGGTGCTCTGTAGGTTGTCTCTCCCTTCTTTGTTCCTCGTGTATAGTTTGGACTTCCTCCTCCTCCTCCGTATCCGATGCAGTTCTCCCGTCTTCCATGCTGCCCTCGTTCCTCGGTCCCATCTGACTTGGGTTAATCCTCAACCTCCCAGGTGGGAAGTCGTCATCTCGGCCCAGATCGACTTCCTCGTCGACCGTAGTCATGCCTTTAATCAATGCCTGAGTCTCGCCCCGGTCGTTAGGTCGACGATCTCCGTGCTGGGAATCCGTAAGCCCCTCCTGTCCGCTAGATCCCGCCGTGACCCGATTCCTCAGGATCCTGCTCGTCCTGGAGGTACTTGCCATTGTCTTTGCTATCGTCCTCTTTCCTCGGCTCGCCTCTCCACTTGTTCCTACGTCAGCAAAGTAGACAGAGACACTTACTTCAAGCGCTTTCGAAAAAGTTAAGGATGGAGTACAAGAGCTCGGTCGAGGTGGAAAAGATTTTTATAAGTACGATTCCCTTTACGTTAGCGTGTCGATCTCAATCAAATCAAATCGTCTTTGCCGCAAACGGACAAATTTTGGAAAGTTGTCTCGACACACGCTTTCGGTACTCTTCCTAAGCATTAATCATTATTTGTCCTAACATTCCCAGCGCTTTAAATCATTAATCATTCGTGCGTTGAATCAAGATTTCTTTCACGGCGGTGATGATGGTAACGACGACCCTTAACGATCGTCGTGTTAATGGCCGTAAGATTCCTATAATTTTTCACTGATGCTGTGAGGCTTTCAGCGTAGGATTATGGTGAGACTCAGGCCGTTCACCATAATCCCGCAGGCCGTGGTTTCCAAGATCTAGACTCAACGATTCTGAGCTAGCCCTGTTTCCACCATTATCATGCTTTGTTTACCTTGCTAAGATGAAGACAGGTGTGAAATGGAGATAGATGTGACAATATCTCCCTAGAAGATAGTCCTAGTAACCTACGCGTTGCCCCGTTAGAGTTTTTCGTTTAGCATCAACTATCCTTACCGGGTGTCGATAGGAGTCGTCAATTTCTCTTGCAACGGGGTTGGAAGCCATAGATCACGGCCAGCGAGATGGAATCCCCTTCTAGCTTCTACCAACATCGAAAGATGCTATTTTGGGAGCTCATGGGTCATCCGATAACTCTCCGAGGTGTCTCAAACACATGACCTATCTTGTGAGTGTCTTCGATGACTTCGCCACGCTGAAAACTTGTTTTGCTTGGAAAATGGAGACTACTTGGTTAAAACACGAAAATGGACTCATACCAATTCGGAACAGAAGATAACAAAACGAAGATAACTAGCAAGAACGCAAGGCTAACTTTACCAATCTCGACAAGATGTTGCTAAGAAGACGAAGATAACAAAACAAGAACACAAAGCTAACCTCCATTGACTCAACAAGACGTTACTAAGAAAAAGAACAAAGATAGCAGACCGACAGGGTTTCTCCCTTAGCATCAACCAGCTCACATGGTGGCTTAGGAGCTCGGAGTTTCCCCTTTTGGTCTCCGATTTCAAGGTATCCGGAGATGTTATACGTCCCCTTAGTCGGCGCCAGAATGTAGGAGTGGAAAATCCTACCACTACATCCAAAGGTAACTAAACACATACACAAGGAAGCAAAACAAACGAAGGAAGTAATAGAACACAAGATATACGTGGTTCGGCATGGTTACCTACGTCCACGGGGTGTAAAAGAAGATCTTATTACTCGACTCAAGATTACAAGACGGATTTATCTCTCAATGCTTTAGTATGCTCTCTTTCCTCCCTTCTTGCTTAAGTCCTTTCTCTCTACATGGTCTCTATTTATAGTTACAAGTGATGATACATCCAGTACTACGGTGTTAGGCTTGGTGTAGCTTCCTCGATGTTCCTCTCGAGCGATCAGTCGATGCCCCAGCCGATTGTTCTTATTTGTTCGAGTCGCTACGCCGAGCCGAATGATGCCTGCTTCTGCCATCTCGTCACTCGATGTCGCCCGTTCGATGGGAATAACCGATGTCGCCCTTGGGATCCTTGGCCGAGCCTTCCCTGACCGAGTCCTTCTTATCTCTTCACCAACTTTGTCAGCGCATTTATGGCTCCAGTGCCCGATGTCCATCGCATCACAGCTTTTTCCCTTTTTCTTCGACTTTCGGCTCCTCTTTCCTCACGCCCAGATTCGGAGAGGCGATCCGGTACTCTAGATGCATGCTTGCTCTGGTACGCCATGGCTTAGGATCGTTCCACCTGTCCCTGTGGATTATTTACACCTACAAAGGTCACTGTAAGGGTTTCGGATGGGAGAACGTGGAAAATTCAGTGTACTACTGGAGATAATGGTAAACATGCAAAGCTATCCCAGGGTTGGGCAAAATTCGTTTCAGACAATCACTTGAGTACAGGTGATATTTGTGTTTTCAAGTTAGTTAATGAGGAAACATTCGAGATGAAAGCTTCCATTGTTCGAGTCTCTCAGAATGGGGAATAGTTACCTGTGGAAAAGGCATATATGAAGCTACTGAAGAACATGTGGTAGTGCTGCAATATCTAGTGGACTGGTGGTACGCTAGTTCCATTTTTTGCTAGCTAACTAAAAACTATTATGTACTTTCTGCTCATTTTGCACTAAACTTGATTCAGTATTTTTTGGCTTACGTTTCTGTACCTTTACGTTAAATTTCTATTTTAATTACTAATTTGCTTAACAGAATTTATAACTTATTAAAAAAAAGGTCTCATACCAGACACTAGAATTTAGAGCTAGAGAAGATACTTGTCCTGACATTTTTAGATACCAGTTGTAACCAGTTTAGCTTTGTTTGGATACTTCTTCCACGACTTGGTTGCAAACTCCTTAACAGTCAAATCTGAATGGCGGTTTAATCCACAAGTGAAGGAAGAGCCGCTTTTGTTATGTTGGTGGATCATACATACGAGCGGTATCCTTGAAAATACAAAACCTCTCCTTAAAAGCTTTTTCGTCTTCCAAATCAAAATGGAGGTATTCGCGATACGAGATCCACTTCATAAACAGGGCATGGAGCTTAGCCTCAGAATTGACAATATCATCAGTTATCTCCAGAGCTTCACGTTGCTTTGCAAGTTCCAGACTAGAAACATTTGAGCTGAAAAATCTGGCCGAGCTCCCCAATCTCTGACTGATCAATGTTGTCGAACCAGCTGTTGGCAGAGATCTGGTTGCTAACTCAGTAGATTTTAGAGCAGATCGAGCTGATCTAAGAAGAATCGAAGTCCCCATTAACAAATATATGAAGATTTGAAAGAATTAAGAGAATGTGTTCGGCGATAGGGTTTCTTTCACGGAAGAAAAGTACTTGGGTTAAAACTATATTTGACTGATTCATAATATGAAGGGGGCTGAATACTAATTTTGAAAAAATTCCTAGCAGCGAACGGCCACGTCCAGTCTGGCGTGCACCATGGAGCATACGGATTTTGCTCGGTCTACAGATCCTCAGGTTGTGACTGTTCCCATGACACTGCAATCAAGTTCTGGGACCTCCATGGGAGTACGATGGCTATACTCACTCAGACAGGAAATCTGTACGAGCGATGGTGCATCATCCAACAGAGCGCAGTTTTGGGTCTACATCTGGTGATGACATAAAGAAGTTGGCTTTTGTTAACTTGTATACCCGTATACATGTTAAGGTTTCCAAGAGGAGGATTTTTGCACAATATGCTTTCCAAGCAGAAAACAATCATAAATGCAATGGCTGTTAATGAGGAGGGTGTAATGGCTACATGGGTGACAATGGAAGCTTGTGGTTCTGGGACTGGAAGAGTGGTCATAACTTTCAGCAATCCCAAACGATTGTGCAGCCTGGTTCATTGAACAGTGAAGCTGGAATAAATGCCCTGTCTTATGACATGACTGGTTCAAGACTAGTCACATGTGAAGCTGAAAAGACATGACTGGTTTTAGAGATGAATTTGTATTAAACTTAATCCAAATCTAGCATAAGAATTCCGTTGCACTTAGCATAATAAAACGGAAACATAAACCAAAAAACTGAATCAAGTTTAGAGCAAAATGAGCTTGTGTACCACAAACCAAACCAAAATACTGAACCAAAGTACATACTAATATTTAGTTATCTGGCAAAAAATTGAACCTGAGTACTACCAGTCCACCAGATATTGCAACACTACCATGTATCTTCAGTAGCTTCATATATGCCTTCTCTGTACCTGCGGTTCCACTCTATTCCCCATTCTGACAGACTCGAACAATGGAAGCTTTCATCACGAATCTTTCCTCATTAACCAACTTGAAAACACAAATGTCACCTTTACTCAAGTGATTATCTGAAACGAACTTGGCCCAACCCTCGGAGAGCTTTGCACGTTTATATCCATCTTTAGTCATACAATGAATTTTCCATGTTCTCCCATCCGAAACCCTTACAGTGACCTTCTTAACTGCGTGTTTCAAATACTGGGTTGCAAAAGCCGCAGGTACATGCTGCATCCAAAAGAAAATTAAGGTATACAATCTATACAAACCATGTACATGCTTGCTATCTTTGTACGAGTTTTAAGCATTTCAATCAAAATTGGTATTTTGATTTTTAAGAACATCTCTAGTCTTGTATGTAGATTTTAGATAAACAAATACTATGCCAAAAACACTAGTATATTGTATCTTGCAACAATGAACAGCACGTTAGATGTATCGAAAATAATATGTATAGAACTAATGCAAAACAACTTTACCGAAATAACTTGACGAGGCGTAATCACGGGTTCAACAAGTTGTCCTTAACACATTAGTTCGCGGGTATACTCGAGTTGAGTAATGCTAAACCCCTCACAAGCGAAGATGTGTCCAGGATAAGACTGCCCGATATAACTTGAGTTAGCACAACGCAAGTTACCCCTCTTCGAACTCAGCAACAGGGATGGAGGTAAAAACGTATTGAGAAAACCCTAGAATAAAAGAAGAATTTTTCAGTGTATTGAAAACAGATTTAAGAGTTGTATTTATAGGATGAAAAAAAACTTGCGAATCAAGTTAGGTTTTGGTTTTCTTCAAAAACAAGTAAAAGGAATTTTACCATAAATAAAACTCTTAAGAAATAATTTTGGAATTAATTTCCTAAAGAAAAAACTCGCCCAAAAATAAATCTGTGTAGAAAAAGGACTTGGTGCATGGCATACGCGCATATCGCATGTGTAAAAATATGTATTTTTACATATTTTTACCCACCCGCTCCACCCACGTTTTACAATTCATACATAAGTGTATGATTATATAGTGGAGCTCCTCTTTAGTTTTCCACAATGTGGGACTAAAGGTTCCACTTCATTCACCCAAAAATGAGTGAGTATCCTTAGACCCTAAGGTCATAAGATCAAACCACACAAAGACCATAAAACCTTTTAATTTAAAACTCATTTTCTCCAACAATCCCCCACATGAATGAAATCTCGGAAAACGAAAAAAATCAGAGTAAGAAAAATACCATTTAGGCAAAGGTGTCCATGAGGTCTTGAACCCTTACTTAGTGAGAAGTTACCGGAACTACTTGCTAAACAGTGAACCTAGTCTTGAACCCGATAGCGTTGGTGTAATTCGCGACAACAACCACACATGATATTCTCCTGGTGTTGCTAAGTTGGTGCCGTGTTGTCCAATTTGGCCCCTGGACATATCCTATTTCTCAGAATGCTCTAGAGAATTGGCTCAATTCTCATAGGAAGCGGCCCCACTTACACATTCGGAGCAGGTGAGTTCCATCAAGAGTGTTTCTTGCTACACCCCACTTCAATCTTAAATTGAAACTATGGAACTCATTAAGACTTATTTAAAAGTCATCCTCCACATGCGGTCACACTATCACATCAACACCATAGGGAAGGGACAGAGAATGAAATTCTCTGATAGTGTTTACCTTTACCCACCATGAATTAGTTGTCTCATTCGAAACCTTGATCTTGGAATCTCCAGTCAGCAAGGTTGAGTATCCTTCATGGAAAGTTTAATTATTGAGCCTAAGCCCCATCCCCCTCGATGCTTTACTAACTATCTCCTTGGACAAACCTTTCGTCAAAGGGTCCGCGATATTCTCCTTGGACTGCGTCCAATCTATGGAAATAACGCTTTGTTGAGATTAGTGTTTTCAAAGTATCATGTCTTCTACGAATATGTATAGACTTTCCATTGTAGAAGCTACTCTTAGCTCTACCTATCGCAGATTTTTGTCACGGTGTATAGATATAGGCGGGCACGGCCTATGCCGTAGAGAGGAATATCTTCTAAAAAGTTTCTTAGCCATTCGGCCTCCTGTCCTGCTTTATCTAACACAATAAACTCCGATTCCATAGTGGAACGAGCTATACATGTCTGTTTGGAACTCTTCCAAGATACGAGACGCTTTGCTTTAGAGTGAATACATATCCACTCGTAGACTTAGAATCCTCTCATCCTGTTATCCAGTTTGCATCGCAAAATCCCTCAAGGACAATGGGATATCCTTTGTAATTCAAACTAAAGGTCATTGTGTACTTCAAGTACTTTAGCACTCTAATAAGTGCATCCCAATGTATCTCGCCTGGATTACAAGTATACCGCTTAACCTACTTCTGACATAAGCAATGTCCTGGGTCTCGTACAATTCATCAAATACATCGACTTCCTATGACTCTCGAGTATTCAAGTTGGTTAACTCCTACACCCTTATTCTTCTTGAGACGGCAGTTAGAATCATAAGGAGTACACACAAAGTTCTGATTAAACCGATTAAATTTCTTAAGTATGGATTCAACATAATGAGACCGACTCGGACTATAGCCATTAGAAGTTTTTCTAATCTTCATCCCTAATATGACATGTTGGGGCCTAAGTCTTTCATGTCAAAGTTCTCATTCAACAGTTTCTTAGTGGAATTAATAACATCCATGTTTGTACCTAGTATAAGCATATCATCAACATACAAGCATACAATCACACAGGCATCCTTGACAAGTTTAGTATAAACACACTTATCAAATTCATTAATTCTAAAACCACTAGAAATCATCACATGATCAAAATTTTCATGCCACTGTTTAGGTGCTTGTTTCAATCCATACAAAGATTTAACCAGTTTACACACTTTCTTTTCACAACCTTTACCTACAAAGCCCTCAGGTTGTTCCATATAAATTTCTTCATCTAACTCACCATTAAGAAACGTTGTCTTTACATCCATTTGATGTATCTCTAAATTATGGACAGAAGCTATAGCAATTAACATCCTAATGGAGCTAATTCTACTCACTTTGGTGAATAGGTGTCAAAGAAATCTATACCTTCTATTTGTCTGTAGCCTTTAGCTACTGACCCTAGCCTTGTATTTTTCAATAGTTCCATCTATCTTACGTTTTCTTTTGAAAATCCATTTACAACCTATGGCCTTACACCCTGGAGGTAAATCTACAAGTTCAAAAGTACCGTTTTCTCGAATGGAATCCATTTCACTAATGGAAGCTTCTTTCCACCACGGAGCTTCTGGACAAGTCATGGCTTCTCTATAAGTCTGAGGATCAGACTCGGCTAGGTATGTAATGCAACCAGGATAGGTTTTCTCAGTTCTAACCCTTTTACCTCTTCTAGGTTCCACTTCTGGTTCATCTTCCTCTAAAGGTAATAATTGACTAGTTGAAGGAACATCTAGGGGATCATCTAAACATCTCTTTCGAGAATCACGTTTCAAAGGAAAAATAGTTTCAAAAAACTCAGCATCCCTAGACTCCATGATAGTATTCAACCCTATGTCAGAAATTTCAGAACTCACAACCATAAACCTATGAGCACTAGAATGCTCATGATACCCTATAAAAAAACAATCAACGGTTTTGGGTCCTATCTTATTTTTCTTAGGAGGAGGGATGCCCACCTTTGCCAAGCACCCCCACACTTTGAAGTAATCATAAGATGGTTGTCTACCTTTCCATAACTCATATGGAGTTTTATCTCGATCCTTTAAAGGGTACTGTTCGGGATGTAATTGGCGGAGAGGATAGCCTCCCCCACAAATTCGAAGGTAATCCTGAACTAATCAACATGGCATTCATCATATCCTTAAGGGTACGGTTCTTACGTTCAGCTACACCATTGGATTGAGGTGAATAAGGGGCTGTAGTCTCATGTATTATGCCATGTTCTTCACAGAAATCTCCTACGGGAATTTCATACTCACCACCACGGTCAGACCTAATAGTTTTAATGGTAGTATTCAATTGGTTTTCGACTTCACTTTTATATATCTTAAAGGCTTCTGAGGCATCATCCTTCCCTCTAAGGCATCATCCTTCCTTCTAAGGCATCATCCTTCACTAGCACCATCTATTTGAAAAGATTGTATCTTTGTAGAAAACAAAGTTTCAGTTAAGTTTTTGAAATGGATAAAACACTTTAAAACATCAGTTTTCAGTTCCATTGGATATATCCAATGAAACCTACAATAAACATCAATGAATAATATGTAGTATTTATAACCTTGTAAAGAAGGAACTGGTGATGGTCCCCATTCATCACAATGAATCAATGATAGAGGAGTAAGAGCATGAGAATGAGATAAATGAAAAGGTAACCTTTTACTTTTGGCAATTTGACAAGAATGACATAAATATGGAGAGGATTTTGAAGAATTAACAACAATGTGTTTAGATGAATGAAGTTGTTTCACAATTTTATCAAAAGGATGACCTAATCTATAATGCCAAAGTTCTGGAGAACCATGTAATGCAGAAAAAAACATGATGAAAATTTTGAGAAGAAATAGGATATAAGTTGTTAACCATTCTACCTTGTGCTAAGAGTGCATCAGTGGACAAGTCTCTTATTTCATATCCTGTAGGGTCTAGCCTAAAGTAACACTTGTTATCTGATGTAAACTGACCCACTGACAACAAGTTATGTTTCATCTCAGGAACATGAAAAACATTCTGTAACTGAAAACTAACATTTGAAGTATGCAAACTAGAATTACCAGTCAGAGAAATAGGTAATGACTTACCATTGCCAATTTTAACTGATTCCTTGCCCTTATAAGAAGAAGTATACGCAACAATAAAGCATCACCCGGTCATGTGAGTCAAGCACTGAGCTCTGTGACCACAAATTTGAGCTTGAAGGATCATCATTAATATGAATTGAATTAGTATGTTGACTTGAAAAAGCTTGTGGTGTAGTAGAAATAGAATTCCCATTTGATGATTGTGAAGGCTCAGAAACACTAGGATAATATCGAAAATGGCACCTGCTTGCATAATGCCCTTTCTTTCTGCAAATTTGGCAATCAACTTGGGACAAATCAAACCTACTAGATCCACCATTTGATGTAGAACTACTTCTTGGATCATAATTTTCTTGAATATTAAAAGAACTACTTCCATTCTGTCCACTTCTATTTCCATTACCTCTTCCATAAGGAAAATTTGAACCATTCTTTTTCTTGCCACCATTAGCATTATAACTATTCCCTGAATTAGAATTACCATTTATTGCATATAAGCCTGAATTATGTTGACTATTAACCATTGTTCATGAGTAAGTAGTCTTGCTTTCAATTCACTAAAAGTATATGGAGTATCCCGATTATGAGCTGAGATAACAAAAGTATCATACTCCCTACCCAAACCATTCAAAACATGCATTATGAGATCAGAATCACTAACTTTCTCTCCAATAGCAGCTAGTGAATTTGCTATGGACTTAATTTTCTGTAAATATACTAGAATGTTTAAATTTCCTCTCCTGATTCCAAACAATTGTGCTCTCAACATATTCTTTCTTGCTCTATATTGAGTTTGAAAACAGGACTCAAGAAATTCCCATATTTCTCTTGATGTAGTTAGACCAAGAACATCCCCAGAAATTATAGATGTGAATGTAGCTTTTAAACAACTAACAACAAATCGATCCATCTTTCTCCAATGAACCCAGTTTGGATTTAAACTAAGAACACCATGAATCATAATTTTCTCCTATGGTATTGGAATTTCTCCATTAACATGACCATACAAATAAGTTGTAATCAAGATAGACTCAAATTGGTCACGCCATAGAATAAAATTTGTATTGTCTAACTTAAGAGAAACAAAGTTAGTGATGTTGGTGAAAGGAAGTGTAAAATTACCATTATCAGACGTTGATGCAGCAGAAGACATTGATTTATTTGAAACTTCTGGTACTGGATTGATACGATTGCTTCTTCTAACCATAAAATTGCAAATCCCTGATCAAAGAACTAGAATCTTGAAGATCTTGATGTAAAACTTGTTATGAAAATTGTATGTGGATGATTAATCTGTGAAAGATTTAGATCTAAATCAGCTGTAAAAGTTTATTGTAAAAGATATTGAGCTGGTTTTGTAAAAAATTTCTAGGGTTTGGATCTTAACCCTTCTAATACCATGAGAAATATCAGAGAAGATAAGAAGAGAAAAGGTATTTTTGTTATTGAATAAATTGTTAAATTCAATACAGGCTGTCTGAGAGTATTTATTTGTCTTATCATTACAGGACTTGACTTGTCTGTAAGGTCAACATAACTTTGACTTGACTGAATACTATACTTAACACCATGACAGTGATATTGATACGGAAAATAAGTGTGCCTCAACTGTAAAACCTTACTTCTTTGCACTTTCATATTTCTTCGATTTTAATTATATGGTCATCTCTACGACAATAATCAAAATTCATTACCTCGTTAACAATCCTACTATAAAATATTTCTCAAGTGAGATCTTTTTACTAGCATATAGTATGTAGATGGGTATTGAAAAAAGGGAACATTATCTATAAACCCCTAGTATGAGTGTCATTGAAAAATACCCTTTCAAACTTAATAAATACCCCTAAGTTTAATACATTACTAAAATACCCTCTTTTGTATACTAAAAAAAAAACTACCTCTCTACTGCCCACCACCACTGTCCACCGCCGCCGCCGCAACCACCACCGTCGTCCACCACCAATAACCACCTCCACCGCCGCACGCCACCACCAACCACCGCCCACAACCACTGCCTACAACCACTACCACCCCAAAAAATCACCACCGCCGCCAACCACCACCACTTCCGACCACCAACCACCACCACTTTCCTCATATCCACCACCACCATCACTTTCTTCCACCACCACTAGCAACCAACGCCGCCGTTATCGCCACCACCACCACCACCACCATGTGGAGTCAACTTTAGCAAGTTGACCCCAAATCTGAGGCAACTAGCTCAAGTTGTTTCGAAAGTGGAGGAAACTAGCCCAAGTTGTCTCCAATAAAATAGAATACAGGAACAAGTTGCTAAAACAAATGGACTCAACTAACCCAAGTTGTCTCCGAATCTGAGGCAACTAGCACAAGTTGCCTCCAGATACGGAGGCAACTAGCCCAAGTTGTCTCTAAAAAAGAAAAGAAAAACATAAACAAATCAGTGAACCTGGCGTGAGTCGAACACACATCCTCTGACACGAAGTCAGTCATGCTACCATTGCACCACATATTCGTCGCAACTACTGTAAAATGTATATATAAAGATAATTTCACATACTTGTCAAAAAATATGGGGCCAACTAGCTCAAGTTTCCTTCAATTCTGGAATCAACTAGCTCAAGTTGCCTCCAAAACTGGAATCAACTATCTCAAGTTGTCTCCAAAAGTGAAAGCAACTTTCTCTAGTTGCCCCCAAAATCTAGAGTCCAAGAATGAAATGGAGCAAACAAAATGGAGTAACTCTAGATGTTTCTGCAGTTCAATATCACACTATTCAAGCAAATGAAATTTACTGAATTAATAATTGCATCAAGAGAGAGTATACCTGAAATTTACTGCACCTGTTACTTCCCGCAACTTTTGTAGCAACAACATCATTATCAGCACCAATCATTTCTCTTGCCTGAACCCATTACTCAATCTACAAATTTCCATTTTGCTTTCTAGCCAGATTTCTGGCCTTTGCATATTTATTCACCATTACATTTCTTAGCATCCATCTACTTCACTCACCATAATAACCTTCATCTGATTCCCATCTCAGTTTCCATTACAACAACAAACTCATCCTTCATGTAGGCCTCAGAGTACCAACTCCAGCCAACTCTTCCATAATATCACAGCAAACAATCCTAGTGCAAATATTAGTTAACCAACTAAATTACATGTTAAAAAACTTGCATATTTTATGCAAAGCATGTATTGGCCAACCTGACAACCTACAATCCCTAAAATTGTTTTTTTTTTTTTGAACAAAATGTAGTTAATTACATAATTGGAACATGTTTACAACCATGGTAACCTGCTGATCCCGAAGGATACAAATCACAAATTACAACAACAAACGCAAATAAAACTTCAAATGTTAAATAGCAGGCAAACACTTCAAACGTTAATACATGTTACTTTCGAAGTCACTTTACCAAAACAAGCTGGGGTGATGTTCTCAGTAGAAAAATGGCTATCTCCAAAAATGTTGAAAATACACTTGCAAGGCTTCAAAGCAAGTGAGGAACCAAGGATGCATCTTTAAAGCTACTTCTATGAATCTTCTGGTCTACCCTTGATTTACCCGACCTATCATAGAGAACGCCACATACAGAAGATGAGCAAAACCAATACAACCTTCGAATAGAAAACATAACAGCTGTATGCTCCATCCATCTAATACACACACGCATTCGTACGCATATATATATATATATATCCATCGCTTTAATTTTCTATTTGACTGTTTTATTCATTATTTTATTAACCAATCCAACACTATTATTTGCCTGTTCTTTTGTACCAAATGACATCAATTGTGAATGGAGGAGAGCAAAGGTGCAAGTAAAAGAAGAAAATAACAAATACATGTACACCATGTATCGCATGATATATTGTTAGAGGGCTCCAGGTACAGCTACATCCGAATCATCAAGAACATCTCCATCACAAGCCATCCTCTCAATCTCCAAAAAACAATCACCAAGTTCCTCACCAACACTGTAAATACAGCCCTGCATCCTCAGACCTAGCTCATCTATTAGATTTAATTGTTATTGTCTGCAATATCAGCTCTAATTCTTGTTGTCTTCAACAGCAACTCCCAGCCCCGCAGTTCCATCACTAGCAACTTCTGCTTCCATTTCCATGTTGCAAAACAGCAATCAATTAGGTCAACTCCATCTCAGATACCACCAACATCTTCCAATTCCTTCTTGAATCAATCACAAATAAACTCCAACCCAACTCAAAATTGATCAGTAACTTTCAATTGCTTCATTAGAGAGCTTCAATTTCTCCATTTTATGTAAATCAAATCCTTAATTCTTGATTCTTCTCAACAGATCCCTGATTCTTCTCTGCTTTATTACACAACAATCGAACTCAACAAGTACCCATGGTGATGTATCTTTTCGACACTCGAATTCTTCATTCAAACTCAAAATTCAAACTCCGATTGTTCATTCAAAATCGAATCTCGATCTCAAAAGTTAAACGAAACCAAAAAATCAATCTCGATCACTCTGAATCTGATATTGAAATCGTTTATCTTTGGAAATTTAGTTTAAAATAAGAATTAATACCAAAAATCAAAACCTAAAATTAGGATCTCACCTGAATCTTCAACAAAGAAGAACAAGATGGAACGCTGCTCCTGATGATTTTTATATTCGGATTTCGGAATTTGTTTCACAAATAGGTGACAGAAAGCGAGAATTGTTGATGGATCTGGTGATAAAATAGGTGGATTTTGAGGTGGTGGTTGAATTGGAGGTGGATCGATGGGGGTGTTGTTGTTGGTGGTGGTGATTGCCGGAGAGAAAGAGAAGAGAGATACGTGATAACTTACTGAGATGGTGATGACGGAAATGGAGACGATGGTGATGTTGGTTGTGGTGGCGACGGAGATGGAGATGGAGATGGTGGTGGCGACGGAGATGGTGAGAGTTCCCTTGGTTTTTCTCGAGTGAGAAACGAAGAAGAAGCTGAAATATAGAATGTAAAGGTTAAAAATGGGATTATATGAATTATTTTTCTATTCATAATTTCAATAATGCCATTAGGGGTATTTGTAAATCCCCATAATGGCATTTGTAAAGTCCCATGGGTATTTATCAAGCTCTATTCCATGTTGATAAAGATCTTTCATCTACCAACTTTGAGTTTAACTTCACTTTTCATGATGTGATTTACTCGGTGTTTAGATGGGACCACAAGTTTTGGAAAGCATCGCATATTACGGCGACATATTTTAATCTGGAGGTTTTGGAATTCCTTACCAATTCTGGTGTTCAGAGGTTATTCACAAGATTGGCAAGTTATGTGGTGAGGTTCTTTTGATTGGTCCTGCTACCCTGAAATTGGAGGATTTACGTGCAATGCGTCTAAGGGTCCGTAATCTAAAAGGAATGAATTCAATTCCTAGAGTTATCAACATATCAACAAATAGATGTAATTTCATTGCTCATATCTCCATTGATAGGCTTCTACACTCTGCAAATCGAAGGATGAATAATGGCACATGGACTGAGTCAATTTCCGTACACCGAAACTCTAGCATGATTCCAAGGACGGTGGAGAGTCAATTCAAGGAATCAGTTTCGATCCAAAATTCCAGCAAATCTTTTGACTCAATCCGCGATAAAGTAATTCTACCAGATTCTACGACTAGTTTTGTGTCTTACTCAACAAAGAAAGTCTTAAATTATGATATTCGTAAGCCAGCTCATCATGGGTCCACTTCAAAAAAAAAAAAAAACAAAACGAAAGCCAAGAAAGAAAAAGGGGCATAAGTCAATTCAACTGTGGAGACGGATTGAGAAGTTAGCTTTGTCTTCTGATGAACCAACTGACATGGAGATAGACATTGTCCCTACATTTGTCTGCGGCCTTGATGAAATCTCAGATGAACTCTATTCCAGCTCACCTCAGAATGAAACAATTTTAACTGGTTCTTCACAAATTTATTGTCCTCATATATCAGGCTTACCTTCATCCACATCTTCAACCACCACTTTTCCAGCAAAACCAACCTCACTCTTCACTTTTATAGATCCCATTCCCAGACCCATTCATGAACAAATTACCATTCCATTAACTTGCCTCAAATCCCATACCAACAATTCCACACCCATTCTAGCCACTCCAAACACAAGTCTTATTCTACCCATTCTCAAACCCTCTACACCCATCCTTCCACGGCCTGCCATTCTCAAAACCAATTCAACTATCAAAGATGCACTCCTTCCCGATAATTCCAACTTTAACAAGTCATCTTTTGTTCTCCCACAATGGGTTTTCAAATAAGCTCAGAGATTGTTTAATTTGGGTATCAAGTTAGGAATTACTTTTGATGCAATGCCGAATCATTCAAATAGATTTTTGACTTTCAAGGTAGCTATAGAAGGTCCAGTTACTAAGAGCATAGAAAGTACACATCAACAATCATCTGATATTGAGGAAGACTTCGTTGTTCAGACTTTCATCACCTTGGATGGAGTCCAGAATGTTTCAACTCATGAGCCAAAATTCAAGCCCATACCTCTGGGTGGTCTATGCAATACTTTCATGGTACACATAGATATGGAAGATTCTATATCCTCATCTTCATCAACTCCAACATACCCACCTGGATTTGAGCCTCAAATTGTTGATATTTTAGATGATTCTAGTTCAAGACCTTGTTCTTATACAAAACAAAGTGTGGTACCCAAAAGGCTTGTTACAGAATGTAGAAGATTGGGAATGGATCCAACAACAATTGATAACTCATGTGGGAGGTCGACAAGATCCATCAAAAGAAGGGGAATTACAGGTGATAAATGAATTTACAAATTCTCACATGGAATGTCAAAGGCTTATGCTCTGAAAATAGAAGAACAATTGTCAAGAAAATGATAAAACTCATGAAAGCACCTATAATAATCCTCTAAGAAACTAAGATGATGCACTGCTCCTCTTTTGATATCTCTCAAATCTGTGGTGACTCAAATTTTGGATGGACCTTTCAACAATCCTTTGGAAGTTCTGGTGGAATTCCTATCTTGTGGAATAAAGATTTTGTGGAAGTCAAGGATTCTCTTGTGGGAGATTATACTCTGTCAGTTCATTGTATTAATAAGCATGATGGTTTTGAGTGGATCTTAACAAATGTATATGGGCCTAATAAACCTCATGAAAGAGCTGATTTTTGGGATGAATTAGACAACATCTGCAGATTTTGGGACTTCCCTTGGTGCTTGGGAGGTGACTTTAATGTCATAACCAAATGTGGTGAGAAAAAGGGCTGCAATAAGATCACCAAAAGCATGGAGAACTTTTGTGATTTCATCTTTCAACACAATCTCATAGATCTTCCTCTCAAGGGTGCTAGATATACTTGGTCTAATGGTCAAGTTAATCATGTCATGTGTAGGCTTGACAGATTCTTAATTTCCCTATCTTTTGAGACTAAGTTTCCTCTTGTTTCCCAATTAGCAAAATCCATACCCACTTCTGATCATATCCCTATCCTCTTAGACATCTCAGGCCCTTCATAGGGGCCTAGCCCTTTTAGGTTTGAAATCATGTGGTTCTTAGAGAATGGTTTTATTGAACTTCTACAAACTTGGTGGTCTTCTTTTTGTTTTGCAGGGAGTTCTAGTACACTTCTTTGGTGCAAGATAAAAGCTTTAAAAGAGAAGCTGAAAGAGTGGAACAAACTTACTTTTGGTCACACAAATACAAAGTTGAATCATTTGTTGTAAGAGATTCATGATCTGGACATATTAGTTGAATATACTTCTTTGTCTGAAACACAGTTGCAGGAGCTGGTAAAATGTAAAAAAGACTTTGAAAAAGTCACAACTATGGATGAGGTCTCATGGAAGATTAAGTCTAAAACCAAATGGCTGCAATAAGGTGATAAAAACACTTCTTTCTTCATCAGTAAGGCAAGTGCAAGAAGAAGATACAACAGGATCAGGCAGCTTTACATTGATGGAACATTGGTGGATGATAGACTAAAGTTACAGGAGCATATTGTAATTTTTTATAAAACTTTGTTTGCAGAAGAAGAAATTATAAGACCTGTCTTAGAAGGTATCAATTTCGATAGCATAAACTCCATTGAATATGGTATTTTAGACACTAACTTTACAGAGGAAGAAGTTTTTCAAGCAATTAAAGATTTGGGACATGACAAGGCACCTGGTCCAGATGGTTTTCCTGTCATGTTCTTTCATAAATGTTGGGCCTTCATTAAAGCTGATGTTATGGGTACAATGGCATAATTTTTTGAGAAAGGTTGTATTGATTCAAAGCATAATTCCACCTTCATCACTTTAGTTCCTAAAAAATATCATATTGAAACTATTAAAGATTGCAGGCCAATATGTCTTCTAACAAGTGTTTACAAAATCTTATCTAAGGTTCTGGCAACAAGGTTGAAATTAGTGATGACAGAATTAATATCACCTGTTCAATGTGCCTACATTGAGGGTAGACAAATAATTGATGGTACACTTATAGCTAATGAATTAGTGGACTCAAGATTGAAGTCTAGTAAGCCTGGGGTGATCTGTAAAATTGACTTGGAGAAAGATTTTGATAGGATTAGTTGGAGTTACTTGGAGTTCGTAATGAAACAAATGGGTTTTAGCAAGAGATGGATTCAATGGACCAGATTTTGTTACTCTACTGCCACTTTTTCAGTTCTAATAAATGGTTCTTCTTTTGGTTTTTTCAATAGCACAAGAGGTGTCAGACAAGGTTGTCCTTTATCTCCACTTCTTTTCAACATCGCAATGGAAGGTTTTTCTAGATACATTGACAAGGCTGCCAATTCTCAGTTATTCAGTGGCTTCTCTATGGTAGACAATGGTCAAGTGGTTAATCATTTGCACTATGCAGATAACACAATCTTTTTTGTGGATGACAACAAGGAGGAGCTTTCTAATCTTTTTTCCATTCTTCACTGCTTTGAGTACATTGCAGGTCTGAAAGTGAATAAAGCTAAGACAAGACTGATTGCTATTGGTGATATCCCCCTTATTAATGTTTGGGCAACTGAGCTGGGGTGTGATGTTGATAATCTGCCTTTTTTGTAACTGGGCATGCCATTAGGAGCAAAATCAAACTCAAAATCAATTTGGGTGCCCATTATTGAGAAAATTGATGATAGACTCTCTATTTGGAATCAAATATCTCTTTCAAAAGGTGGAAAGTTAGCTCTTCTTAAATGCATTTTAACTTCTCTACCCATGTATTATTTTTCTCTATTTAAAGCTCCAATTTTAGTTATTAAGACAATTGAGAAAAAAATGAGGAACTTTCTTTGGGGTGGGAGTAACTGTTCTCATTTGATCAAATGGGACATTGTTTATGCTGATAAGGAAAGGGGAGGGCTGGAGGTGCTTAGTCTGAATTTATGAATATTTCTCTTCTTGCAAAATGGTGCTGGAGATTTGGTGTTGAAAAGACTCAGTTTTGGTATAAACTGATTGTAGAGAAATATGGCTGTGTTGTTTCTAATTGGGTTCCTGCCACTGTAAATTCTGCTTATGGAGTTTCATGTTGGAGGGCAATTGCTGAGGCAAGTGAGATGGTCAATAATAATTCAACATTGTGCATTCGTTCAGGAGAGCTGATATCCTTCTGGCATTACAAATGGATTTGTAATAATTCTCTTGCTAAGAATTTTAATCTTCTTTATAAGTTGGACAATATGCAGTTTGGGAATTTGGCTGATCATATTTCTCATGATGGTTCTTGGAAGTTTAATTTCAAAAGAGCTATGAATGGTTTAAAGGTTCTTCAGTTTGCACACCTGCTTACTATTATAGGTAGTAACCCACCTACTACAGATAACCTGCCTGATACAAGAAGGTGGACTTTACATCCATCTGGATGTTTCATAGTTAAGTCACTTTACAAGACTTTTAATCATTGCAGAGGGTATAAATGATTTCCCACATCAATTTGTCTGGGAAATTGGTATTCCACCTAAAGTCAGTTTCCTTCTCTGGTGCGCAGTTCATGGTAAATTGAATTCTAAAGATATGTTAAATCATAAAGGTATGGACATTTTAGTTCTTGCATTCTTTGTGGAGATAGTTCTAAATCTCGGGAGCATATATTACTACTTTTGCAAGGTTGCAAAGTTCATTTGGAATGTTGTGACTCCAAAAAATCATTGGGCGTGGGTGTTTCCAGAAAATTTGTTCTCTTTTGCACATACTTGGCATATTAATCAGCTTTCTCACTCTGGAAGGGTGGCGTGGGATTTCATTCTGGCATCAGTAATTTGGAAATTGTGGAGAGAAAGAAATTGTAGAACCTTTGAAGAAAATTACAAGTTCAAGACAGATCAGGATTTAGCTATTGATGTAAAATCTTTGGTGCTTTTGTGGGCAATTGCTTGTGGGACGAGAGTTCATCTGAACTTCTCAAATACTATCTCACAATGGGAGACTGTTTTCTCTTGATGTTTTGTTTTTGTTTTGCCTCTGCTTCTTTCTAGTCTATATTCTGTAGACTTTTGTATATTGTCTGATCTTTAATAAAATCTTTAAAAAAAATGGATAGTAGGGGTGTTTATAACATTCCCACTTGAAAAAAATGACAAAGATGAAAGCCGATCACGTTACATATATATATATACAATCGGACAATATGTCATTTTCCGTAGCTCGTAAAACTCAAACGACATATATATACATAGGTAAAAGAAATTTTTATGCTTTAAATTTAATATTTATTCACATTACATGTCGAAAATGTTGTATCTATATTCACCTTCAAAAGACAGTAAGATTTATATTCCATGGACACTCTTAGAAATGAATGCATTTTCGAGATAGCAAAACGACCATCTAATATTTTAATGATATCTTAATTTCAATTCGAGACAAACCCGACCATCTCTTTGAAACATATATTAATCTGATTAATTTTCAAATTCAAAGGGGTATATGGTGGTTTTATACATCTCTAATTGTGCTCTCATTTTTTGTAGGAATGTAGAGTCTTATAAGAAGAATATACCATCAAAATATTAGACTTAAATTCATTATCGTTGGGTTTCTTGAGAAAATGGCGTAAATCTTGTCATCCGACCTTGTCCATCTAAGAATGTCCATGGATCCTTCCTCTGGGTAATTAGGTCCCAACATGTCTCTTCTTATCTGGAGTGAGCGAGAAAAAAGAGACGCCACTTCGTATCTCATTTTGATGCATCTGTGTAGGACAGCTGAGACGCGTGTCTTTTATAGCCTAGATCAACTTTCACTGGACGCGAAGTACTCTACTCGAGTATTAACTTTTAGTACTACTCCCTCCGTTCCAATTTACTTGATGTTTTAGGGTTTTTTTTGTGTTCCAAAATAGATGAGAGTTTAAGTATTTTTCCCAAATTCTTACTGGTTTACCCTTACTTTGGAATCAGAACATGCCATTAATTCTCATTGGAATCAGCAGATAAATAATTATTCCAAGGATTTGGATGGAATATTTTGTTTATCCCAAGTAAATTACAATGGGATTAAGTAATTTTACATTAAATTTAGAAACTAAAAACTAGGTGGTTTAAAATTTTAGGAAGCTATTAATATGGGTAAATTTGGGAAAAATTTAATCTCTCTGTTGTTTCTTAATGTGCGTGAAAAACTCTATAACGTCAAGTAAATCGGAACGGAAGGAGTATTTAACTACTACTAGTACCTATTAGCATGCAACTAATAGGTAAAGAATATTTAAAAGATTTGATGAGACGTCACATGCATGTCTCGTCAGTCGTCAACGGAATAGCTCTCTTATTAAAATAGAAAAATGCAAGATATTAAAACGGAATTATTCAAGAAAAAAAATAACGGAAATGCTTTTTTCACAGCCTAAAACCATTGGAAAATGAGTCTTAAGAAGATGGCACACACACTATGATCATCAAAGTAAGAAGAGGAAGGAGATGGAATCATCATCAATGAACCCTTGTATGCTTAACACCTGTGGCTTTTGCGACCCCGCATCTGAAACATGAAATTAAGAAGGTGACTTTAAGGGTTTCAGATGGGAGAACGTGGGAAATCCAATGTAATTGTAAAGATATAAAACTTATCGTGCAAAGCTATCCCGTGGTTGGTTTAAATTCGTTTAAGATAATCATTTGAAGGTAGGTGATATTTGTGTTTTCGAGTTGGTTGGTTAATAGAGAAAGCTTCGAGATGAAAGCTTACATTTTCCGAGTCTCTTAGAATTGGGAAGTAGAACCATGCATTTGGAGAAGGCATAGTATGAAGCGCACGTGTTGCTATATCTGGTGGACTGGTGGTACACTAGTTCCATTTTTTGCTAGCTAACCGAATATTAGCGACTTTGTGTAGTTTTTCTCATTTTCCTACTAGTTTTTTGGTTTATGTTTTCCATACTAGAAGTCTGCACGTGCCTACGCACGTGCATAAAAATTGGGTCCATTAAACCTAAGGCACGTGAACAGAGTCTTTTCTTACTTCTAAAAAGATTTTTTTAGCTTGTAAATCTAAGTTACTAATATACCCTCATTTTATTTATAGGGCATTTATTGATTAGGGAAGATACGGGGGTAAAATGGTCCTAGATAATTTGCAGCTTCAAAATCACTGTGGGGAGTTCCATTTATATATAGTAATAGATTTATGTGCTAATAGCGGTTGGCTCTTGTTATAACTTTCAGTTTTGGCAAGACGGCTAATAGGGGTACCAAATCAGGGACGAAGGCAAATAAAGACAAATGGGGTCCGTCAACCCCACTTGATTTTACAACTCGACTAAATTAGGTTTGGTATTTTTGTAAATTATGTGTCTTGTGGGGGCAAATATGTATGATAAAATTAAACTCTACTTAATGGGTGCTAAATTATAAACTAAATGGATAAAAATGCATCAAATACATGCATAAATATGAAAAACAATGTAAATTACTTTCTTTAGTTTTATTAAAAAATATTTTATAGCATAGATCTTTACTTAAAAACCGATACAAAATCAATTACAATGTGAAAAAAAAATGCGTCCTTCATCAAATACGCCTACAAACCGATATGGTACGAACTTTATTATGTGAATTTGCCTCCACTTGATAAAATGTCTGGCTCCGTCATTGTACCAAATTGTATAAGGTGTACCAATCCCTTACCAATATACTCCCTCCGTCCCAAATTAGTTGAGTCATTTGTAATTTGCACAATTATTAAGGCAAGGAGAAAAGGGGAGTATATTTAAGTATTTTTTTACAAGTATGCTCTTATGGATAATAACTTGTAAAACTTAGAAATGATTTATCTCTTAAACTATACCAGACCACGGTTTTTCGTAAACTTTATTTATACCGTTGAAAAACATTTTAAAACACCTACGTAACGAATATAAACATGACTATCAAATTATATATTTCTTATAATAACAATAATCAATTAAAAGGGTAGTTTTAGAAACATCCCCTTGATTAGTGAAATAGCTCATCTATTTGGGGGACAAAATTTAAAACCAATTAGCTCAACTATTTTGGGACGGATGGAGTATTTTCTGTTCTTTATGAATCTTGGTACACCCCCAAGCTATTTGTCACCCCCTATTAGCAATCACGCTAGTTTGGGTAGTGCTAGTTTCGGATCAAGTTTAAGCAAATTCCTGATCTCCTTGCATTTCCAATTCTTTCTTTCCGAGGTGCTGAAAGGGCAATATTTTTCCATTTTTCCAAAAAACCGGGGCCTTGAAAGCCAACCCCCTTTCCTTGATCGGCAGTGATACTGATGCAGAAAATAATTGTGCCGCAAGTACCTACCAAATTTAACAAAATTCATCACCTGGTTAACCGTTAGAGCAAGTCTTATTGTGGAAGAGTTCCATCTTCCATCCACGCCACCTCAGCATTTGGAATTGTGGATGGAAGCGCAAGTGTAGTGGTGGAACAACAAAAATGCTAATCTTAATAGCGTTGAGCGCTAATCAGAATAGCGCTAAAAAAACTATATTCAGAACAGCGCTCAACGCTATTAAAATTAGCTCTTTGTTTCTCAGCCATTAGATTTTCAATGGCTCATTTAAAATCTACGGATAAAAAAAAAACGTTATTCTGAATAGCGTTGAGCGCTATTCTGATTAGCGCTTTTCGTCTTCTAGTGCGTTACCATGGGGGCATACCATTCGGATGGATGCTACTAGACTTAAATTCCACAATTTTTCCACACTTGGAATAGGATGGATTCCACTATAAGACTTGATCTTAATACAACTTCAAGTTCATCTAGTAATTTCTTCTCTAATTCTTTCATCGTGTGAAAAGTAATGGACTTTTTTACCCTCTTCTTGTGGAAATATTATAAATACCCTTACTTTTGATGGACCTTCATAAATATCCCCGACAGGCTTCACAAATACCCCTAGTGGCACAATTGAAATTTTAGTTAGAGATCATAATTATCGTAATTCCCATTTTTAACCTTTGTGTGTTATATGAACTTCTTCACTTCTGATAAAAATAAAAAAAAAATCAATCGAACCGCCACAACATCTCCATCCTTGCCGCCACCACCATCATCTCTGTCGCTACCACAAGTACTATAACCATAACCACCACCACCATCTTCTTAGTCACCATCAACATCTCCGTCTTCACAAATCGATATCATAGGTTTACCATCTCGGCACCTCTACCACTACCATTACCACCATCCCTGTCATTGTCAATAGATTTAGGAATCAATCAAAATCCATAGAACTCAGATTTGAAAGAGAATAGATTTGAGATTCAGAGCGAGAGATCTGTGATTGAAAATCAAACCAAACCAATCCCACCACCACCATCTTCATCGTCACCAGCTCTGCCACCTTCGCTGCCGCTAACTGGTACGTGATTTAATCGACAAGTATTAGCGAGACCGAGATCTGATTTAAAGATTCGATATCTGGAAATACTGAAAATCCACGAATATATATTAGATTTGATCTTTGATCAAAGTAATGGAAGACTAAGCTAATAGAAAACATTTGTGCCATTCCGATCTAGTTATTGTTTATGAAATTATGGTTGGTTAAATAAAAGCGAAGTGAGAAAATGGAGAAATGATGAGATAAACAACATTATCAATCATTAATTAAGCTCAGAAACTATTCTGATCCAGCAGCTGACGTATTTTCACTCAAAGGCCTTCTTATACAGGTGAGAATGTTTTTTAAGGGCTTCTTATTTCAACTTAATTTCTCTCTACTGTGTATGTTGAATTTTAGGTTTATTTTATTATTTGTGCTTCCAATGCCCAAATATAGTTATCATCCTTCTCGCGATCCATAAAACACCATGCCACCGTGAACGATTGCTTATCCGAGGTTTGTCCAACAATGTTCAACAAAGACATGTTGTACCTATTCGTCTTATAAGTACAATCCATGAACAAAAATTGGTAAAAGCACAACGCCAATTGAATCATATCAGGATGCGCAAGAAAAATACGATCCACCTTCCCCTCCGATGACTCATGGTGTTTCACCGTGTAGTTGTGTGCCAACCATTGTGATTCTTCCATTACCTTTCTTCCATCCCATTCAATTCTTTTGATGGTTGCCTTGGCCGCATAAATTGTAGACAATGAAGAAAGGTTATGCGGGTCTTCCCTCTTGAACTTACTAAGGAGCTTGCTTGGTTTAATTCCCCAACTTGTTCTTACTTGTTCGAACTCGTGCGGTTTCAACTTGGCAACTTGGCAGTGCCCAACAAGACTTTCCAGATCTTTATGGTTATGCCAACCAACATCAACTCTATTCATTCTCCACATGTCATCGGTTTCTTTGTTCCTCCAAAAAATAATCTTGAATGGGCATCCACACTTCTTTGACTTCGTCTTGTACACCCTAGTTGTCTTATTATCATACACATAACCCTTTCTCTTGTGACTTGCGTCCGGCGACCCACTACACTCGCATACCATTTCAAACCGCGTAGATTTTTGATGGGTGTTTTTCACTAGAACGCACATCTTCTCTTTTGCTTTCTCAACAGTCCAATTTACGGCGTCGTTTTTTTTCCTTCCATTCCAAATCATTAGCATAATGTGCGAAAGTATCAGGACCCCTAACATTGTGAGCTTGAGGCTGATCCATCATCGATACCAATGCAATCTACAAAACAACACAAGTTAGTTGATATTACTACAAAAGTCGGCAGGGCCGATATATAAAACAATGCTGGCTAAATAACAGTAGTCTTGGTCGAAGAAAAAAGGGCGTAGATAAAAAAACGAGTCGGGCAGGTCGACGAACCGTAATAATGCCGACTTAAGCATGTTTCAAAATCGTTTCATGTCTTTGCAAAAAATCTTGTAGTTTGTGGTCTATATATAAAACCACAATGGCTAAGCTACGTGGCTTGGTTGGAGAATAAAACACTGCCGACCATGCTATAGTCGGCAGGGTCTACGTACCACTACAATGTCGGCCTAAACATGTTTCAAAACATGACTTTTGTGTTGCAAAAAAGCTTGTAGTCGGCATGGTTCATATTTTCGACCTTGCCGACTAGAATATTGCTCATGAAAAGTCGGAGCATTGGGTAATATATACCACGCCGGCTTTTACGGTCGGCATGATCGACAATTGTCGACCTTGCCGACCCTGTGCATCAAAAGTGAAAAAACAAAACCAAAATCCATCATTTGCATGGAAAAATCACAATCTTCACCACGTATGTTGTCTACCTGATTACTTGTAGCTCCATTCTCTTCTTCTTGGTCATTGGATTCTACGTTTGGCTCAAGACATTCATCACTTCCATTTTGAGTGAGGAAAATAAAAGTGAGGATCATGCATATAATCCATTTGATCATGGTCTGGTAGATCATCATACAAGTACTCATATGTAGGAGGAAAGTTAGAAGACTCTCCCATTTCAAAATCAGGATTTGAATCACTCATATCACAAATTTCTCAAAAAACCCAACTTTTCCCCCCCCAAAACCTCCTCTACTACTTCATACTCTTTCCTACTCTCAATTATTTCCAAACCCACTCATATAAATCAACTAACTAATCTAACTAATTTAACTAATCCAATCATTTCAATTAAATTAGTGTTAATCATTGCAGGGACAATTTTGCCATTTAGAAATTACAAGGTTAAGGGGCGACTGATTTTACTTCACAATGACCTAGCTTTTGTCTTATTAGGTATACCCCGTAGGAGTATATAATTAATATAACCGCAGCAGAAACCGTACCATTATTTGTGCTTAGATTTAGGTCTTAGCAGTGGGCCAACCACTACAAGCAAATTCGTATTCGCAGCAATACCCATCAGTCAATCAATAAATCCGAATTTATTTCTAATATATTTTGAGTCAAAGAAGAAAAAGGAGACGAGATGATTCACTCATTGACTACAGTAAAAGTCTAGACTAGAAGAGAGATTAGGGTCGTGCTGGTGCATGGTTGTCGGCTCCAAAGTCCAAAATCGTATCATTAAGGCGTTACTGATACTGATGTTTACAGCAGCATCGCGTGCATATACTGAATTTAGCCGTTACACCAGGTTGAAAAAAAACCTATAAATGCATAAGCTTGCACCACCATCCCTTACCATTGAAAAATCAGTCCTGAATAAGCAAATGTCGTCGCACCATGATCAGAGCAGCAAGAAGAGGAAGAAGATGGAATCATTATCATCAACATCTTCTACACCAGCGCATTTCTTCAGGATAATCCTTGATCATACCATTGAAAATAAATGCCTGGTAAGGTTTTAACAGATCCATTTCTTTCTTTAACTTTCTTCTCAGCAAGTTTCAAAAACAAAAAATTCCTCTGAATTAAATGAACATACTCTGATGAAGAGAGACACTAGACCTGATCTTTCCAATTTGTGTTGTCATATTAATTTTTCACATTTCAGTGGTTCAGCTGCACCGTGAGGATTCACTTTGTTAGAAATTTGAATTTGCTTTTCTTCTCTTTTAATTTGTCCATAATCTGAATTAAAGCTGTATATGTGACAGGATATCCCAAAAGAATTTCTTAAGAAGTTTGGAAATGAACTGTCTGACAGTGCAACCATCAAGGTTCCTAGTGGTTCAATGTGGCGTATAAGATTGACGAAAAGACGAGGTGTGATTTCGTTTGAGGATGGTTGGCAACAGTTCATGGAGTTTCACTCTATTTCTGTTGGACATCTTTTGGTTTTCAGATATGCGGGGGATTCAGAATTTCATGTTCTTATATTCAATAGAAGTGCTACTGAGATCGAATATCCAATAATGCATAACCTCCGAAAAAAATTTAAAGATAAGGCTCAAGTGATGGACATTGATTCTTGTAGTAGTGATAGCAACAATGAAACTTCTACACGAAATGAGTCTTCATCAAGTAGAGGGGGTCGAGTCAATCTAGAAACTGAGAAACCAGGTAAGTCTTTCAACATTAAACTTAAACATCAGTGTAGAGTATCTCGGTTTGTTTTATTGTTCATTGTTTATTTTGCTTTCAAATGCAGCTGATGAGCATGACTTTCCGAAACGAAGGAAAGTGTTCTCCAATACTGTTTCTACTCGAAGATCATGTTCTAATCTTTCACAGGTAACACAATCAAAAGAAAGAGGAGCACGTGCAGCAGCTGAGACATTTAGGTCAGAGAAACCGTTCTTCATTGCCACTATGCACGCAACTTGCGTAAATAGCGGAAGTGTGGTATGGTTTTCAACTTGACAGCCAACATGTTTCATGATTTATCTTAGTAAATTGTTCTTATGTTTGAGTTCAAGGTAATTTTGGTATGGCATTTAAAGGTCAGAGTATCTCAGATTGCCCACCTTAAAATTTCCTTCCGAATGCAGAGTGTACCAGCGAATTTTGCGCATCTACATTTGCAACAGAGAACTACACTTGTCAATTTAAGGGTTGCAGATAGGAAATCTTGGGATGTCAAGTCGATTTTTTCAGAGCAATATCAGAGAAGAACTCTATCTATGGGTTGGTTAAAGTTTGCTTCCGATAATCAATTGAAGCTAGGGGACGTCTGTGTGTTTGAGCTTGTTGCTGGCGGAAAAAAACTTGTGATGAATGTTCACATTTTCCGGGCCTCCCAAGAAGCATGTAGTGGTGAAAATCTGGAGACGAATGCTCCACAGGCAGCCAGACCCAGATCAAAAGAAACATCACTTGCAGCGGCCAAGGCGTTTAAGTCCAAGAAGCCGTACTTCAAGGTTACTATGTGTCACTCTTACTTAACACTCGGACGTGTGGTAAGTGTTTCAAGAGCAAAAACACTTAAATCAGTTTTTGACTTTTGGTTATACTAGTGTTTTTGAATGTTCTTCCGCATGACTAGGTGATATTAAATTACCAATTGAATGTTCTTTTGAATGCAGAATGTACCTGCAGCTTTCGCGGTTCCGTATTTGAAACATGAAACTAAGGTCAGATTAAGGGGTACGGGTGGCAAAACGTGGGAAATGCAGTGCAATCTTTTACACAAACTTGATCGACATCGTGCCAAACTTTTCAAGGGTTGGAATAAATTCGTGCTAGATAATCATTTGAATAAAGGGGACATTTGTGTTTTTGAGCTACTTGATAGAGAAAGATTCGAGATGAAAGCTTCCATTTTTCGAGTCTCTCAGAATGGGAAATAGAGTGGAACCACACCTGCAGAGAAGGCATATATATGTGGTAGTGTCGCAGTATCTGGTGGACTGGGTGGTACACTAGTTCCATTTTTTGCTAGCTACTTTCTGAAGTTCTGCTCATTTTGCTCTAAACTTGATTCAGTATTTTGGTTTATGTTTCTCTGTACATTTACTCTTAACTGCAATGGAATTCTCTGTTAAATTTATTTTTTTGATCGGTTGGATAGTGGCAATGAAGAACGGTTTGTCGGGTAATTCTCTGTTAAATTTAGTGCACATTCTCTGTAGATTTGATCTTTTAGTTACCGGAGGACGTGACTCTGTTTGTCGGGTCTGGGATATTCGTACCAAGATGCAGGTGTTTGCTCTCTCTGGGCATCATAATACAGTTTGTTCAGTTTTTGCTCGGTCTATGGATCCTCAGGTTGTGACTGGTTCTCATGATACTACAATTAAGTTTTGGGATCTCCGATATGGGAGAACGACGGCAACACTCACTCAGAACAATAAATCTGTGCGAGCGATGGTGCATCATCCAACAGAGCGCAGTTTTGTGTCTGCATCTGGTGACAGCATTAAGAGATTTGGCCTCCCCAGAGGATAGTTACACCATAATATGCTTTCCCAACAGAATACAGTCGTAAATGCAATTGCTGTTAACAAGGACGGTGTGATGGCTACCGAGGTGACAATGGAAGCTTGTGGTTCTGGGACTGGAAGAGTGGTCATAACTTTCAGCAATCTCAAACGATTGCGCAGCCTGATTCACTGGATAGTGAAGCTGGAATATACGCTCTTTCTTATGACACGACTGGTTCAAGACTAGTCACATGTGAAGCTGATAAGACTATCAAGATGTGGAAACAAGACGAAAATGCCAGTCCACAGAGTCATCCTCGCCATTACACACCTAAAGATCTTCGTTCTTGTTTCTAATGATATGTCGAACCTGTCTTGATACATCCTTGTAATCTATCTACCATCATACAGTTTTAAAGCTGTCATGCTATTTTGCAGTTTTAATGCTATTGGTAAGTAAAGTTATAAAGCTTATTGTTTTTTACTGTCGTGCACCAAAGATTAGAACGGTATAACGGTAGCAAACAAACTGAATATAGCCATAATACTAGGTTCAACACAACCGACTCTTTGCTAAGACAGTATTGATATCAAATGAAATTTTCTTGCATTATTCACTTCTGCAGACTAGAAAAGGGACAACAAAGTGCCTTTCACCACTTTCACCACTTTCACCACTGATGTTTCTTTTGTTGGAACAATTTTCACTAATCTAAGAATATGTACATAAGAATGGAGATGACTACAAGAACAAAAAAATGATTGGCTGGTTTTAATTCCTATATTTCTCTTCGGAAACACAAGGGAAAAAAGAAGTAAAATTTAAGTTACCAGGCTGTATTTGTTAATGAGCAAGTTCTTCGTCAGCAAGAAGCAATGACACCATAAACTCGTTCCACACATCAGGTACTCCAGGAAGACACCAGTGACTACAGTCAGCCACATCTGGCATGTCACTATAGGGTCCCACATGGGCGTCGCTTCGAAAAGCCCCCATAGAAGTAACTTGAAGAACTGTTACAGGAACAGTCATGTTCTTTACCACTTCTGATATGATGTCTGAAAAGGGGCTCTGGTCTCTCCCTTCGGTTTCTGACATGGGGAATTGAGTCACATTGCAGGATCTTCGTGATTGATCACTGCAGAAGTAGAAATGATTTTCCACTGTTAATTATTATCTAACTTGCAAACACATTATGAGAGAAAATATAAAAGAAATTCTCATTCAGAAAGCTTTGGTGCCGATATCCAATTTATGTTAGATATAGGCAAACAGAATCATGTTTTTCACATAGTACACTTTTGCTTCAAACTTGCAAACAAATACAGAGTATTTTAATTTAACAATTGGGACGAGGATCTACATAATAATCAAAAGCCAAACAGAAATATCCACTCTGGCTACAAAATTGAGAATTATAATGCCACTGGTTCAAGTTAGACAGGATGACCGGCTGACAGGCTAAATAGATTTGTATAACTACAGCTAAATTTCTATAAATTTGGCAGGCACAGAAAATATTAAGCGCAAAGAAAAAAGTACCTCCAATTAGACCAATGCGAAGGCTCAAAACTCCGAAAGAAGATCTTTGTTCTATTTGTGTTGACCGATGTCTCAACCCATGAGGCCCAAGTGTCTAATGCTGTTCTGTAAGCAGCAGTTATAGACATCCCAAGCTTTAGCGCTTTTCCAACCTGAAAATAGCAGCCCCTGTCTGAAAACACATTTTAGAAACAGCCTCTAATAATATATCTACTGAAAGTCTGAAATACAAAAGATTTATAACAAAAACGAGATAAATAAACATAGTGAAAAGAAAAAAAGAAAAGCATACACATGGAAAAAATCGATAGTTCCCTTTATACAGTTAGATATGGTGTTAGTGTTCAGTAAGCAGCAAGCATCTTTTGATGAGATGGCAGTGACGAGTGTTTTTCAGATTTAAGATAATTGGCGAGAACTGGTGCACGAATGAATGGAGGCATGTTTTGTAAGTTACATCTCAGAAAGAGTAAACTGACTCCTAGAGGGTTAAACTCGATGCATTAGATACTGAATACATTTCATACAAAGTTAATTTTCCAGAATAAAGCCTACATTCGTTAAAAAGGTATCGAACTCCTTCAGGTTCCCATAAAGGGCAACGCAAAAATCACTATATGAATATGACTTCTCATGTCAGTAAGTATTAGCAGTGAATCATACTTCTCTTCCAAGTTTTTCCTAGTAATCGAGTAGAGACCTAACATGTCCTGCTACTATCTTGTTCATGGTCTTTACTTCTCTGGTTGTTGTCAAATATCTTATCCATTATATCTCGGGCACATTATCAGTCCCTGGGTCTTATATTAGGGACGCTATTACTATCCCTCTTTCAGTGGTGCCGAACTATATGTTCTCCAGCGTGTAAGATGTTTTTAGGACAATGTGATCCAGATTTACCATCTACTGACTCCCTAAGACTAACAATATGAGGCAACCACCAGGAACAACTTCTTCAGCAAGCTTTACCTAACCACTTTAAAAAAAATAATCTTGCGATGTTAGGATAACTGGAGTAGCACAATAAGAAGTCAATTGAACAAAAAGATCTTCGAGCAACACCTATTTAAAGACTAACTCTGAGGAGCTACAGCAACACTTAACTCTCAATTAAAAGAGAAAAGTCTACCTATATAACCAAAATCAAGCCATCACAAACTTTACCACAGGACAAACTGTAGTGTCAGTAGCCATGTATTTTAAACTCACATTTTGAATTGAAGACTAAATATTATTGTCAACAGCCTAAAAGTAGAAAAGGTAATAAGAAAAACGGAAGTTTATGTAAGCTTCTAACTACAGTTTTGCTAGTTCATGTGTAGACTGCTCTCAAACATGAAGAAGAAGCATTTGGATCAAGTATTAAATGTACTAGTATATGTCAATAGCATCACTGTAACAGATTCCTCAGCTGAAGCTGAAATCTTACTTCATTTTGCAATCTAAGATTTGGGACCCTTCCACTACTTTTTGGGTCAGGAAGTTAATCATAATCCTTCTTCTACAGTGTTATCTAAACAAAAGTATGCAACAGACTTATTAATTCGCACAAGCAATGGAGGGCGTTAAGCTACTATCCGCATCCGAGGTACCCATGAGCCATGATTTTATAAAATTGCATATGATGTATGAATGCCAAGTTTAAACGAAAAGTTGGGATAAAGATATGTCATAAAGGACTACACAATGAAACATGAAAAATACTGCCCAATGTGTACAAGTAATCAAATCAGCAAATACCTGAAATCTTAACAAAACGTAAGAAAACCGCTGAAAGTAAAGTAATTTAACGCGGCAGAGAAAACTTACGTGTCAAAAAGCTTGCCAGTAGTCCACCATTGTCCTGTATTAAAAATCAGAACATCTGAATCAATCCATTCTTTACTAATATCATCCAACTTATCCAACTTAAGTGTCGATCTAACTCTCTTTGGACCAATTCTAGGCACCCAACCATGCTGCACCAAGAAAACTGATCGGAAGAACTCAATCGTAAAATTGAAGGAACTGAACCGTACACCCAAAAACCGAATCTGCTTAGTAATCTTATTCCCATTCACTTCATAAATGCTTTTCTTATCTTCTACTCCAGTCATAAGCAAGCAAATCAAAGACTCCCATTGTGTTCTACTCATGGAATCACCAACAAAAACAACCCGTTTCCCACGAAGTCTCTCCAAAACTACACGTACATCAAACACCGGTACATTACAATTCTTAGGCTTCCACCTCCATTTCAAATAATCGATATCCTTCCTCCCATTAGCCAAGCAATTAAACCCTGGTTCAGCGAACGGACACTCTGAGCTATTATACAATGGGTAACCAATATACGGCTCCCAATTTCCCTCAAATAAATCACATGTTCCTCCTATACTCTCAACTGGTTTCGAGTCGTTCGACAAACCATACCCATGAAAAGCTTGGGTTAGACTAGGAAGCACATACAAATAACCACAACCCATTGCTAACACGAATGTAATCAACAAACTACATCCAACAAGTATATGAAACGACCTTGATACCCATGTCTTTCGATGTCCTCCAACTCTAGGACTCCTAGGGCTTCCAAAACTCAAACCCTTTCTGCTATAATGACCAGACAAACTCCTATTAAATGTAGCCACCATCTTTATCAATCATATGATTATATTACTAACAACAACAACAACAACCCACATCAAAATTTACAATTCATTCAACCAAATAAAAATCGAATCTTTACAAAAACCCAGATGCACAAGATCAATTTTTTGGATCAAACCCAGAGACATTAACTCAAATCCAAGAAAAGGGTTTCATGAAAACTAATCGAAATCCCTGAAAATTCATCCCTTCTTCAATAGTGAATGAAGCTTCAGTTTGAGTAGCACTGGATAAAGAAACAAAGACTGATTATTATTATTATAAAAAAACCAACCTTAATTTGGATTCATTGAAAATGCCAGATCAAGGTAATGATGTGAAACTTAATCTTAGATCGGGATGTAATGATATTGGAAGCTTCTGTGAGTGTGGTGGTGGTGGTAAAATGGCGGAGACAGAGAAAAAGAGTTTGGTTAGAAGAGATGGGAAGAGACTGTAATATAAAAAATTTAAGGGTATTTTTGTCATTTTGATGTAATAATGTAATGGCATTTTAAAGTAATTTTAAGGTGATGATCCGATATCTGTGCCTGTCTCGTTTTGTTTCCCTGTAATGAAAAAAATCGGGGATGTGTTTTTTGACTTTGATGCCCCTACATCCTTTTCATTTGGTCACTTTCTGACCAAACAAAATGATTAGCTTTTAAGTTAACAAAGATGTTCATGTCCTAACAAATGTTGTTTTTGCTTAGTTAAGGATTTTGCTCGAACAGAATATAAAACCATTAAAGTAGTAAATCATATAATCACATTTTTCCTGATGGAAGAAGGATCATTTGAGATGTTAGGTTAGATAGGTTACAAGGTGAAAGTTTGGTGGGGGGTGGATGAATGCATATCCTTGTGGTTGTTTGCCACACAAATAGAAAATTGTGAATGAGGTTGGGTGGGGCAATATGTAGTAAAGAGGCTTTATTATGAGCGATGAGCAACATAAAGTTTGTTGTTAAATTGTATCATGATCAATGTAGTCGATCTCGGCTGTCTCGGCCGAGATTCCGGCGATTTTGTCGGTTTCGCTCATGCAACTAATGAATCACCAGTTTTCGACGATACGAAATTTCACTGAGAATTTCGCCGGAACAGTTCTAATCTCGCCTGGATCGGTCTAATCTCGGCCGAGATCGTCCCTAATTTTCATCAGTGACATGGAACTTTTTCATGACTAATAAAATATAATCAGTGATTTGTACTACTTCTCTGCTTCAAGATTTTTGCACATGATCAATAGAAAGAGAACCGAAAATGGAAACAAGAGTTTAAAAAAAATCAGATCTTTTAGCTATTACAGATACCAACCAAAAATCCACCACTTAACATATACTAGATCTTTTAACCTATATTCAATTAACCAAAGTTTAGATTTTATTGCTGGGAATTTGTTGTTGTGACCAAAATTTTGCTTAATGATCGCATATGTACATTTGTGACTCAAAACATGCTTAGTGGCCTGTTGATGGTGGATTTTCATTTAAGGTTAAATTTGTAAAAACCGGAAAAATTATGCGCTGACATCTTGTAAAAGATAAAGCCATTAATAAGTGTTGATACTCCCTCACTTAATTCACCGGGAATGGAGCATGTGGCAACAATCCCATTTCGTGAATACATGAAATTCCTCCAGTTGGAGCATGTGGCAACAATCCCTTCTGTGAATTTCATATCACCTTGTATTTCCGGTACTCATTATCGGTGTGGCATGACGACCGAGTGTTACTCTTACGAGTAACACGAACCTCTAAGCACTATATGAAACCATGTACGAAATACCCGCACAGCCGACTCTCGGTGTGTTATACTAGCCCGATTAAGCCCCTCTCGGTGTGTTATACTAGCCCGATTGAGCATCCTGATCGACCAGATCAAGACGGATATGATCGAGATCGCGATCATCCAACTCCATAAGCATGATTGGATGGCCCCAAATCAATTCCATCACCCCCAGCGTGTATGGAATACCCACGGCCGACCCCGCATGGTCGGTCATTGGCCTAGCTTGCCAAGAAACCGTTCATACCAAGCATTATAGACGGAAAACCCTAAATTAGGGTTTGCGGCATATTACATGTGTTGCAAAGCGGTCTCAACCATCCATCTTCGCAGGTATAGATGGAGGGTGAAGATGTAGATTCAAAGGGCCCAGAGCATGTCAACACGATCACCGTGGGCCCGCCTACACACTTGACCAATTGGTTAAAACCAACCATGTTTGGTCGTGACAAAATTGTCGCCCAAACAAGAGATGGCGCACGGCTTTGAAACCCAAAATTAGGGTTTTGAGCATCATGAGCGTCCATCTTCTCCCGCACGAATGGAGTGTCCAGCATTAGATTAAACAGGTCCGGTCATCCCAAAGATGACCTCCGTGGGCCCATCTACCTCCTCATGTGTTCGGCCAAGGCATATCATGCCCGGTTAATCCAAAACGTGCGCCCAAACTAGCGTGGCCACGCCTCCCAAACCACAAACTGATCTCGACCGCTCAACTTCGCCGGACGATTTGGGTGGCTCGGATCACGTTTTAATGGGATATTCAGGTATAGGCGTGAACACCAGCCTACCATCTTCACGTCAAACCAATCGGCCAAGAACGACCAAGTTAGGTCGTCTTGGAACGCGCGCCGGAAAAGAGCATGGTGTGCGGCCTTTTGCGGCATCAAATTCCTATTGCTAAATCGATCTCAACCACTCCTCTTGCTTAGGTCAAATTGAGTGGCCTAGATCGCACCTTCATGGGACAGTGAGACATGGACGTGTACACCGGCATGCTATCTACATGCACGCCCGGTCGGTCCTCTCCGAAATCCTTCCCATGCTTGGTTTCGACCAAGCTGAAAAGGAACCGTGACAGCCCCTGGAGCAAAAAAGGAACGCATTCAACGCACCGGAGAAGGTACTTCAGCGGCGCGGACCTCAATGGACCTGATCAAAGAAGCGACATCAGATATGAGTGGTCCTGTCATGGAGACTCCTACACTGGGGACTGATCCTCACAACGATCCTCCTCAAGTCAAGTCAATAGTTTCAATATGAACCAGAGGCCGGTGGATCGGTTATGCGAACTTTCACACCTCTCGAAGAATCAGCGCACGGAGACATTTTGCTGCAATCAACCAGAGGAAGTTCACAACCGTGCCCTACATGTCACCGCACGCATCAAGGATTCGAGTTCAAGACGGCCCTTATCGACACGGGAGCGTCTTCGAATGTGATTACTCTCAAGACTCTCGGGACATCCAAGGTTCTCCTGTGCAAGGTTGTACGGAAGCCTACCACAATGACGGACTTCGAGGGAAACCAAACTAGCACATACGGGAAAAGCTCCGCCGAAAGAATCAGACAAGTTTGTTGCATCCCACTCCCCACGTGGGCGTCAATTCAGGAAGAAGACCGGCTTGCATCATTGAGGGCTAGTACCCACGATGCATCTTTACTGACGAAGCATTCTTCTCCATCCTGTGAAGCCACGACCCATGTTCACACGAAGAGGGAGCGAACTTTTATGGCGAGTCGTGACCGAGAAGGGAAAACGGTATACCGACACTTCCATTATCAATTAGCGGGAGATCACACCCGGTCTCTCCACCTAATGGAATGCTACAACGGCAACGAACCACAAGAACAAGTGCTAGATGCTCCACAACAGCTGCAAGATGGCACCAACTCCACAACTGATGAGATTGAAATCATTGAGGATTCTCCTAGTCCTATCTCCATCAGCTCAACCTTGTGTACGGATAAATGCACGAAGCTCGTGGAACTTCTCAAAGAGTACCAGGACATATTCACTTGGAGATATGAAGAAATGCCGGATTTAGATGAAAATTGGTCACCCATCATCTACATGTCATACCTGTATCCAAGTCGGTTAAACAGTTGTAGTTCATACATGAGGAAAATGGATAGATCAGGTGCTACATAGACTTCAGAGACTTAAACAGGTGCTGCTCCAAAAACGATCCTCCTCTACCTAACATCGACATGTTAGTAGATGCAACCAGTGGACACGGCATGTTCTCCTCCATGGATGGATGTATCAGATACAACCAGATAAGGATGTACGAGCATGATGCAAGTAAGATATCTTTTCGAACTCCTCTCGGAAATTTTTATACCATGCTGCCATTTGGTTTAAAGAATGCCGGTGCAACGTATCAACGCTCTATGACGGCAATCTTCCACTGGAGCCGATACCTCAAGGGAGCAGCCTCAAGAGGATAAAGATGTCCACGGGTAATATCAAGCAAGATCCGGGCGAGTCACTTTATCAGACAGTGGTAAATGTCGATCATGCTATGTTGGAGAATCCGCGCTTTTGGTCATCCTCTGGAGCTATTGAACGCTCATCTACAACAACATATGCCCCGATATAAAGAACCTGGCCTGCCAGAATGAAGAGCCTCATAATGTTTGTAGGAGCATATATCTCACCAACAGGGATACAACCTTGAGCCTTACGTAGCGGTTCCTGAAGCGACAAGAGGAAACCCACCGAGATACAACATCCTCGCGCGTCCGTCAACTCCAACTCCAGTACCACATGCACGACTCCCACAATGATGAAACAATATCCAAGATATTCCATATCTGGCTCGACAACAACCACTAAGAACAAACCATGTAAACCACGCTTGGGGACCGAGTCTCAGCATGAAGTTCCTTTACCATCAGTCAAGGACTTCTTCAACACGAGAAAGATGGTCAGTCAAGAATCATGGAATTCGCAAGGGTAAATCGAACTGAAGAGGAAGCCACTTTAACGCTCCCTCCAGCAGAAACTACTTCAATGGTCTATTCAAGAGCCGCCTCAATGCTCTCTCTCGGGACCCCCTGTTCGCTTTAGAATCCCGCTTCAACACTCTCTCCAGGATCCACCTCAACGTTCGTGCGAAGCCACTTTAACATCCTCTATAGTCGTTTCAACACTCAAGCTACATCAATAATATGCTCTGGTCAAGTTATCTTTGATGTACTCGTTGCTCAACATACGTCTCATCCATCCTTCATGAGGACCAAAGCGGAGCATGAAAAAACCTTAAAGTCGATAGGAGAAGGGTTATCTTGTGAAACGAATATTTTCATATAGTTGAAAGGGCGCGGTGAACAACTCATCATCAATGTTCGGCATATCTTCGAAGCTGTCAACACCTCCCGACTTGGCACCAAAGATTATCCCTTAAGACATCCCAACAGAGTTCTTTTCTTCATTCTACAATAAAAGACATGAGTCAAGTACTTGTATAAAAACGCGTGAGATGTGTAGTCACACACGACAGAACACACATTCATGTTGGAGTACACAAGGCTGGTATTGGGTCTAAACACCGGTATTGATCAAGTGACAAGTCCGGTATTTCTCAAGTTTCAAGTCTGGTGTTGATCAAGTGACAAGTCCGGTATTGTTCAAGCTTCAAGTCCGGTATTGATCACAAGTCCGGTATTTCTCAAGTTTCAAGTTTGGTGTTGATCAAGTGACAAGTCGGTATTGTTCAAGCTTCAAGTCCGGTATTGATCACAAGTCCGGTATCACTCAAGTTTCAAGTCTGGTATTGGTCAAGTTTCAAGTCTAGTATTGATCAAGTCACAAGTCCGGTATTGCTCAAGTTTCAAGACCGGTGTTGGTCAAGGGAACGAGGCTGGTATAAAGGTGACATTCAGTCAGGCATACATGATATGGGACCCACGTTCAATCAAGCATACATGGCGGGACCATATTTATTTGCACAACACGGTTCTCTTATGTCATGGGAATCATGTTCACGACATTCAAGCCAACGTTCGATCAAGCAGGCGCAGTGGCCCCACGAACGAAGCAAGCGCCGCAGTCCGTCGATTAGGCACAACCCCACGATCGAGCGAAACAGGCGCAATAGCCCCTCGACCTAATCAGGCATAGCAAGGTCGATCGAAGCAGGAAAGGCCGACATCATACTAGGGGAACGCTCTCCTATATGCCTTTTGAACGTGACATACTCCAAGGACAGGATGACCCGTCTCTCCTGGTAATATCTAACTTTGTCTCATAAGTTTTATCTTTAACTGACCATCTCATGCCTACCTCACAATAGTGTAACCATAGTGTGCTAGGCAGGGGACTTAATGTTGATGGTGGATTTTCATTTAAGGTTAAATTTGTAAAAACCGGAAAAATTATGGGCCGACATCTTGTAAAAGATAAAGCCATTAATAAGTGTTGGATACTCCCTCACTTAATTCACCGGGGAATGGAGCATGTGGCAACAATCTCATTCTCGTGAATACATGAAATTCCTCCAGGTTGGAGCATGTGGCAACAATCCCTTCTGTGAATTTCATATCGGCCTTGTATTTCCAAAGTACTCATTATCGTGTGGCATGACGACCGAGTGTTACTCTTACGAGTAACACGAACCTCCAAGCACTATAATGAAACCATGTACGAAATACCCGTACAGCCGACTCTTGGTGTGTTATACTAGCCCGATTGAGCCCCTCTCGGTGTGTTATACTAGCCCGATTGAGCATCCGGACTGACCGTATCAGTCCGGATATGATCCGATCGCAGTCATCCAACTCCATAAGCATGATTGGATGGCCCCAGATCAATTCCATCACCCCAGGCGTGTATGGAATACCCACGGCCCGACCCCGCATGGTCGGTCATTGGCCTAGCTTGCCAAGAAACCGTTCATACCAAGCATTATGGACGGCAAACCCTAAATTAGGGTTTGCGGCATATTACATGTGTTGCAAAGCGGTCTCAACCCTCCATCTTCGCGGTATAGATGGAGGGTGAAGATGTAGATTCAAAGGGCCCAGAGCATGTCAACACGATCACCGTGGGCCCGCCTACACACTTGACCAATCGGTCAAAACCAACCATGTTTGGTCGTGACAAAATTGTCGCCCAAACAAGAGATGGCGCACGGCTTTGAAACCCAAAATTAGGGTTTTGAGCATCATGAGCGTCCATCTTCTCCTAAGCACGAATGGAGGGTCCCAGATTATATTAAACAGTCCCAGGTCATACCAAAGATGACCACCGTGGGCCCATATACCTCCTCATGTGTTCGGCCAAGGCATATCATGCCCTGGTTAATCCAAAACGTGCGCCCAAACTAGCGTGGCCACGCCTCCCAAACCACAACCGATCTCGACCGCTCAACTTCGCCGGACGATTTGGGTGGCTCGGATCACGTTTTAATGGGATATTCGGGTATAGGCGTGAACACCGGCCTACCATCTTCACGTCAAACTAATCGGCCAAGACCAGGCCAAGTTAGGTCGTCTTGGAACGCGCGCCGGAAAAGAACATGGTGCGCGGCCTTTTGCGGCATCAAATTCCTATTGCTAAATCGATCTCAACCACTACTCTTTGCCGGTCAAATTGAGTGGCCTAGATCGCTGATAGGTGTAGAATACACCTAATTTACTATCTAGTAGTTTATGCTTTCTCTGCTATTTTTCTTGTAAATTATGTATTTTACGCTTGTTTTGAGTTTTATAGCTACTATGGAGTCGCATGGAGGAAAAGAAGAAGAAATCACTCAATTTGAGCTAAAAGGGCAAAAAGGTCATTTTACAGGGCGAAGACTATTTGGAGCCCAGAGGTGGTTAAGGGGCTCTCATTCAGGGTACCCCTTATCACTCAACAGTGGGTGTTACTAACACCGGGTAGCCCTTATCCAGAGGATGGTTATGCTGGATAGCACCCAATTGGGTCGGTCCTATCCATGGCTTAAGATCCGGATCCAAACCCGAAACCGGATCCTACCCTAAATCGAGAGTTCTCCCAGTCATTTTATTCATCCCATCAACAGAGATTGAGAAAGAAAAGGCAGACGGCTGCTGCTTCATAAACTGAGAAATTTGAAGATCGTGAATCTGAAAATCGAGTGAAACCGAGAGAGAGAGAGAGAACTGTTGCCAATGTGAAATTGAGAGTTGAGTAAGAGCTCAGATGATTCACAGATTCGGAGAGAATCCAAATCGAACAGATCTGTGGTCATGAGATGGAAGGAGAGTTGGTTCTGGCCGAGAAATAGAGAATCTGTGATGGGTTTAATGGTGTCGATCGAGAAATTGAAGAGGGGTTGTAGCTGATTCAACACTGATTCTATTTATGAACAGAAAAGGAGAGATTGAAATTAGAATTAGGGTTTTCTTGTGAAAAGGGGATCTGTGATTATTTCAAAGAATGAGACGAGAAAGGGTTTGTGATTGATGTATCTCGCGCGCGGTTAATACTGTGTCGAAATGGAAGTTTGGTGAAGATGTGAATGGTGATTCTTTGTTGAAGAGAGAATTTGAGGCTAGGATGTTGTTCAACTCTGAGTGTGGAAGTTAGGGTTTGAGGTTGCTGTTGTTAAGCATCTAAAGGAGAAGCTGGATATGAAGAATTAGTGGCTGTGAAGGTCAGGCAGGTACTGGTGCAATTGGTAGAGGAATTCCTGGTCTGGGATTGCAGGTCATATGGTGGACTGTGGAGCTGTGCAAAGCTGCAGAAGGGAATGAGCTGATTTGTGGATTGAGATGCAAATGTTGGTTCTGAGTAAAATGGGTATTGAAATGTTGGTGGTCATTGTGTAGCTGTTGTTACAGGGTTGAATTATGAGCAATTGGATGAAGCAGGGGACTAAACTGAGTGGTGATTGAATTCTGAGATGATTTGAATGTATGGGTTTACTGTGTTGAAATTGGGTTGGTCTCAAATTCATGTTGCAGGGAAATGAGTGTGTGGAAGGTGCTCCACTGAAGAGGATGTAACTTATGAGCTGTGAATAATGGCATGACAGGGTTATTGGTGGTTCAAGACTTATGGACATAAAGCCACAGATAGCATTGCAGAATCTGTGTGGCAGCGGCTCTGTTGGAGCAATTATTGGTGGTTCAGGGCAAGCACGAGGGAGATTGCAGTGATGATGATTTACAGGTTTCAAGAATGCCTAGGGTTCAACTACAGATTGCAGGAGCAGCTGAGCTTTTGGGGTTGAGTTGCAATGGGATAAATTGCATATGTATGTGGAGTTGGAACTGGTGCAGGTGCATAGAGATGGCAGCTGAGATGGAGATACAGGGAAGGAGTAATGGAACTATTGATTGCAGTGGATTGGTTGTTTGGGATTTTAGATGAATGCTTAGGGTATTGAGGCTGCATCTGGATGAAGAGAAGAGAAGCTGAAACTGTGAAGAAAGTAGGGCCATTTTGGCCGTGACTAATAGCACTACACAGCTGCAAAATGCACAGCCAAGATGGCTTGTGCAACTTTGGCCTAGTGACCCAGTCAGCCTGACTCAGTTGAGTTAGATGGCTAGGACCAGTCAGCCGAGTTAGCTAGCTGACTCGGTTCTGACTCAGTGACTTAGACCTTGACCCGGTCAACAGTTAACGACCGTTAGTCAACAGTCAAGTATAACGAAATCTTGACGGAATATTCTCTCAACGGACAGAATTTTCAGGTGGCCGGCGGCGACTATTCCGGTCGGATTCCGGCCACAATCCCGATTTTCATGAGCAAAAATTCCAAATTTTCTATGGACTTCTCTCATGGGTGTGAAGACTTGGACTTGGAATTGGATGGAGAATTGGACTCAAATTTGGAAAGAGAAGGTGGAAGAGTTGAGGAAGACTTGAATTTGGAAATTGAATTGCTAAAGGAAAAGGATTCTAATCCTTGGAAGATTTGGAGAATATTGAAGCCTATAAATAGAGAAGTTTTCTACAACTTCTACACACATCTCTACACACAACACTTTTCTTTTCTTATTCTTTGTGTGAACTCTTTAACATGAGTAGCTAATTTTATTGATTGAGGATGAATTCCTAGTTCTTAATATATGTTTTGAGTATTGTTTCAATTCTATCTTGAAGTTTTTCACATGATTATCGTTTGTTTTTACTAATAGGAATGATTTTAAAAGACATTCATGATTGATTGATAGATTGTTTAGAATGCATGCTAAATTGATTTGTTAATTTGATCTAAAGCTAGTATAAGTTAGGGGATAAGTAATCGTTCTCGACACTTTACATAAGTAGCAAACACGAGACCTTGCGGAGGGATTCCGTGGAGCAATTGTGTGTGAAAACAACGTTAGCAAGTAGACCTTGATCTAAGAGTCTAACTACTGATATCAACCTAATAAGTTCATAAATCTTAATGCGTTTATTTTAAATTACATCTAGAGTGATCTACTACTAGGTGGTTTGGTAAATAGAATCCGGTAGTCGAGAACTTCCGTGTCCGGTGATACAAGGAATTTAGGGGTTTAGCACTGAGCTAGCTGCTTTACCTACGGTTGGTGATAATCTGTGACTAATAACAAGTAGGAAAGAACATAACTTTAATCATTGTTTCGTAACGAAGAAGGATTCCTTGATCTCGTCTCTCTTATTGCTTTTAACTTTACCTTTTTAATTGCTTTGTTTATTTTCTTTTGCTTTTTACACCCCCCCTTTTCGTGACAATTTTACAACTAGAATCTCGTGCTCCTCGTGGGATCGACCTTGACTACCCTATATTACTTGTTAATTAGGTAGTAAAGTATTAATTAATTTGTTGTGGTTACGACACGCATCAAATTTTGGCGCCGTTGCCGGGGAGCAGCGGATGATTTTAGTTGTTTTTATTTTTGGTTTATTCTTGCTTTGTTGGATTCTATACCGTATCTAACTTAAGTTTTTGAATCTTATTTCAGGTATCGGTTTTCCATGTATGGTGGACAAGAGCAAGCATATTACAACAATCAATACGGTTTTCAACCTCAACATTATGGCAACTTCCAACCATCCTTAGGATACAGACTTTATGGATATTCTCATACATATCAACAACCTTATGACGGGTATGTAAGTGAACAATCAATAGGAGGGGAGGATAGTTATGCTTCTAAATCTATGTGTGATCTCCTTGGTGCAAGACAACCTAGTTTGAGGGAACTTGAGAGAAGGTTCTATCAATTGATCGATGAAGGCATAGCATCGGATGAAGAAATTTTTGAAGCTAAAAGAGCTTTAGGAATAGAGCGTGAAAGACGTTATTATATGGGTTACGATGATGATTATGAACCTTATGAAAATTATTGTAACAAGGATAAAGTTATTCCAACTCCGGATCATAATAACGATCCTTCACCTATTCAAAAGGAGGAGATTGGGTGTGACTTACCTATTGTTATAAACGGTGTAACACCCGCACATGAAGATCTTACAATCTATACCGATGAAAATCATTTTAGTGAATGGCCCGATTCCGATGATGAGAATGTTGAAGAGATTATAGAGGATGAAACCACATTCATTGATTTTGTGGAAGACCCAATTGAACTTGCTAATGATTATGATGATACCGAGAATTTGGTTAAGGTAGAAAACGATGAAGAATGGTTGCAAGGTTTGATAGAGGACCACGATATACAAGAGGTAAGTAATTCACTTGAATTTTTTAAGGATGAAGAGGATTCTATAATACAAGAAATTGTGCAAGGTTTGTCTAACCCTTTGTATATTGATTCTTCTCCTTTACCTCTTATTGGTTTGAATGTATGTGCTTCGAAAGTATTTTTGGATGATTTTGTTTCTAGATATCCACCATTGGAAACACTTGATGCTAACACTATGCAGGTTTGCCAAGAGGAATACATGGAAATTCCCAAATTCTATGTTCTTTATACACTTCCGAGTGTGGACGAGAATAAGTGTGGGGGAAATTTCTATCGAGCAATAATTTCACTATTGTTTTCTTGTGCTAATATTTGTATGGAGTTATTGTTTGCAAAACAGGTATTATGGGTGGATCCTCAAATTTTCAGATTGTTAGTATATGGGGAATGAATCTTACAAGAGCCAAGTCGGGCCGTCGACTTTAAAACAAGCGCTTAATGGGAGGAAACCCATAGGTTTTGTATTTCTTATCTTTTTGCTTTTTGTTATTTCTTTTTCTTGTTACTTATCATGTTAAAATTTCCCACCTTAACTTTACTAGGAAGATTCAATTACATTGAGGACAATGTAAGGTTTAAGTGTGGGGGAGTGGTTAAGCATGTTTTTAAAACAAAAATTTTAAAAAAATTTAAAAATTTAAAAAAAAAAAAAAAAGTTTTATATAAAAACTTCAACTTTTAGAGATTTTAGAGTCACTAGCATACTTCTAGGTATGTTTACATAGAGATTTTGATCGACATAATTGAACTTAGAAATGTTAGAGAACTACATTCGGATTTCTTGCTTGTTTGAGTGTTAAATAATGGATTTAATCATGCCGGTGATGCGAATTTGGTGCAGGGAGAAGTGCGTTATTAGAGTTGCTGATCAATCATTAGTGGAGACTACCCGTATTCATATCATGTGAGGCACCGACCAGAAATTTTCCGTCTACTAAAGAGCTTTCTTTTGAGTGTGTGTCACCATACGTAATTCCGGGTAGAATGGTGAGCTACCCAACTTCCCACCACTAGAAGCACTACTCTTTGATCTCTTGAGTGCTAATTTTGTCAATCATGAGGGTGACGTCTATAGATGAAAGCTTCCTTCTTGTAGTTCGATTTGCAGTTACCACCATTCTCTCTCTCGACAACAACGGATCCATAGAAACACATTCATCATCAACAAGGAGCGACATCAAAATCTACAAGGAAAGTTGGAAAAGTTTAAGGTTTACAAGCAACAGAACGAGAAAAAGAGCAAATTTCAAATACAAGTAAAGCAACGAACAAATGAGCAGATTTTACATATATGTTGAAGACTTACAATACAATGAGCATAATTATACATACAAGTATGAAGACTTATTCATGAGAGCGAAGAAAATTAAAAGGTGAGAATTTTTGAAGTTTATGATTTCAAGACGATACAAGTTGTGAAGAATCAAGCGGTAAAATACTTCTTCCACGGCCATGGTTTATTTTGTATTTAATTTCTCTTGTTTTCAAAAAAAAAAAAAAAAAAAAAAAAAAAAAAAAAAAAAAAAAGAGAAATATTTGTTCTTATTTTTGTTTTAATAAGCCGTGGGGAAGGAAAATATATAAGGAAGTTTCAAGCGACAAGGATATTTAAGGTAAAAAGAGTTAAGAATTGTCAAGGATTTATGAAATTCGAGGGTTTATCATCAATAGTTGAAACCGAAGACCAAGATGATCAAGACGAGGAGCGGAAGACGTTTCTATTGGATGCCGTGAGAGTGGTGTTATCATAATTGGCGATCGGATGTGAAGGTGAGTAAGTAATCTCATCCTCGATAATAATGGTTGATTTCCTTTCGTAGAGATCGTCAGAAAAATGGTTTTTCAAAATATTAAAAGATGTGGGTTTTTCAAAATTTCGGAAGATGTCCTTCCTACCATTCAACGTGTTGCAGGAATTCTCTCTTCATTCCTACCTGCACACATGTGTGACCCATAAAAAAGCCTTCTTTTTGAGTGCAATTATCATAAAATCCTTTTGGTGAGGCAAGTCGAGGCGAAATGCTTATTGATCGTTTCTCAAACACGCGTTCTCTCATTATGGTGTGGTTATTTCTCACTCAACATTTAAGAACGAGAATATGTTCTTTAGTATTTCTAACTTCTTATTACTAGTATGCAGAAACTCTATGTCCTCATAGCTTTTTGGATGCTTGTGACGCTTGAACGCTTTGAAGTTGTGAGTTTTTAGTTTGATTTGCTCGAGGACTAGCAAAGTCTAAGTGTGGAGGAATTTGATAGGTGTAGAATACACCTAATTTACTATCTAGTAGTTTATGCTTTCTCTGCTATTTTTCTTGTAAATTATGTATTTTACGCTTGTTTTGAGTTCTATAGCTACTATGGAGTCGCATGGAGGAAAAGAAGAAGAAATCACTCAATTTGAGCTAAAAGGGCAAAAAGGTCATTTTACAGGGCGAAGACTATTTGGAGCCCAGAGGTGGTTAAGGGGCTCTCATTCAGGGTACCCCTTATCACTCAGCAGTGGGTGCTACTAACACCGGGTAGCCCTTATCCAGAGGATGGTTATGATGGATAGCACCCAATTGGGTCGGTCCTATCCATGGCTTAAGATCCGGATCCAAACCCGAAATCGGATCCTACCCTAAATCGAGAGTTCTCCCAGTCATTTTATTCATCCCATCAACAGAGATTGAGAAAGAAAAGGCAGACGGCTGCTGCTTCATAAACTGAGAAATTTGAAGATCGTGAATCTGAAAATCGAGTGAAACCGAGAGAGAGAGAGAGAGAACTGTTGCCAATGTGAAATTGAGAGTTGAGTAAGAGCTCAGATGATTCACAGATTCGGAGAGAATCCAAATCGAACAGATCTGTGGTCATGAGATGGAAGGAGAGTTGGTTCTGGCCGAGAAATAGAGAATCTGTGATGGGTTTAATGGTGTCGATCGAGAAATTGAAGAGGGGTTGTAGCTGATTCAACACTGATTCTATTTATGAACAGAAAAGGAGAGATTGAAATTAGAATTAGGGTTTTACTGTGAAAAGGGGATCTGTGATTATTTCAAAGAACAGACGAGAAAGGGTTTGTGATTGATGTATCTGCCGCGGTTAATACCAGGTCGAGATGGAAGCTGGTGAAGATGTGAATGGTGATTGCTGTTGAAGAGAGAATTTGAGGCTAGGATGTTGTTCAACTCTGAGTGTGGAAGTTAGGGTTTGAGGTTGCTGTTGTTAAGCATCTAAAGGAGAAGCTGGATATGAAGAATTAGTGGTTGTGAAGGTCAGGCAGGTACTGGTGCAATTGGTAGAGGAATTGCTGGTCTGGGATTGCAGGTCATATGGTGGACTGTGGAGCTGTGCAAAGCTGCAGAAGGGAATGAGCTGATTTGTGGATTGAGATGCAAATGTTGGTTCTGAGTAAAATGGGTATTGAAATGTTGGTGGTCATTGTGTAGTCATTGTTACGGGGTTGAATTATGAGCAATTGGATGAAGCAGGGACTAAACCGAGTGGTGATTGAATTCCGAGATGATTTGAATGTATGGGTTTACCGTGTTGAAATTGGGTTGGTCTCAAATTCATGTTGCGGTGGAAATGAGTGTGTGGAAGGTGCTCCATTGAAGAGGATGTAACTTATGAGTTGTGAATAATGGCATGACGGGGTTATTGGTGGTTCAAGACTTATGGACATAAAGCCACGAGATAGCATTGCGTAACTGTGTGGCAGCGGCTCTGTTGGAGCAATTATTGGTGGTTCAGGGCAAGCACGAGGGAGATTGCAGTGATGATGATTTACAGGTTTCAAGAATGCCTAGGGTTCAACTACAGATTGCAGGAGCAGCTGAGCTTTTGGGGTTGAGTTGCAATGGGATAAATTGCATATGTATGTGGAGTTGGAACTGGTGCAGGTGCACAGAGATGGCAGCTGAGATGGAGATACAGGGAAGGAGTAATGGAACTATTGATTGCAGTGGATTGGTTGTTTGGGATTTTAGATGAATGCTTAGGGTATTGAGGTCGCATCTGGATGAAGAGAAGAGAGAAGTGAAACTGTGAAGAAAGTAGGGCCATTTTGGCCGTGACTAATAGCACTACACATTACCAGAAATGCACACCAAGATGGCTTGTGCAACTTTGGCCTAGTGACCCATCGGCCACGACTCGACTTGAGTTAGATGGCTAGGACCCGATCGGTGAGTTAGCTAGCTGACTCGGTTCTGACTCAGTGACTTAGACCTTGACCCGGTCAACAGTTAACGACCGTTAGTCAACAGTCAAGTATAACGGAATCTTGACGGAATATTCTCTCAACGGACAGAATTTTCAGGTGGCCGGCGGCGACTATTCCGGTCGGATTCCGGCCACAATCCCAGTTTTCCGGCGAGCAAAAATTCCAGAAATTTTCTATGGACTTCTCTCATGGGTGTGAAGACTTGGACTTGGAATTGGATGGAGAATTGGACTCAAATTTGGAAAGAGAAGGTGGAAGAGTTGAGGAAGACTTGAATTTGGAAATTGAATTGCTAAAGGAAAAGGATTCTAATCCTTGGAAGATTTGGAGAATATTGAAGCCTATAAATAGAGAAGTTTTCTACAACTTCTACACACATCTCTACACACAACACTTTTCTTTTCTTATTCTTTGTGTGAACTCTTTAACATGAGTAGCTAATTTTATTGATTGAGGATGAATTCCTAGTTCTTAATATATGTTTTGAGTATTGTTTCAATTCTATCTTGAAGTTTTTCACATGATTATCGTTTGTTTTTACTAATAGGAATGATTTTAAAAGACATTCATGATTGATTGATAGATTGTTTAGAATGCATGCTAAATTGATTTGTTAATTTGATCTAAAGCTAGTATAAGTTAGGGATAAGTAATCGTTCTCGACACTTTACATAAGTAGCAAACACGAGACCTTGCGGAGGGATTCCGTGGAGCAATTGTGTGTGAAAACAACGTTAGCAAGTAGACCTTGATCTAAGAGTCTAACTACTGATATCAACCTAATAAGTTCATAAATCTTAATGTGTTTATTTTAAATTACATCTAGAGTGATCTACTACTAGGTGGTTTGGTAAATAGAATCCGGTAGTCGAGAACTTCCGTGTCCTGGTGATACAAGGGATTTAGGGGTTTAGCATCGAGCTATTTGCTTTACCTACGGTTGGTGATAATCTGTGACTAATAACAAGTAGGAAAGAACATAACTTTAATCATTGTTTCATAACGAAGAAGGATTCCTTGATCTCGTCTCTCTTATTGCTTTTAACTTTACCTTTTTAATTGCTTTGTTTATTTTCTTTTGCTTTTTACACCCCCCTTTTCGTGACAATTTTACAACTAGAATCTCGTGCTCCTCGTGGGATCGACCTTGACTACCCTATATTACTTGTTAATTAGGTAGTAAAGTATTAATTAATTTGTTGTGGTTACGACACGCATCAATCGCACCTTCATGGGACAGTGAGACATGGACGTGTACACCGGCATGCTATCTACATGCACGCCCGGTCGGTCCTCTCCGAAATCCTTCCCATGCTTGGTTTCGACCAAGCTGAAAAGGAACCGTGATGTACGGAGCAAAAAGGAACGCATTCAACGCACCGGAGAAGGTACTTCAGCGGCGCGGACCTCAATGGACTCGATCAAAGAAGCGACATCAGATATGAGCGGTCCTGTCATGGAGTCTCCTACACTGGGGATTGATCCTCACAACGATCCTCCTCAAGTCAAGTCAATAGTTTCACTATGAACCAGAGGCCGGATGGATCGGGAAGCGTTTTCTCTACTTGGAAAGTTTATGCGAACTTTCACACCTCTCGAAGAATCAGCGCACGGAGACATTTTGCTGCAATCAACCAGAGGAAGTTCACAACCGTGCCCTACATGTCACCGCACGCATCAAGGATTCGGAGTTCAAGACGGCCCTTATCGACACAGGAGCGTCTTCGAATGTGATTACTCTCAAGACTCTCGGGACATCCAAGGTTCTCCCAGGCAAGGTCGTACGGAAGCCTACCTTAATGACGGACTTCGAGGGAAACCAAACCAGCACATACGGGAAAAGCTCCGCCGAAAGAATCGGACAAGTTTGTTGCATCCCACTCCCCACGTGGGAGTCAATTCAGGAAGAAGGCCGGCTTGCATCATTGAGGGCTAGTACCCACGATGCATCTTTGCTGACGAAGCATTCTTCTCCATCCTGTGAAGCCACGACCCATGTTCACACGAAGAGGGAGCGAACTTTTATGGCGAGTCGTGACCAAAAAGGGAAAACGGTATACCGACACTTCCATTATCAATTAGCAGGGGAGACTGTTACCCGGTCTCTCCACCTAATGGAATGCTACAACGGCAACGAACCACAAGAACAAGTGCTAGATGCTCCACAACAGCTGCAAGATAGCACCAACTCCACAACTAATGAGATTGAAATCATTGAGGATTCTCCTAGGCCTATCTCCATCAGCTCAACCTTGTGTACGGATAAATGCACGAAGCTCGTGGAACTTCTCAAAGAGTACCAGGACATATTCACTTGGAGATATGAAGAAATGCCGGATTTAGATGAAAATTGGTCACCCATCATCTACATGTCATACCTATATCCAAGTCGGTTAAACAGTTGTAGTTCATACATGAGGAAAATGGATAGATCGAGTCTGCATAGACTTCAGAGACTTGAACAGTGTTGCTCCAAAACGATCCTCCTCTACCTAACATCGACATGTTAGTAGATGCAACCAGTGGACACGGCATGTTCTCCTCCATGGATGGATGTATCGGATACAACCAGATAAGGATGTACGAGCATAATGCAAGTAAGATATCTTTTCGAACTCCTCTCGGAAATTTTTATACCATGCTGCCATTTGGTTTAAAGAATGCCGGTGCAACGTATCAACGCTCTATGATGACAATCTTCCACTGGAGCCGATACCTCAAGGGAGCAGCCTAAAGAGGATAAAGATGTCTACGCGTCATATCAAGCAAGATCCTAAGCGAGTCACTTTATCGATAAAGTGGTACATGTCGATCATGCTATGTTGGAGAATCCGCGCTTTTGGTCATCCTCTGGAGCTATTGAACGCTCATCTACAACAACATATGCCCTGATAGAAAGAACCAGGCCTGCCAGTAATGAAGAGCCTCATAATGTTTGTAGGAGCATATATCTCACCAACAGGGGATACAACCTTGAGCCTTCTGTAAGCAGTTCCCTGAAGCAGCAAGAGGAAAACCACCGAGATACAACATCCTGCGTGTCCGTCAACTCCAACTCCAGTACCACATGCACAACTCCCACAATGATGAAACAATGTCCAAGATATTCCATATATGGCTCGACAACAACCACTACGAACAAACCATGTAAACCACGCTTCGGGACTGAGTCTCAGCATGAAGTTCCTTCACCGTCAGTCAAGGACTTCTTCAACACGAGAAAGATGGTCAGTCAAGAATCATGGAATTCGCAAGGGTAAATCGAACTGAAGAGGAAGCCACTTTAACGCTCCCTCCAGCAGAAGCTACTTCAATGGTCTATTCAAGAGCCGCCTCAATGCTCTCTCCGGGACCCCTGTTCGCTTCAGAATCCTGCTTCAACACTCTCTCCGTGATCCACCTCAACGTTCGTACTCGTAAGCCACTTTAACATCCTCTATAGTCGTTTTCAACACTCAAGCTACATCAATAATATGCTCTGGTCAAGTTATCTTTGATGTACTCATTGCTCAACATACGTCTCATCCATCCTTCATGAGGACCCAGCGGAGCATGAAAAACCTTGAAGTAGATAGGAGAAGGGTTATCTTGTGAAACGAATATTTTCATATAGTTGAAAGGGCGCGGTGAACAACTCATCATCAATGTTCGGCATATCTTCGAAGCTGTCAACACCTCCTGACTTGGCACCAGCCTTATCCCCAGATGACATCCCAACAGGAGTTCTTTTCTTCATACTACAATAAAAGACATGAGTCAGTACTTGTATAAAAACGCGTGAACTGTGTAGTCACACACGACAGAACACACATTCATGTTGAGTACACAAGGTGGGTATTGGGTCTAAACACCAGTATTGATCAAGTGACAAGTCCTAAGATTTCTCAAGTTTCAAGTCTGGTGTTGATCAAGTGACAAGTCCGGTATTATTAAAGCTTCAAGTCCGGTATTGATCACAAGTCCGGTATTTCTCAAGTTTCAAGTCTGGTGTTGATCAAGTGACAAGTCCGGTATTGTTCAAGCTTCAAGTCCGGTATTGATCACAAGTCCGGTATCACTCAAGTTTCAAGTCTGGTATTGGTCAAGTTTCAAGTCTAGTATTGATCAAGTCACAAGTCCGGTATTGCTCAAGTTTCAAGACCGGTGTTGGTCAAGGGAACAAGGCTGGTATAAAGGTGACATTCAGTCAGGCATACATGATATGGGACCCACGTTCAATCAAGCATATATGGCGGGACCATATTTATTTGCACAACACGGTTCTCTTATGTCATGGGAATAATGTTCACGAAATTCAAGCCAACGTTCGATCAAGCGGCGCAGTAGCCCCACGAACGGGCGGAGCGCCGCGCGGTCCGTCGACAGGGGCACAACCCACGATCGAGCGAAAAAACAGCGCAATAGCCCTCGATCTAATCAGGCATAGCAAGGTCGATCAAGGTGCAAGACCGACATCATACTAAGGGAACGAGGCTGGTATAAAGGTGACATTCGATCGTGCATACATGATATGGGACCCACGTTCAATCAAGCATACATGGCGGGACCATATTTATTTGCACAACACGGTTCTCTTATGTCATGGGAATCATGTTCACGACATTCAAGCCAACGTTCGATCAAGCAGGCGCAGTGGCCCCACGAACGAAGCAAGCGCCGCAGTCCGTCGATTAGGCACAACCCCACGATCGAGCGAAACAGGCGCAATAGCCCCTCGACCTAATCAGGCATAGCAAGGTCGATCGAAGCAGGCAAGACCGACATCATACTAAGGGAACGCTCTCCTATATGCCTTTTGAACGTGACATACTCCAAGGACGGGATGACCCGTCTCTCCCGGTAACATCTAACTTTGTCTCATAAATTTTATCTTTAATCTGTCACCATCTCATGCCTACCCCACAATAGTGTAACCATTGTGTGCTAAAGGGGAACTTAATGTTGATGGTGGATTTTCATTTAAGGTTAAATTTGTAAAAATAGGAAAAATTATGCGCTGAGATCTTGTAAAAGATAAAGCCATTAATAAGTGTTGATACTCCCTCACTTAATTCACCAGAATGGAGCATGTGGCAACAATCCCATTCTCGTGAATACATGAAATTCCTCCAAAGTTGGAGCATGTGGCAACAATCCCTTCTTGTGAATTTCATATCATCCTTGTATTTCCAAGTATTCATTATCGGTGTGGCATGACGATCGAGTGTTACTCTTACAGAGTAACACGAACCTCCAAGCACTATAATGAAACCATGTACTGAAATACCCGCACAGCCGACTCTCGGTGTGTTATACTAGCCCGATTGAGCCCTCTCGGTGTGTTATACTAGCCCGATTGAGCATCCTGACCGACCAGATCGGTCCGGATATGATCTCGATCGCAGATCATCCAACTCCATAAACATGATTGGATGGCCCCGCATCAATTCCATCACCCCCAAGCGGTATGGAATACCCACGGCCGACCACGCATGGTCGGTCATTGGCCTAGCTTGCCAAGAAACCGTTCATACCAAGCATTATGGACGAAAAACCCTAAATTAGGGTTTGCGGCATATTACATGTGTTGCAAAGCAGTCTCAACCATCCATCTTCGCAGGTATAGATGGAGGGTGAAGATGTAGATTCAAAGGGCCCAGAGCATGTCAAAGACGATCACCGTGGGCCCGCCTACACACTTGACCAATCGGTCAAAACCAACCATGTTTGGTCGTGACAAAATTGTCGCCCAAACAAGAGATGGAGCACGGCTTTGAAACCCAAAATTAGGGTTTTGAGCATCATGAGCGTCCATCTTCTCCTAAGCACGAATGGAGGGTCCCAGTTAGATTAAATGGTCCTGGTCATACCAAAGATGACCACCGTGGGCCCATCTACCTCCTCATGTGTTTGGTCAAGGCATATCATGCCTGGTTAATCCAAAACGTGCGCCCAAACTAGCGTGGCCACGCCTCCCAAACCACAAACTGATCTCGACCGCTCAACTTCGCCGGACGATTTGGGTGGCTCGGATCACATTTTAATGGGATATTCGGTATAGGCGTGAACACCAGGTGACGAGGTGTCAAACTCGCAAAAATAAATTTCTCTACTTCTCTTTAACTAGTAAGCAGTATAATGTAAGTAGGATCGTCCCAAGGGAGGTATGAAGTTCAAGTTATTATGCAAATACTCTTAGCAAAGATGATTTTGTTGTAGAAATGCTGAAAATTGTAAAATGTACTCAAATATGAGATGTAATTGATTAAAGGTTCATTCTAGACCACGGAATACAAACCAAATTGATAGATAGCTATGTTCTTCATATTATCATGTTACTAACAACCCTATAATAATTAGTACGCTCAACTATTCCGTTATTATCTTCTAGCTCACCGGATACGGAAGCGCTCGACTACCGGTTCCTACTTGCCAAGTTTCCTAGAGGTACGCTTACTAGGTTTGACTTAAACAAGTGCTCTAAGTTCCGTGAGATAAGGTTGCTCCTAGTGATGAACTCAAAAGCATGAATCACCTACTAGTGTTGATTTCTACATATGGGTACTTAACAAGTCCCATCATCAATACCCACATATTACTACTTGTGTTTATCTTCTCTAGACAATTACGGGTCGAAGAAAATCTAAACTAGCAAATAGATTAAGAATTAATGATTCAATTTCGAACTTAAACCCTTAACAAATACTCCATAGACAATATTAGCATGGTAGAAATCAATCAATAACATTAATGAATGCAAGAGAACAAGTTATTTCATATCAAATATAGATTCATATTTCGGGCTTCAAATCGCCCTTAATCAAAGAGAGTTTTAGTTACTCATAATATTGGAGTTCATCATCAAATAATAATGGAAATAAAGTAAAGAAGATGAAAATATTAAATGAAAGCAAACCCTAGCTGCGGCTCTCTCCAAAACTCCAAGAAGAATACGTGATTGATAGCCCCAAAAGAATAGAAACTTCTTCTTTTTATAGCCTTCTCACTTTCCAAAATTAGGTCTTCAAAGTCCATCACCAAAAAGTCCACCAAGCCCATGAACCAAGTGTGAGAAACCCATTTGAAAATATGTCCCAAAAATATGCTCATGGAAAATCGGTGTAATCATTTAGGAACAAGGCCGGAAAGTAGCTCGGGTGACCTAAGAAAGTCCACCGGTCACTGTGAAACATCGCCCACCGAGTTAATTCGGTTGCTGCGATCGAGTCAGGGTGAGTCAAGTCTGTCTAACTCAGTGATCCAGATAACCCTAGTCAGATCTGAGTCATAGTCTAACTCAGCTGACTTGGCTCTAGGCATGAGCCATTGCACGGCTGTAGCTTATTTTGCACACAGCTGCAACCTGCAGTTCACCAATCACATTCTCCCATCTGCAACAGCTCCACAACTCTGCTTCAAATTCATCTAAATCTTCAAACTCAGCCATTATCTCATTACCAAATACTCCAGCTGAGACTCTTAACAATGTTTTTGCACTGTTGCCGCCATTACCTCGCAACCCCACAAGCCTAGCACCAACAATTAGCCAAACACCACTTCACCGCATCGCTTAGCACCATTTAATCCTAACATTGATAGCTACATCTCGTAGCTCCATCTCCGATTGCAAGATCCACACTTCAATTCGAGACCGCACAGCCTTGTTCTCATTGCTCCATTCTCGCAACTCCATCCCGCCGCCATCGGATGCACCCCGCAACAAAGAATCGGCCATTGTGGACTTGAACACCACTTGTACCTGTTGTTCTTCTTTTCTTATTTCTTTATCTCAACTACTGATTCCTCACTTTGCAATCTCGGCACAAAGCCAACCCATTGCAGTTCATCTCACTGCATAGTGAGTCCATGGCAGCAATATCTACAACTCTCAGTTCAAGTCCGTAGCTTCATTCCGGGCTGCAATCCATCGGCTATAGCTTCATCAATCCATTACAAAAACCAACGAAATCACAACCAGTGCCTTAACTGTCACCAGCACAACCATCTCACGCCTAAGGCTCCGGCCCGATTTACCCCTCGCAATTCCATACATAACTACATGACTCAACTGTAACATTCCATTCCCAAGTCTTGCGATTTGCGACTCATTCGTCTCATCATCTCAAGCTTCACCTAAACCGCATCCTTTGTTGGCTCAAAATTTCAAGAGCAATATGTCTTTACTCTTGTCAATCAAAGATCAACTTTGCCGTGCTCATTTCTCCGCAACATTACACAAAGACCACCAATTCCGAAATCCACCAATCACTACCATTCAACCTTAGTGGTAGTAGCAACATCATCAACTTCCCGTTTCTCAATTACATTCATTTCAGTTCAGCCGCACTTGCTCTTAATCGCACTTCTCCATTTGAGTCAGAATCGCAATTTGAAACGACTTCATTACTCACTACTACAACTTCTTTCTCCAAATCCTTGCAACACAAACATCTGCAGCTTTTCAACCCGTAGCTTGTTGCAGTAACATACCCATAGCAAAGACAAACACAAACCCATTTCAACTCTATAACTCCTGCTAACTCAAGTTCACCAAGCCCTTATTACAAAGATCAAATTCATCCTATAGCTCCAATGAGACTCAAATTGAGAGAAACCCCCAATTTATTCTCAAACCCTTAAATTTCGTTGTAGACTTGAATCCCTTAAAACCCATCTTCTAGCTGCTCTTCTTGTTCTGATTTCATCCCCAATTTCTTGAATTACGTCGATCTCTTCTCCTTCTACCCGATTCTTGACCAAGAAACAGAATCGATCCAAACCGGGATCCGTTCTTCACTAAATCAACATCAATAGTGAAATCTTCTCGAATCTCCATTTCTCTCGTGAATCCCGAATTCCTTCTTCGCATCTCCATTCTCAGATCGCAGCCGCCATGACTTGTTCTCTGAAATTGAGGTGGAGTGTAATGAAAAGGAGAAAAACAATTTCCTCTCTTTCAGAGTGGGTGTAGGAACAAGGCTAGTCGATATATCCATCCTAGTGAAGTAGATAAGCGGTACCTAGATGACTCTAGGCACCCTAAAAGTTGACTCGAGCCACCAGAGAATGATAGGTCTTTTTCCTCCATTGTGCTTCCAATAGTCCTTGCATGTGAGAAATGCCGTTTTGCTCTTCTTCGAATTCGTCCAAGAACGATGACCATCTCTTACTTCTCGATTCACTTCTTTTCTTCAATGTCTCTTCATCACTAAAGCAAATGTGTTTTTTGACAGAGAAGTTTGCATCACTAAAGCCGACATACTTTTCGAGACGAGAGATGAAGAAATAGAAGCAAATAGTGAGAAATAATCCGCCTCCAACAGCATTCGCACATGAGATGAGACTTTTGCGTTGTTTCTTCTTCTTTTATTCAAAATGAGTCCAAAGTACCTAAATACTCAAAAACAACCATTAGATATTTACAAGAAAACTGAGCAAAGAAAGCATAAACAATAGATAAATATTAAGGTGTTTTAGACACCTATCAAATTCCCCCACACTTAGACTTTGCTAGTCCTCGAGCAAATCAAACAAAATAATTATAAGACAAACATACAACTCCGTCTCGTCGAGGCAACGGTTACTCTAAGCATGAATAACAGGCCTTTAAACCCCTAGGTGTCCCTAGTGGACGAGTTTTAGTCTCGTGAAGGTTTACAAGAGGTCTGCCTACAAAACCTATATTTCCAACTCCGTTTATTTGTGACAAATCAATGAACGAATCCAAAATGACTACAGGAGGAGGTACCTTGAGCAAATTCAGTTCATATTTAAGTAAATAAAGCTCTAATTAGATAGTCGAACAAACCACAATACTCGGAAACTAACAAACCACAATCACAATGAAAAGATTAAGAAGATGGATATAGATGTAGATGTTGGCGAATGTTCACAAGTGATCGATGTTTCCCATATATGTCAAGAAGGTTACCGCCAAGATGAACCTATCCATCCTATTGGATTGAGCTACTTGTCAATTCTAGTGTTAACACACTGGCATATACAAGGGAACCGGTGGTCAACAAACTTATTTCTACATCAACTCACTGGCATATACAAGGGAACCAGGAGTGACTTTATTCAACAATGATAATATTTTTTTTCTTTTTCTTTTCTTTTTCACATTTTTTTTAGACGGCATGATTAGATCTTTTGGATCCAAGCGCATGCTTCTTGTCAGCAAGTACGTGATAGTTGCCTTGGATCCTGCATTCCACGCTTGTTTAGGCGACGGAGACAGGGACTACGTTTCACACATCTGCTATTCCCAAGTGTCATTCTTATTCCGTTTGGTCTAATTGGTGGTCTCTTCTTTTTTTTTTTTCTTTTTTTCTTTCTTTTTCTAGCAACTCAATCACTCTATTTCATCCTAGCAGTAATAACACGTCGATGTTTAGTGACCCACCAAAGCACTTAGAGAACAATAGATAAATATGGAAAATAAAATAAAAATAGAATGCGATATGGTGATATTCCGAGATATGGTAACGACTATCATGTTATTTGTGATTCCTGAGCTATGTTCGTTCTTGTTAATTAATGGGTTCCTCAACTCCTGCAATCAAAATGATTCCATCCACTAATGGTGTCATCCTAAAGGCACAAAGTTTCTAGATTTCGGAGTTCAAAAAGCATAAATTTTTCTTGGTTTTTTCTATTTTTCTGATTTTTTTTTTTTTTTATTAAAGGCATAAAACAAACTAAAACAAACTATACAAACATATAAATGCTCCCCCACACTTAAACTTTACATTGTCCTCAATGTAAAATTGAATCATCCAAAGAAAATTCAAGGTGGGAAATTCAGCAAACAAATGCAAAAACAAAGAAAAATAAAAGATAAAATGCTGAAAAAAAATAAAGAGATAAAGGTAAAGATACAAAACCGGTGGGTTGCCTCCCACTTAGCGCTTGGTTTAACGTCATCAGCCCGACGTTCGGCTCCAATTACTCCTCCAGAGGGAGTGGGTCACTCAATGTGATCATATCCTGATTCTCCGTCACAAACTGCTCATAGTATGGTTTCAAACGATGGCCGTTGACCTTGGAAACCAGCCCTGTTTTGGGACTAATGATTTCAACTGCACCATGCGCAAACACATTAGTAACAACAAATGGTCCAACCCATCTGGACCTAAGTTTACCCGGAAACAATTTAAGACGAGAATGGAATAAAAGTACTTTCTGCCCTATTTTAAAACTCTTTCGGGAAATCATTTTATCATGGAAAGCCTTGGTCTTTTCTTTATAAATGCGTGAACTTTCATATGCATCATTTCGTATCTCTTCTAACTCATTGAGCTGAAGTTTCATATGTTCACCAGCTGCATCTAATTCCATATTACATACCTTGATAGCCCAATAAGCTTTGTGTTCAAGTTCGACGGGAAGATGGCAAGGTTTACCATAGACAAGCCTAAAAGGAGACATACCGATGGGTGTCTTATAAGCTGTCCTATACGCCCACAAAGCATCATTGAGTCTATAACTCCAATCCTTCCTTGTGACATTCACCGTCTTCTCTAAGATGGACTTAATCTCCCGGTTGGAAATTTCAGCTTGTCCACTCGTTTGTGGATGGTACGGTGTGCCAACTTTATGAGAAATGTTATACTTCTTTAGAAGAGCGTGAAAAGATCTCTTGAAGTGCGAACCTCCATCACTAATCACCACTCGAGGTGTTCCAAACCTAGAAAAGATATGTTCCTTCACAAACTCACAAACAATATGAGAATCATTGGTAGGGGTGGCTTTAGCTTCCACCCATTTAGAAACATAATCTACAGCAAGAAGTATAAAAATTTTCCCATTGGAATTCACAAAAGGCCCCATAAAATCGATACCCCAAACATCAAAAATCTCAACAGTGAGAATTGGTGTTTGCGGCATTTGGTTTCTAGCACCAAGGTTGCCTGTCCTTTGACACCTATCACAAGCCTTACAACATAGATATGCATCCTTAAACAATGTAGGCCAATAAAAACCACTTTCGAGAACCTTGAGGGCTGTCCTCTTGGCTCCGAAATGGCCACCACAAGCATATGAGTGACAAAAATTCAGAATTGATTGGAACTCGGATTCGAGTACGCACCTGCGGATCATTTGATCGGAGCAATGCTTTCACAAATAAGGTTCATCCCATATATATTGCTTAGCAATCTTCTTAAGCTTGTGTTTTTGAAATGTAGACATGGAACTGGGTACTTGTCCCATCACCAAGAAGTTAACAATATCAGCGTACCATGGAGTTGTGCCATCAACCGCAAAGAGTTGCTCATCCGGGAAGCTATCATGCAAAGGAATCGCTTCTTCGGACACAACCAATCTGCTTAGATGATCCGCTACGGTATTCTCACTACCCTTCTTGTCCTTGATTTGCATGTTGAACTCTTGAAGAAGAAGAATCCACCTTATGAGCCTTGGCTTAGCATCCTTCTTTGTTAGCAAGTATCGAAGTGCAAAGCATGGTCGAGAAAACAACCACCTTTGTACCCACTAAATAAGATCTAAACTTCTCGAGTGCAAACACTATGGCCAAAAGCTCCTTTTCGTAGTGGAGTAGTTGATTTGTGCTCCGTTGAGAGTTCTAGAAGCATAATAAATGGCATATGGAACTTTGCCATCTCGCTGTCCCAACACGGCTCCAACGGCATAATCACTTGCATCGCACATCAACTCAATGGCTTGCTCCAGTCCGGTGGTTTGATGATTGGTGCGGTATTCAACAACTCTTTCAAGGTGTCGAAAGCTTCCTTGCATTCCTTGTCACAATCAAAGGCCACATCTTTTTGCAAGAGTCTACACAGGGCATTGCAATCTTGGAGAAATCCTTGATGAATCTCCTATAAAAACCTCGCATGACCAAGAAAAGAGCGAACCTCCCTCACATTTGTGGGGTATTGTAAGTTCCGAATCAAATCTATCTTAGCCTTGTCAACTTCTAACCCCTTAGAGGATACAACATGACCTAGCACAATCCCATGATTGACCATAAAGTGACATTTTTCCCAATTAAGCACAAGATTAGTTTCTACGCATCGTTTAAGAATAAGTGCAAGGTTATCTAAGCATTTGTCAAAAGAATCACCATACACGCACGAAATCATCCATAAACACTTCTATGATGCTTTCCACATAATCCGAGAATATACTTACCATACAACGTTGAAAAGTGGCTGGTGCATTGCACAAGCCAAATGGCATACGTCTATACGCAAAAGTGCCAAAAGGGCAAGTAAACGTCGTCTTTTCTTGATCTTCCGGAGCTATTACAATCTGGTTATAACCTGAAAAACCATCAAGGAAGCAGTAAAAAGCATGTCTAGCCAACCTTTCAAGCATTTGATCAATGAATGGTAGGGGAAAATGGTCCTTTCGGGTGGTAGAGTTTAGCTTTCGGTAATCAATGCACACTCTCCAACCGGTCCGAATTCTAGTTGGAACCAAGTCATTATCATCGTTTTTCACAACCGTGATTAGGACTTCTTTGGAACGACTTGAACCGGCTCACCCATTTGCTATCGGATATGGGATAGATCACCCCGACTTCCAACAACTTCAGGATTTCCTTCTTGACTACTTCCATCATTGGAGGGTTCAAGCGACGTTGAGCTTCTCTTGTTGGTTTTGCCCCCTCCTCAAGAAGTATTCGGTGCATACATGTGGAAGGACTGATTCCTTTGATATCGGCAATAGTCCACCCAATGGCAGACTTGTACTCTTTTAGCACTCGAACAAGCTTCTCCTCTTGCACCTTGGTAAGGTTGTTGGCAATGATCACCGGTAACTCTTCCTTGTCACCTAAATACACGTATTTAAGGTGATCCGGAAGAGGTTTCAACTCAAGAATAGGTGCTGCACAATCGACGGTAAAAGTTTCTCATTAGTAAGCGGCAAAGAAACATAAGACACATTATATTTTGGTGGAACTTCTTGTAATGAGTTAAGAGATAAAATGACCTCTTTAAGCTCATCACAAATAGTCAATTCACTTTCAATGTCTTTGTATTTTCCATAACCTAAACCTTCCACTATGGTGTTTTCTAACGCATCATCACCATTTAATTCAAACATCTTTTGAGCTAGAGAATCAATAACATCAATAGAAAAACATGAATGCACGTCACTAGGATATCTCATCGCCTCAAAGATATTGAAACTTATGATCTCATCATCAAATTCCATAGTTAAAGCGCCCTTAAAAATATCTATCTTTGTTCTAGCGGTTCTCATGAATGGTCTACCCAATGCAAGGGAGTAGACGATGGTGAATCTTCATCCATCATGTCAAGAACATAGAAATCATTTGGAAATATGAGTTGATTAACTCCGCACCAAAACATCTTCAATAACCCCTTTCGGGTAAGAATTAGACCTATCGCAAGTTGTATAACAATACCAGTATTCTTAAGAGGTCCAAGATTCAATGATTCATAAACGGATGCAGGCATAACATTAATGGATGCTCCTAAATCTAACATAGCACGTTCAAACCCGATTTTACCAATAGTACATGGTATGGTGAAACTACCGGGTCTTTCAACTTAGGTGGGAGTTTCTTTTGAAGATATGCCAAGCATTCTCCCCACACTCATTACCTCGTTACCGGTCAATTTGTGCTTGTTAGTGCACAATTTCTTCAAGAACTTTGCCCAACGTGGAACTTGCCTTATCGCCTCAATGAGTGGAATGTTCACTTCAATCTTCTTAAAGATTTCCAAAAGCTCTTGGTACAATGTCTCCTTGTTCGACTTTGCAAAAACCTAGGAAAAGGCGGAGAAGTAACATAAGTAGAAACAAAAGTTTTAGAGTTAGAATTTGTTACTTGGGTCAACCTTTTTAGGGACTGTTTCACCCTCTTCTTTCTCCAAATCAGGTTCATGGGACACCGGTGATGTTTCCGGTTTCTCTACTTGCTTCCCACTTCGTAACTCAATAGCATTGGCATTCTCCTTGTGATTTATTGGTTGCGAAGGAAGTTTTCCCTCTGCTTGTGCTTCCAATTTGCTCACGGCATTAGCTAATTGACCCATTTGTGTTCGGATGTCCTTCATATCCATTGCCGACTTTTGCTTATCTTGCACCATTGTGTTGAGAATGAGATTCAACTTGTCATCTATACTCGTGCCTTGAGTTTCTTGTGGTGGTCTTTGCATGAATTGATATCCTCCTTGTTGATTGAAAGTAGGATTTGCAGCACTTGCTTGTTGGCGTAAATGAAATTAGGATGATCACGCCAACTTTGGATTGTATGTGCTAGAGTATGGATCATATCTCGGCCTTTGCTGATTTTGGTACATAGCACTTGCTTGCTCAACATCTTCGGTATATGATGATGGTATGACAATTGCAGCTATTTGAGTCATCATTCTCTCCATGTTGCCCATCCTTTGTTCCATGTGTGAAGAATTGCCAACTTCATTCACCTTCCTTATCACTTGATTCATCTCGAGTGTAGAATTGTTGAGTGTTTGCAGCCATATTCTCCAACAAACTTGTAGCTTCCGCAATGGTCTTGTTGGTAAGTGCACCACCACTTGCGGCATCGATCAAATTTCTATCATTAGAAAGCAACCCCTCGTAGAAATATTGAATCACAAGTTGATCTTGATTTGGTGATGTGGACAACTAGCTAAAAGCTTCTTGTAGCACTCCCAATACTCATGGAGAGTCTCTCTCGATACTTGCCTAATACCACAAATCTCCTTGCGAATCACAAGCTGCTTTTGATCTTTGGAAAATACTTCTCAAGGAACAATTTCTTCATCCCATTCCATGTGGTTATGCTTCCAAGGCGGGTAAGCAAAAGAACCACTCTCTGCAAATATCTAAAAGAGAGAAAGGAAAAGTCTGTCATCATAGCCATATCCGCATCTGCAGGTTGCTTGCTTCATACTAGTCACAACATGATGGAATTGTTGCAAGTGACGATTAGGATCTTCTCCCGCTAAACCTCCGAATTTGGGCAGCAAGTTAATCAATTGTGGTTTCAACTCAATGGTTCCATTCAATTTGAATACATAAAGGTGGGGCCGATCTAGGTTTGGAGAAGTGAGCTCCTTGAGTGTTCTTGGAGCAGGTGGTCGACCTCCCATTATGTTGTCTTCCTCTTCGTCCGAGTCCGAGAATTCACTTGGTGTAGAACTTTGAGGAAGTGGAGTGTTGACTGCTCGAATGAAATCGTTAAGTAAAGTGCCTGAACGAAGACGTATACCAATTGGACTTGGTCTGCCCTCTCCACGCATTCACCAAAGAAATAGTACCTGAAAATCAGATTCTAAGAAATTGAATAAGTAAACTGAAATTGTAACTAAGAGCAAAAATAACAACTAAACTTGCCACTGCCTCCCCGGCAGCGGCGCCAATTTTGACGAGGTGTCAAACTCGCAAAAATAAATTTCTCTACTTCTCTTTAACTAGCAAGCAGTATAATGTAAGTAGGATCGTCCCAAGGGAGGTATGAAGTTCAAGTTGTTATGCAAATACTCTTAGCAAAGATGATTTTGTTGTAGAAATGCTGAAAATTGTAAAATGTACTCAAATATGAGATGTAATTGATTAAAGGTTCATTCTAGACCACGGAATACAAACCAAATTGATAGATAGCTATGTTCTTCACATTATCATGTTACTAACAACCCTATAATAATTAGTACGCTCAACTATTCCGTTATTATCTTCTAGCTCACCGGATACGGAAGCGCTCGACTACCGGTTCCTACTTGCCAAGTTTCCTAGAGGTACGCTTACTAGGTTTGACTTAAACAAGTGCTCTAAGTTCTGTGAGATAAGGTTGCTCCTAGTGATGAACTCAAAAACATGAATCACCTACTAGTGTTGATTTCTACATATGAGTACTTAACAAAGTCCCATCATCAATACCCACATATTACTACTTGTGTTTATCTTCTCTAGACAATTACGGGTCGAAGAAAATCTAAACTAGCAAATAGATTAAGAATTAATGATTCAATTTCGAACTTAAACCCTTAACAAATAATCCATAGACAACATTAGCATGGTAGAAATCAATCAATAACATTAATGAATGCAAGAGAACAAGTTATTTCATATCAAATATAGATTCATATTTCGGGCTTCGAAATCGCCCTTAATCAAAGAGAGTTTTAGTTACTCATAATATTGGAGTTCATCATCAAATAATAATGGAAATAAAGTAAAGAAGATGAAAATATTAAATGAAAGCAAACCCTAGCTGCGGCTCTCTCCAAAACTCCAAGAAGAATACGTGATTGATAGCCCCAAAAGAATAGAAACTTCTTCTTTTTATAGCCTTCTCACTTTCCAAAATTAGGTCTTCAAAGTCCATCACCAAAAAGTCCACCAAGCCCATGAACCAAGTGTGAGAAACCCATTTGAAAATATGTCCCAAAAATATGCTCGCCGGAAAACTGGTGTAATCGCCGGAACAAGGCCGGAAAGTAGCTCAGGTGACCGGCAAAGTCCACCCGGTCACCTGTGAAACATCAGTCTACTGAGTTAATTCGGTTAAGCAGACTGAGTCAGGGTGAGTCAAGTCTGTCTAACTCAGTGATCCAGATAACCCTAGTCAGATCTGAGTCATAGTCTAACTCAGCTGACTTGGCTCTAGGCATGAGCCATTGCACGGCTGTAGCTTATTTTGCACACAGCTGCAACCTGCAGATCACCAATCACATTCTCCCATCTGCAACAGCTCCACAACTCTGCTTCAAATTCATTTAAATCTTCAAACTCAGCCATTATCTCATTACCAAATACTCCAGCTGAGACTCTTAACCAATGTTTTTGCACCTGCGCTGCCATTACCTGCAACCCCACAAGCCTAGCACCAACAATTAGCCAAACACCACTTCACCGCATCAGTTAGCACCATTTAATCCTAACATTGATAGCTACATCCGTAGCTCCATCTCCGATTGCAAGCATCCACACTTCAATTCGAGATCCGCACGCCTTGTTCTCATTGCTCCATTCTCGCAACTCCATCCCGCCGCCATCGATGCACCCTGCAACAAAGAATCGCCATTGTGGACTTGAACACCACCTGTACCTGTTGTTCTTCTTTTCTTATTTCTTTATCTCAACTACCAGATTCCTCACTTTGCAATCTCGGCACAAAGCCAACCCATTGCCAGTTCATCTCACTGCATAGTGAGTCCATGGCAGCAATATCTACAACTCTCAGTTCAAGTCCGTAGCTTCATTCCGGGCTGCAATCCATCGGCTATAGCTTCATCAATCCATTACAAAAACCAACGAAATCACAACCGATTGCCTTAAGCGTCACCAAAGACAACCATCTCACGCCTAAGGCTCCGGCCCGGTTTACCCCGCAATTCCATACATAACTACTGACTCAACTGTAACATTCCATTCCCAAGTCTTGCGATTTGCGACTCATTCGTCTCATCATCTCAAGCTTCACCTAAACTGCATCCTTTGTTCGGCTCAAAATTTCAAGAGCAATATGTCTTTACTCTTGTCAGTCAGCATCAACTTTGCCGTGCTCATTTCTCTGCAACATTACACAGCACCACCAATTCCGAAATCCACCAATCACTACCATTCAGCTTAGTGGTAGTAGCAACATCATCAACTTCCCCAGTTTCTCAATTGCATTCATTTGGTTCAGCTGCACTTGCTCTTAACTGCACTTCTCCATTTGAGCTGTAACTGCAATTTCAGAACAGCTTCATTGCAGTCACTACTACAACTTCTTTCTCCAAATCCTTACAACACAAACATCTGCAGCTTTTCAACCTGTAGCTTGTTGCAGTAACATACCCATAGCAAAGACAAACACAAACCCATTTCAACTCTATAACTCCTCGCTAACTCAAGTTCACCAAGCCCTTATTACAAAGATCAAATTCATCCTATAGCTCCAATGGACTCAAGGTGAGAGAAACCCCCAATTTATTCTCAAACCCTTAAATTCTGTTGTAGACTTGAATCCCTTAAAACCCATCTTCTAGCTGCGCTTCTTCTTGTTGCAGATTTCATCCCCAATTTCTTGAATTACGTCGATCTCTTCTCCTTCTACCCGATTCTTCAACCAAGAAACCAGAATCGATCCAAACGGGATCTGTTCTTCACTAGATCAATATCAATAGTGAAATCTTCTCGAATCTCCATTTCTCTCGTGAATCCCGAATTCCTTTCTCGCATCTCCATTCTCGGATCGCAGCCGCCATGACTTGTTCTCCGAAATTGAGGTGGAGTGTAATGAAAAGGAGAAAAACGATTTCCTCTCTTTCGCAGTGGGTTTAGGAACAAGGCTAGTCGATATAGCCATCCTAGTGAAGTAGATAAGCGGTACCTAGATGACTCTAGGAACCCTAAAAGTTGATTCGAGCCACCAGAGAATGATAGGTCTTTTCCTCCATTGTGCTTCCAATAGTCCTTGCATGTGAGAAATGCCGCTTTTTCTCTTCTTCGAATTCGTCCAAGAACGACACCGTCTCTTACTTCTCGATTCACTTCTTTTCTTCAATGTCTCTTCATCACTAAAGCAGATCATGCTTTTCAGCGTGAGAAGTTTGCATCACTAAAGCCGACATACTTTTTGACAGAGATGAAGAAATAGAAGCAAATAGTGAGAAATAATCCGCCTCCAACAATGATTCGCACATGAGATGAGACTTTTGCGTTGTTTCTTCTTCTTTTATTCAAATTGAGTCCAAAGTACCTAAATACTCAAAAACAACCATTAGATACATATTTACAAGAAAACTGAGCAAAGAAAGCATAAACAATAGATAAATATTAAGGTGTTTTAGACACCTATCAAATTCTCCCACACTTAGACTTTGCTAGTCCTCGAGCAAATCAAACAAAATAATTATAAGACAAACATACAACTCCGTCTCGTCGAGGCAACGGTTACTCTAAGCATGAATAACAGGCCTTTAAACCCCTAGGTGTCCCTAGTGGACGAAGTTTTAGTCTCGTGAAGGTTTACAAGAGGTCTGCCTACAAAACCTATATTTCCAACTCCGTTTATTTGTGACAAATCAATGAACGAATCCAAAATGACTACAGGAGGAGGTACCTTGAGCAAATTCAGTTCATATATAAGTAAATAAAGCTCTAATTAGATAGTCGAACAAACCACAATACTCGGAAACTAACAAACCACAATCACAATGAAAAGATTAAGAAGATGGATATAGATGTAGATGTTGGCGAATGTTCACAAGTGATCGATGTTTCCCATATCTCGTCGAAGGTTACCGCCAAGATGAACCTATCCATCCTATTGGATTGAGCTACTGGTCAATTCTAGTGTTAACACACTGGCATATACAAGGGAACCAGTGGTCAACAAACTTATTTCTACATCAACTCACTGGCATATACAAGGGAACCAGGAGTGACTTTATTCAACAATGATAATTTGTTTTCTTTTCTTTTTCTTTTCTTTTTCACATTTTTTTTTTTTTAGACGGCATGATTAGATCTTTTGGATCCAAGCGCATGCTTCTTGTCAGCAAGTACGTGATAGTTGCCTTGGATCCTGCATTCCACGCTTGTTTAGGCGACGGAGACAGGGACTACGTTTCACACATACTGCTATTCCCAAGTGTCATTCTTATTCCGTTTGGTCTAATTGGTCGGTCTCTTCTCTCTTTTTTTTTTTTTCTTTTTTTTCTTTTTCTAGCAACTCAATCACTCTATTTCATCCTAGCAGTAATAACACGTCGATGTTTAGTGACCCACCAAAGCACTTAGAGAACAATAGATAAATATGGAAAATAAAATAAAAATAGAATGCGATATGGTGATATTCCGAGATATGGTAACGACTATCATGTTATTTGTGATTCCTGAGCTATGTTCGTTCTTGTTAATTAATGGGTTCCTCAACTCCTGCAATCAAAATGATTCCATCCACTAATGGTGTCATCCTAAAGGCACAAAGTTTCTAGATTTCGGAGTTCAAAAAGCATAAATTTTTCTTGGTTTTTTCTATTTTTCTGATTTTTTTTTTTTTTTATTAAAGGCATAAAACAAACTAAAACAAACTATACAAACATATAAATGCTCCCCCACACTTAAACTTTATATTGTCCTCAATGTAAAATTGAATCGTCCAAAGAAAATTCAAGGTGGGAAATTCAGCAAACGAAATGCAAAAACAAAGAAAAATAAAAGATAAAATGCTGAAAAAAATAAAGAGATAAAGGTAAAGATACAAAACCGGTGGGTTGCCTCCCACTTAGCGCTTGGTTTAACGTCGTCAGCCCGACGTTCGGCTCCAATTACTCATCCAGAGGGAGTGGGTCACTCAATGTGATCATATCCTGATTCTCCGTCACAAACTGCTCATAGTATGGTTTCAAACGATGGCCGTTGACCTTGGAAACCAGCCCTGTTTTGGGACTAATGATTTCAACTGCACCATGCGCAAACACATTAGTAACAACAAATGGTCCAACCCATCCGGACCTAAGTTTACCCGGAAACAATTTAAGACGAGAATGGAATAAAAGTACTTTCTCGCCCTATTTTAAAACTCTTTTGGGAAATCATTTTATCATGGAAAGCCTTGGTCTTTTCTTTATAAATGCGTGAACTTTCATATGCATCATTTCGTATCTCTTCTAACTCATTGAGCTGAAGTTTCCTATGTTCACCAGCTGCATCTAATTCCATATTACATACCTTGATAGCCCAATAAGCTTTGTGTTCAAGTTCGACGGGAAGATGGCAAGGTTTACCATAGACAAGCCTAAAAGGAGACATACCGATGGGTGTCTTATAAGCTGTCCTATACGCCCACAAAGCATCATTGAGTCTATAACTCCAATCCTTCCTTGTGACATTCACCGTCTTCTCTAAGATGGACTTAATCTCCCGGTTGGAAATTTCAGCTTGTCCACTCGTTTGTGGATGGTACGGTGTGCCAACTTTATGAGAAATGTTATACTTCTTTAGAAGAGCGTGAAAAGATCTCTTGAAGTGCGAACCTCCATCACTAATCACCACTCGAGGTGTTCCAAACCTAGAAAAGATATGTTCCTTCACAAACTCACAAACAATATGAGAATCATTGGTAGGGGTGGCTTTAGCTTCCACCCATTTAGAAACATAATCTACAGCAAGAAGTATAAAAATTTCCCATTGGAATTCACAAAGGCCCCATAAAATCGATACCCCAAACATCAAAAATCTCAACGGCGAGAATTGGTGTTTGCGGCATTTGGTTTCTAGCACCAAGGTTGCCTGTCCTTTGACACCTATCACAAGCCTTACAACATAGATATGCATCCTTAAACAATGTAGGCCAATAAAAACCACTTTCGAGAACCTTGAGGGTTGTCCTCTTGGCTCCGAAATGGCCACCACAAGCATATGAGTGACAAAAATTCAGAATTGATTGGAACTCGGATTCGAGTACGCACCTGCGGATCATTTAATCGGAGCAATGCTTCCACAAATAAGGTTCATCCCATATATATTGCTTAGCAATCTTCTTAAGCTTGTGTTTTTGAAATGTAGACATGGAACTGGGTACTTGTCCCGTCACCAAGAAGTTAACAATATCAGCGTACCATGGAGTTGTGCCATCAACCGCAAAGAGTTGCTCATCCGGGAAGCTATCATGCAAAGGAATCGCTTCTTCGGACACAACCAATCTTCTTAGATGATCCGCTACGGTATTCTCACTACCCTTCTTGTCCTTGATTTGCATGTTGAACTCTTGAAGAAGAAGAATCCACCTTATGAGCCTTGGCTTAGCATCCTTCTTTGTTAGCAAGTATCAAGTGCAAAGCATGGTCGAGAAAACAACCACCTTTGTACCCACTAAATAAGATCTAAACTTCTCGAGTGCAAACATTATGGCCAAAAGCTCCTTTTCAGTAGTGGAGTAGTTGATTTGTGCTCCGTTGAGAGTTCTAGAAGCATAATAAATGGCATATGGAACTTTGCCATCTCGCTGTCCCAACACGGCTCCAACGGCATAATCACTTGCATCGCACATCAACTCAAATGGCTTGCTCCGTCCGGTGGTTTGATGATTGGTGCGGTAGTCAACAACTCTTTCAAGGTGTCGAAAGCTTCCTTGCATTCCTTGTCACAATCAAAGGCCACATCTTTTTGCAAGAGTCTACACGGGGCATTGCAATCTTGGAGAAATCCTTGATGAATCTCCTATAAAAACCCCGGAAGACCAAGAAAAGAGCGAACCTCCCTCACATTTGTGGGGTATTGTAAGTTCCGAATCAAATCTATCTTAGCCTTGTCAACTTCTAACCCCTTAGAGGATACAACATGACCTAGCACAATCCCATGATTGACCATAAAGTGACATTTTTCCCAATTAAGCACAAGATTAGTTTCTACGCATCGTTTAAGAATAAGTGCAAGGTTATCTAAGCATTTGTCAAAAGAATCACCATACACGCTGAAATCATCCATAAACACTTCTATGATGCTTTCCACATAATCTGAGAATATACTTACCATACAACGTTGAAAAGTGGCTGGTGCATTGCACAAGCCAAATGGCATACGTCTATACGCAAAAGTGCCAAAAGGGCAAGTAAACGTCGTCTTTTCTTGATCTTCCGGAGCTATTACAATCTGGTTATAACCTGAAAAACCATCAAGAAAGCAGTAAAAAGCATGTCTAGCCAACCTTTCAAGCATTTGATCAATGAATGGTAGGGGAAAATGGTCCTTTCGGGTGGTAGAGTTTAGCTTTCGGTAATCAATGCAAACTCTCCAACCGGTCTGAATTCTAGTTGGAACCAAGTCATTATCATCGTTTTTCACAACCGTGATTCCGGACTTCTTTGGAACGACTTGAACCGGGCTCACCCATTTGCTATCGGATATGGGATAGATCACCCCGACTTCCAACAACTTCATGGATTTCCTTCTTGACTACTTCCATCATTGGAGGGTTCAAGCGACGTTGAGCTTCTCTTGTTGGTTTTGCCCCCTCCTCAAGAAGTATTCGGTGCATACATGTGGAAGGACTGATTCCTTTGATATCGGCAATAGTCCACCCAATGGCAGACTTGTACTCTTTTAGCACTCGAACAAGCTTCTCCTCTTGCACCTTGGTAAGGTTGTTGGCAATGATCACCGGTAACTCTTCCTTGTCACCTAAATACACGTATTTAAGGTGATCCGGAAGAGGTTTCAACTCAAGAATAGGTGCCTGCACAATCGACGGTAAAAGTTTCTCATTAGTAAGCGGCAAAGAAACATAAGACACATTATATTTTGGTGGAACTTCTTGTAATGAGTTAAGAGATAAAACTTGACCTCTTTAAGCTCATCACAAATAGACAATTCACTTTCAATGTCTTTGTATTTTCCATAACCTAAACCTTCCACTATGGTGTTTTCTAACGCATCATCACCATTTAATTCAAACATCTTTTGAGCTAGAGAATCAATAACATCAATAGAAAAACATGAATGCACGTCACTAGGATATCTCATCGCCTCAAAGATATTGAAACTTATGATCTCATCATCAAATTCCATAGTTAAAGCGCCCTTAAAAACATCTATCTTTGTTCTAGCGGTTCTCATGAATGGTCTACCCAACAGCAAGGGAGTAGACGATGGTGAATCTTCATCCATCATGTCAAGAACATAGAAATCAGCTGGAAATATGAGTTGATTAACCTGCACCAAAACATCTTCAATAACCCCTTTCGGGTAAGAATTAGACCTATCAGCAAGTTGTATAACAATACCGGTATTCTTAAGAGGTCCAAGATTCAATGATTCATAAACGGAGGGGCATAACATTAATGGATGCTCCTAAATCTAACATAGCACGTTCAAACCCGATTTTACCAATAGTACATGGTATGGTGAAACTACCGGGTCTTTCAACTTAGGTGGGAGTTTCTTTTGAAGATATGCCGAAGCATTCTCCCCCTCATACTCATTACCTCGTTACCGGTCAATTTGTGCTTGTTAGTGCACAATTTCTTCAAGAACTTTGCCCAACGTGGAACTTGCCTTATCGCCTCAATGAGTGGAATGTTCACTTCAATCTTCTTAAAGATTTCCAAAAGCTCTTGGTACAATGTCTCCTTGTTCGACTTTTGCAAACTCGTTTAGGAAAAGGCGGAGAAGTAACATAAGTAGAAACAAAGTTTTAGAGTTAGAATTTGTTACCGGGTCAGCCTTTTTAGGGCTATTTCACCCTCTTCTTTCTCCAAATCAGGTTCATGGGACACCGGTGATGTTTAGGTTTCTCTACTTGCTTCCCACTTCGTAACTCAATAGCATTGGCATTCTCCTTGTGATTTATTGGTTGCGAAGGAAGTTTTCCCTCGCTTGTGCTTCCAATTTGCTCACGGCATTAGCTAATTGACCCATTTGTGTTCGGATGTCCTTCATATCCATTGCTTTGACTTTTGCTTATCTTGCACCATTGTGTTGAGAATGAGATTCAACTTGTCATCTATACTCGTGCCTTGAGTTTCTTGTGGTGGTCTTTGCATGAATTGATATCCTCCTTGTTGATTGAAAGTAGGATTTGCAGCAGCTTGCTTGTTGGCGTAGCTGAAATTAGGATGATCACGCCAACCTGAATTGTATGTGCTAGAGTATGGATCATATCTCGGCCTTTGCTGATTTTGGTACATAGCACTTGCTTGCTCAACATCTTCGGTATATGATGATGGTATGACAGCTGCAGCTATTTGAGTCATCATTCTCTCCATGTTGCCCATCCTTTGTTCCATGTGTGAAGAATTGCCAACTTCATTCACCTTCCTTACTGCTGATTCATCTCGAGTGTAGAATTGTTGAGTGTTTGCAGCCATATTCTCCAATAAACTTGTAGCTTCCGCAATGGTCTTGTTGGTAAGTGCACCACCACTTGCGGCATCGATCAAATTTCTATCATTAGAAAGCAACCCCTCGTAGAAATATTGAATCACAAGTTGATCACTGATTTGGTGATGTGGACAACTAGCTAAAAGCTTCTTGTAGCGCTCCCAATACTCATGGAGAGTCTCTCTCGATACTTGCCTAATACCACAAATCTCCTTGCGAATCACAGCTGCTTTTGATGCTGGAAAATACTTCTCAAGGAACAATTTCTTCATCCCATTCCATGTGGTTATGCTTCCAGCTGGTAAGCAAAAGAACCACTCTCCTGCAGTATCTAAAAGAGAGAAAGGAAAAGCTGTCATCATAGCCATATCCGCATCTGCAGTTGCTTGCTTCATACTAGTCACAACATGATGGAATTGTTGCAAGTGACGATTAGGATCTTCTCCCGCTAAACCTCTGAATTTGGGCAGCAAGTTAATCAATTGTGGTTTCAACTCAATGGTTCCATTCAATTTGAATACATAAAGGCTGCTGATCTAGGTTTGGAGAAGTGAGCTCCTTGAGTGTTCTTGGAGCAGGTGGTCGACCTCCCATTATGTTGTCTTCCTCTTCGTCCGAGTCCGAGAATTCACTTGGTGTAGAACTTTGAGGAAGTGGAGTGTTGACTGCTCGAATGAAATCGTTAAGTAAAGTGCCTGAACGAAGACGTATACCAATTGGACTTGGTCTGCCCTCTCCACGCATTCACCAAAGAAATAGTACCTGAAAATCAGATTCTAAGAGATTGAATAAGTAAACTGAAATTGTAACTAAGAGCAAAAATAACAACTAAACTTGCCCTGCCTCTCCCCGTAAGAATGGCGCCAATTTTGACGAGGTGTCAAACTCGCAAAAATAAATTTCTCTACTTCTCTTTAACTAGCAAGCAGTATAATGTAAGTAGGATCGTCCCAAGGGAGGTATGAAGTTCAAGTTGTTATGCAAATACTCTTAGCAAAGATGATTTTGTTGTAGAAATGCTGAAAATTGTAAAATGTACTCAAATATGAGATGTAATTGATTAAAGGTTCATTTTAGACCACGGAATACAAACCAAATTGATAGATAGCTATGTTCTTCACATTATCATGTTACTAACAACCCTATAATAATTAGTACGCTCAACTATTCCGTTATTATCTTCTAGCTCACCGGATACGGAAGCGCTCGACTACCGGTTCCTACTTGCCAAGTTTCCTAGAGGTACGCTTACTAGGTTTGACTTAAATAAGTGCTCTAAGTTCTGTGAGATAAGGTTGCTCCTAGTGATGAACTCAAAAGCATGAATCACCTACTAGTGTTGATTTCTACATATGGGTACTTAACAAAGTCCCATCATCAATACCCACATATTACTACTTGTGTTTATCTTCTCTAGACAATTACGGGTCGAAGAAAATCTAAACTAGCAAATAGATTAAGAATTAATGATTCAATTTCGAACTTAAACCCTTAACAAATAATCCATAGAAAATATTAGCATGGTAGAAATCAATCAATAACATTAATGAATGCAAGAGAACAAGTTATTTCATATCAAATATAGATTCATATTTCGGGCTTCGAAATCGCCCTTAATCAAAGAGAGTTTTAGTTACTCATAATATTGGAGTTCATCATCAAATAATAATGGAAATAAAGTAAAGAAGATGAAAATATTAAATGAAAGCAAACCCTAGCTGCGGCTCTCTCCAAAACTCCAAGAAGAATACGTGATTGATAGCCCCAAAAGAATAGAAACTTCTTCTTTTATAGCCTTCTCACTTTCCAAAATTAGGTCTTCAAAGTCCATCACCAAAAAGTCCACCAAGCCCATGAACCAAGTGTGAGAAACCCATTTGAAAATATGTCCCAAAAATATGCTCGCTGGAAAACTGGTGTAATCGCCGAACAAGGCCGGAAAGTAGCTCAGTGGACCGGCAAAGTCCACTTGGTCACTGTGAAACATCGATCACCGAGTTAATTCGGTTAAGGGACCGAGTCGGGGTGAGTCAAGTCTGCCTAACTCGGTGATCCGGATAACCCTAGTCGGATCCGAGTCATAGTCTAACTTTCGGTGACTTGGCTCTAGGCATGAGCCATGAGCCATGATCACTAGTCAGATGGTAGCTTATTTTGCACACAGCTGCAACCTGCAGATCACCAATCACATTCTCCCATCTGCAACAGCTCCACAACTCTGCTTCAAATTCATTTAAATCTTCAATCTCAGCCATTATCTCATTACCAAATACTCATTTGAGACTCTTAACCAATGTTTTTGCACCTTTGCCATTACCCGCAACCCCACAAGCCTAGCACCAACAATTAGCCAAACACCACTTCACCGCATCGGTTAGCACCATTTAATCCTAACATTGATAGCTACATCTCGTAGCTCCATCTCCGATTGCAAAGCATCCACACTTCAATTCGGATCTCGCATGACTTGTTCTCATTGCTCCATTCTCGCAACTCCATCTCTGCGCCATCGGATGCACCCCGCAAATAAAGAATCGCCATTGTGGACTTGAACACCACCTGTACCTGTTGTTCTTCTTTTCTTATTTCTTTATCTCAACTACCAGATTCCTCACTTTGCAATCTCGGCACAAAGCCAACCCATTGCCAGTTCATCTCACTGCATAGTGAGTCCATGGCAGCAATATCTACAACTCTCAGTTCAAGTCCGTAGCTTCATTCCTGGCTGCAATCCATCGGCTATAGCTTCATCAATCCATTACAAAAACCAACGAAATCACAACCAGTGCCTTAACTGTCACCAGCACAACCATCTCACGCCTAAGGCTCCAGCCAGTTTACCCCTGCAATTCCATACATAACTACAGCTCAACTGTAACATTCCATTCCCAAGTCTTGCGATTTGCGACTCATTCGTCTCATCATCTCAAGCTGCACCTAAACTGCATCCTTTGTTCGGCTCAAAATCTCAAGAGCAATATGTCTTTACTCTTGTCAGTCAGCATCAACTCTGCCGTGCTCATTTCTCTGCAACATTACACAGCACCACCAATTCCGAAATCCACCAATCACTACCATTCAGCTTAGTGGTAGTAGCAACATCATCAACTTCCCAGTTTCTCAATTGCATTCATTTCAGTTCAGCTGCACTTGCTCTTAACTGCACTTCTCCATTTGAGCTGTAACTGCAATTTCAGAACAGCTTCATTGCAGTCACTACTACAACTTCTTTCTCCAAATCCTTACAACACAAACATCTGCAGCTTTTCAACCTGTAGCTTGTTGCAGTAACATACCCATAGCAGCACAAACACAAACCCATTTCAACTCTATAACTCCCTGCTAACTCAAGTTCACCAAGCCCTTATTACAGCATCAAATTCATCCTATAGCTCCAACAGACTCAAATTGAGAGAAACCCCCAATTTATTCTCAAACCCTTAAATTCTGTTGTAGACTTGAATCCCTTAAAACCCATCTTCTAGCTGCTCTTCTTGTTACAGATTTCATCCCCAATTTCTTGAATTACGTCGATCTCTTCTCCTTCTACCTGATTCTTCAGTCAAGAACCAGAATCGATCCAAACTGGGATCTGTTCTTCACTAGATCAACATCAATAGTGAAATCTTCTCGAATCTCCATTTCTCTGTGAATCCTGAATTCCTTCTCTGCATCTCCAATTCTCAGATCGCAGCCGCCATGACTTGTTCTCTGAAATTGAGGTGGAGTGTAATGAAAAGGAGAAAAACGATTTCCTCTCTTTCAGAGTGGGTGTAGGAACAAGGCTAGTCGATATATCCATCCTAGTGAAGTAGATAAGCGGTACCTAGATGACTCTAGGCACCCTAAAAGTTGACTCGAGCCACTAGAGAATGATAGGTCTTTTTCCTCCATTGTGCTTCCAATAGTCCTTGCATGTGAGAAATGCCGCTTTTTCTCTTCTTCGAATTCGTCCAAGAACGACAGCCGTCTCTTACTTCTCAGATTCACTTCTTTTCTTCAATGTCTCTTCATCACTAAAGCAGCCGTGCTTTTCAGACAGAGAAGTTTGCATCACTAAAGCCGACATACTTTTCAGACAGAGATGAAGAAATAGAAGCAAATAGTGAGAAATAATCCGCCTCCAACAGCATTCGCACATGAGATGAGACTTTTGCGTTGTTTCTTCTTCTTTTATTCAAAATGAGTCCAAAGTACCTAAATACTCAAAAACAACCATTAGATACATATTTACAAGAAAACTGAGCAAAGAAAGCATAAACAATAGATAAATATTAAGGTGTTTTAGACACCTATCAAATTCCCCCACACTTAGACTTTGCTAGTCCTCGAGCAAATCAAACAAAATAATTATAAGACAAACATACAACTCCGTCTCGTCGAGGCAACGGTTACTTTAAGCATGAATAACAGGCCTTTAAACCCCTAGGTGTCCCTAGTGGACGAGTTTTAGTCTCGTGAAGGTTTACAAGAGGTCTGCCTACAAAACCTATATTTCCAACTCCGTTTATTTGTGACAAATCAATGAACGAATCCAAAATGACTACAGGAGGAGGTACCTTGAGCAAATTCAGTTCATATTTAAGTAAATAAAGCTCTAATTAGATAGTCGAACAAACCACAATACTCGGAAACTAACAAACCACAATCACAATGAAAAGATTAAGAAGATGGATATAGATGTAGATGTTGGCGAATGTTCACAAGTGATCGATGTTTCCCATATCTCGTCTCAAGGTTACCGCCAAGATGAACCTATCCATCCTATTGGATTGAGCTACTTGTCAATTCTAGTGTTAACACACTGGCATATACAAGGGAACCAGTGGTCAACAAACTTATTTCTACATCAACTCACTGGCATATACAAGGGAACCAGGAGTGACTTTATTCAACAATGATAATTTTTTTTTTTTCTTTTTCTTTTTCTTTTCTTTTTCACTTTATTTTTTTTTTTTAGACGGCATGATTAGATCTTTTGGATCCAAGCGCATGCTTCTTGTCAGCAAGTACGTGATAGTTGCCTTGGATCCTGCATTCCACGCTTGTTTAGGCGACGGAGACAGGGACTACGTTTCACACATACTGCTATTCCCAAGTGTCATTCTTATTCCGTTTGGTCTAATTGGTCGGTCTCTTCTTCTTTTTTTTTTCTTTTTTTTTTCTTTCTTTTTCTAGCAACTCAATCACTCTATTTCATCCTAGCAGTAATAACACGTCGATGTTTAGTGACCCACCAAAGCACTTAGAGAACAATAGATAAATATGGAAAATAAAATAAAAATAGAATGCGATATGGTGATATTCCGAGATATGGTAACGACTATCATGTTATTTGTGATTCCTGAGCTATGTTCGTTCTTGTTAATTAATGGGTTCCTCAACTCCTGCAATCAAAATGATTCCATCCACTAATGGTGTCATCCTAAAGGCACAAAGTTTCTAGATTTCGGAGTTCAAAAAGCATAAATTTTTCTTGGTTTTTTCTATTTTTCTATTTTTCTGATTTTTTTTTATTAAAGGCATAAAACAAACTAAAACAAACTATACAAACATATAAATGCTCCCCACACTTAAACTTTACATTGTCCTCAATGTAAAATTGAATCGTCCAAAGAAAATTCAAGGTGGGAAATTCAAACAAACGAAATGCAAAAACAAAGAAAAATAAAAGATAAAATCTTTGAAAAAAAATAAAGAGATAAAGGTAAAGATACAAAACCGGTGGGTTGCCTCCCACTTAGCGCTTGGTTTAACGTCATCGGCCCGACGTTCGGCTCCAATTACTCCTCCGGAGGGAGTGGGTCACTCAATGTGATCATATCCCGATTCTCCGTCACAAACCGCTCATAGTATGGTTTCAAACGATGGCCGTTGACCTTGGAAACCAGCCTGTTTTGGGACTAATGATTTCAACCGCACCATGCGCAAACACATTAGTAACAACAAATGGTCCAACCCATCTGGACCTAAGTTTACCAGGAAACAATTTAAGACGAGAATGGAATAAAAGTACTTTCGCCCTATTTCAAAACTCTTTCGGAAATCATTTTATCATGGAAAACCTTGGTCTTTTCTTTATAAATGCGTGAACTTTCATATGCATCATTTCGTATCTCTTCTAACTCATTGAGCTGAAGTTTCCTATGTTCACCAGCTGCATCTAATTCCATATTACATACCTTGATATCCCAATAAGCTTTGTGTTCAAGTTCGACGGGAAGATGGCAAGGTTTACCATAGACAAGCCTAAAAGGAGACATACCGATGGGTGTCTTATAAGCTGTCCTATACGCCCACAAAGCGTCATTGAGTCTATAACTCCAATCCTTCCTTGTGACATTCACCGTCTTCTCTAAGATGGACTTAATCTCCGGTTGGAAATTTCAGCTTGTCCACTCGTTTGTGGATGATACGGTGTGCCAACTTTATGAGAAATGTTATACTTCTTTAGAAGAGCGTGAAAAGATCTCTTGAAGTGCGAACCTCCATCACTAATCACCACTCGAGGTGTTCCAAACCTAGAAAAGATATGTTCTTTCACAAACTCACAAACAATATGAGAATCATTGGTAGGGGTGGCTTTAGCTTCCACCCACTTAGAAACATAATCTACAGCAAGAAGTATAAAAAATTTCCCATTGGAATTCACAAAAGGCCCCATAAAATCGATACCCCAAACATCAAAAATCTCAACAAAGTGAGAATTGGTGTTTGCGGCATTTGGTTTCTAGCACCAAGGTTGACTGTCCTTTGACACCTATCACAAGCCTTACAACATAGATATGCATCCTTAAACAATTTAGGCCAATAAAAACCACTTTCGAGAACCTTGAGGGCTGTCCTCTTGGCTCCGAAATGGCCACCACAAGCATATGAGTGACAAAAATTCAGAATTGATTGGAACTCGGATTCGAGTACGCACACTGCGGATCATTTAATCGAGCAATGCTTCCACAAATAAGGTTCATCCCATATATATTGCTTAGCAATCTTCTTAAGCTTGTGTTTTTGAAATGTAGACATGGAACTAGGTACTTGTCCCGTCACCAAGAAGTTAACAATATCAGCGTACCATGGAGTTGTGCCATCAACCGCAAAGAGTTGCTCATCCGGAAGCTATCATGCAAAGGAATCGCTTCTTCGGACACAACCAATCTGCTTAGATGATCCGCTACGGTATTCTCACTACCCTTCTTGTCCTTGATTTGCATGTTGAACTCTTGAAGAAGAAGAATCCACCTTATGAGCCTTGGCTTAGCATCCTTCTTTGTTAGCAAGTATCGAAGTGCGGCATGGTCGAGAAAACAACCACCTTTGTACCCACTAAATAAGATCTAAACTTCTCGAGTGCAAACACTATGGCCAAAAGCTCCTTTTCAGTAGTGGAGTAGTTGATTTGTGCTCCGTTGAGAGTTCTAGAAGCATAATAAATGGCATATGGAACTTTGCCATCTCGCTGTCCCAACACGGCTCCAACGGCATAATCACTTGCATCGCACATCAACTCAAATGGCTTACTCCAGTCCGGTGGTTTGATGATTGGTGCGGTAGTCAACAACTCTTTCAAGGTGTCGAAAGCTTCCTTGCATTCCTTGTCACAATCAAAGGCCACATCTTTTTGCAAGAGTCTACACGGGGGCATTGCAATCTTGGAGAAATCCTTGATGAATCTCCTATAAAAACCTCGCATGACCAAGAAAAGAGCGAACCTCCCTCACATTTGTGGGGTATTGTAAGTTCCGAATCAAATCTATCTTAGCCTTGTCAACTTCTAACCCCTTAGAGGATACAACATGACCTAGCACAATCCCATGATTGACCATAAAGTGACATTTTTCCCAATTAAGCACAAGATTAGTTTCTACGCATCGTTTAAGAATAAGTGCAAGGTTATCTAAGCATTTGTCAAAAGAATCACCATACACGCTGAAATCATCCATAAACACTTCTATGATGCTTTCCACATAATCTGAGAATATACTTACCATACAACGTTGAAAAGTGGCTGGTGCATTGCACAAGCCAAATGGCATACGTCTATACGCAAAAGTGCCAAAAGGGCAAGTAAACGTCGTCTTTTCTTGATCTTCCGGAGCTATTACAATCTGGTTATAACCTGAAAAACCATCAAGGAAGCAGTAAAAAGCATGTCTAGCCAACCTTTCAAGCATTTGATCAATGAATGGTAAGGGAAAATGGTCCTTTCGGGTGGTAGAGTTTAGCTTTCGGTAATCAATGCAAACTCTCCAACCGGTCTGAATTCTAGTTGGAACCAAGTCATTATCATCGTTTTCACAACCGTGATTCCGGACTTCTTTGGAACGACTTGAACCGGGCTCACCCATTTGCTATCGGATATGGGATAGATCACCCCTACTTCCAACAACTTCAGGATTTCCTTCTTGACTACTTCCATCATTGGAGGGTTCAAGCGACGTTGAGCTTCTCTTGTTGGTTTTGCCCCCTCCTCAAGAAGTATTCGGTGCATACATGTGGAAGGACTGATTCCTTTGATATCGGCAATAGTCCACCCAATGGCAGACTTGTACTCTTTTAGCACTCGAACAAGCTTCTCCTCTTGCACCTTTGTAAGGTTGTTGGCAATGATCACCGGTAACTCTTCCTTGTCACCTAAATACACGTATTTAAGGTGATCCGGAAGAGGTTTCAACTCAAGAATAGGTGCCTGCACAATCGACGGTAAAAGTTTCTCATTAGTAAGCGGCAAAGAAACATAAGACACATTATATTTTGGTGGAACTTCTTGTAATGAGTTAAGAGATAAAATGACCTCTTTAAGCTCATCACAAATAGTCAATTCACTTTCAATGTGTCTTTGTATTTTCCATAACCTAAACCTTCCACTATGGTGTTTTCTAACGCATCATCACCATTTAATTCAAACATCTTTTGAGCTAGAGAATCAATAACATCAATAGAAAAACATGAATGCACGTCACTAGGATATCTCATCGCCTCAAAGATATTGAAACTTATGATCTCATCATCAAATTCCATAGTTAAAGCGCCCTTAAAAACATCTATCTTTGTTCTAGCGGTTCTCATGAATGGTCTACCCAACAGCAAGGGAGTAGACGATGGTGAATCTTCATCCATCATGTCAAGAACATAGAAATCATCTGGAAATATGAGTTGATTAACCTGCACCAAAACATCTTCAATAACCCCTTTCGGGTAAGAATTAGACCTATCAGCAAGTTGTATAACAATACCGGTATTCTTAAGAGGTCCAAGATTCAATGATTCATAAACGGAGGCAGGCATAACATTAATGGATGCTCCTAAATCTAACATAGCACGTTCAAACCTGATTTTACCAATAGTACATGGTATGGTGAAACTACCGGGGTCTTTCAACTTAGGTGGGAGTTTCTTTTGAAGATATGCCGAAGCATTCTCCCCCACACTCATTACCTCGTTACCGGTCAATTTGTGCTTGTTAGTGCACAATTTCTTCAAGAACTTTGCCCAACGTGGAACTTGCCTTATCGCCTCAATGAGTGGAATGTTCACTTCAATCTTCTTAAAGATTTCCAAAAGCTCTTGGTACAATGTCTCCTTGTTCTACTTTGCAAACCTGCTAGGAAAAGGCGGAGAAGTAACATAAGTAGAAACAAAAGTTTTAGAGTTAGAATTTGTTACCGGGTCAGCCTTTTTAGGGGCTGTTTCACCCTCTTCTTTCTCCAAATCAGGTTCATGGGACACCGGTGATGTTTCCGGTTTCTCTACTTGCTTCCCACTTCGTAACTCAATAGCATTGGCATTCTCCTTGTGATTTATTGGTTGCGAAGGAAGTTTTCCTCTCGCTTGTGCTTCCAATTTGCTCACGGCATTAGCTAATTGACCCATTTGTGTTCGGATGTCCTTCATATCCATTGCTGACTTTTGCTTATCTTGCACCATTGTGTTGAGAATGAGATTCAACTTGTCATCTATACTCGTGCCTTGAGTTTCTTGTGGTGGTCTTTGCATGAATTGATATCCTCCTTGTTGATTGAAAGTAGGATTTGCAGCAGCTTGCTTGTTGGCGTAGCTGAAATTAGGATGATCACGCCAACTGGATTGTATGTGTTGGAGTATGGATCATATCTCGGCCTTTGCTGATTTTGGTACATAGCACTTGCTTTCTCAACATCTTCGGTATATGATGATGGTATGACAGCTGCAGCTATTTTAGTCATCATTCTCTCCATGTTGCCCATCCTTTGTTCCATGTGTGAAGAATTGCCAACTTCATTCACCTTCCTTCTTCTTTGATTCATCTCGAGTGTAGAATTGTTGAGTGTTTGCAGCCATATTCTCCAATAAACTTGTAGCTTCCGCAATGGTCTTGTTGGTAAGTGCACCACCACTTGCGGCATCGATCAAATTTCTATCATTAGAAAGCAACCCCTCGTAGAAATATTGAATCACAAGTTGATCACCGATTTGGTGATGTGGACAACTAGCTAAAAGCTTCTTGTAGCGCTCCCAATACTCATGGAGAGTCTCTCTCGATACTTGCCTAATACCACAAATCTCCTTGCGAATCACAATTTGCTTTTGATCTGGAAAATACTTCTCAAGGAACAATTTCTTCATCCCATTCCATGTGGTTATGCTTCCAGCGGGTAAGCAAAAGAACCACTCTCTGCTGATATCTAAAAGAGAGAAAGGAAAAGCTGTCATCATAGCCATATCCGCATCTGCAGTTGCTTGCTTCATACTAGTCACAACATGATGGAATTGTTGCAAGTGACGATTAGGATCTTCTCCCGCTAAACCTCTCGAATTTGGGCAGCAAGTTAATCAATTGTGGTTTCAACTCAATGGTTCCATTCATTTGAATACATAAAGGTCTGCTGATCTAGGTTTGGAGAAGTGAGCTCCTTGAGTGTTCTTGGAGCGGGTGGTCGACCTCCCATTATGTTGTCTTCCTCTTCGTCCGAGTCCGAGAATTCACTTGGTGTAGAACTTTGAGGAAGTGGAGTGTTGATCGCTCGAATGAAATCGTTAAGTAAAGTGCCCGAACGAAGACGTATACCAATTGGACTTGGTCCGCCCTCTCCACGCATTCACCAAAGAAATAGTACCTGAAAATCGATTCTAAGAGATTGAATAAGTAAATTGAAAATAAAATTGTAACTAAGAGAATAAAAATAACAACTAAACTTGCCACTTTTGCCCTCCCCGGCGGCGCGCAATTTTGACGAGGTGTCAAACTCGCAAAAATAAATTCTCTACTTCTCTTTAACTAGCAAGTAGTATAATGTAAGTAGGATCATCCCAAGGGAGGTATGAAGTTCAAGTTGTTATGCAAATACTCTTAGCAAAGATGATTTTGTTGTAGAAATGCTTTGAAAATTGTAAAATGTACTCAAATATGAGATGTAATTGATTAAAGGTTCATTCTAGACCACGTAATACAAACCAAATTGATAGATAGCTATGTTCTTCACATTATCATGTTACTAACAACCCTATAATAATTAGTACGCTCAACTATTCCGTTATTATCTTCTAGCTCACCGGATACGGAAGCGCTCGACTACCGGTTCCTACTTGCCAAGTTTCCTAGAGGTACGCTTACTAGGTTTGACTTAAATAAGTGCTCTAAGTTCTGTGAGATAAGGTTGCTCCTAGTGATGAACTCAAAAGCATGAATCACCTACTAGTGTTGATTTCTACATATGGGTACTTAACAAAGTCCCATCATCAATACCCACATATTACTACTTGTGTTTATCTTCTCTAGACAATTACGGGTCGAAGAAAATCTAAACTAGCAAATAGATTAAGAATTAATGATTCAATTTCGAACTTAAACCCTTAACAAATAATCCATAGAAAATATTAGCATGGTAGAAATCAATCAATAACATTAATGAATGCAAGAGAACAAGTTATTTCATATCAAATATAGATTCATATTTCGGCTTCGAAATCGCCCTTAATCAAAGAGAGTTTTAGTTACTCATAATATTGGAGTTCATCATCAAATAATAATGGAAATAAAGTAAAGAAGATGAAAATATTAAATGAAAGCAAACCCTAGCTGCGGCTCTCTCCAAAACTCCAAGAAGAATACGTGATTGATAGCCCCAAAAGAATAGAAACTTCTTCTTTTTATAGCCTTCTCACTTTCCAAAATTAGGTCTTCAAAGTCCATCACCAAAAAGTCCACCAAGCCCATGAACCAAGTGTGAGAAACCCATTTGAAAATATGTCCCAAAAATATGCTCGCCGGAAACTGGTGTAATCGGGAACAAGGCCGGGAAAGTAGCTCGGGTGACCGGCAAAGTCCACCCGGTCACACGTGAAACATCGAGGTCCTCACCGAGTTAATTCTCGGTTAAGCAGACTGAGTCAGGGTGAGTCAAGTCTGTCTAACTCAGTGATCCAGATAACCCTAGTCAGATCTGAGTCATAGTCTAACTCAGCTGACTTGGCTCTAGGCATGAGCCATTGCACGGCTGTAGCTTATTTTGCACACAGCTGCAACCTGCAGATCACCAATCACATTCTCCCATCTGCAACAGCTCCACAACTCTGCTTCAAATTCATTTAAATCTTCAAACTCAGCCATTATCTCATTACCAAATACTCCAGCTGAGACTCTTAACCAATGTTTTTGCACAGACGCCGCCATTACCCGCAACCCCACAAGCCTAGCACCAACAATTAGCCAAACACCACTTCACTGCATCAGTTAGCACCATTTAATCCTAACATTGATAGCTACATCTCGTAGCTCCATCTCCGATTAAGCATCCACACTTCAATTCGGATCCGCCTGACTTGTTCTCATTGCTCCATTCTCGCAACTCCATCCCGCCGCCATCGATGCACCTACAACAGCAATCGGCCATTGTGGACTTGAACACCAATTGCACTCGTTGTTCTTCTTTTCTTATTTCTTTATCTCAACTACAGGATTCCTCACTTTGCAATCTCGGCACAAAGCCAACCCATTGCCAGTTCATCTCACCGCATAGTGAGTCCATGGCAAGACAATATCTACAACTCTCGGTTCAAGTCCGTAGCTTCATTCCCCGGGGCTGCAATCCATCGGCTATAGCTTCATCAATCCATTACAAAAACCAACGAAATCACAACCAAATTGCCTTAACCGTCACCAAGACAACCATCTCACGCCTAAGGCTCCGGCGGTTACCCCCGCAATTCCATACATAACTACAAACTCAACCTGTAACATTCCATTCCCAAGTCTTGCGATTTGCGACTCATTCGTCTCATCATCTCAAGCTGCACCTAAACCGCATCCTTTGTTCGGCTCAAAATCTCAAGAGCAATATGTCTTTACTCTTGTCATCCAAGATCAACTCGCCGTGCTCATTTCTCTCGCAACATTACACAAGACCACCAATTCCGAAATCCACCAATCACTACCATTCAGCTTAGTGGTAGTAGCAACATCATCAACTTCCCAGTTTCTCAATTGCATTCATTTCAGTTCAGCTGCACTTGCTCTTAACTGCACTTCTCCATTTGAGCTGTAACTGCAATTTCAGAACAGCTTCATTGCAGTCACTACTACAACTTCTTTCTCCAAATCCTTGCAACACAAACATCTGCAGCTTTTCAACCTGTAGCTTGTTGCAGTAACATACCCATAGTAGCACAAACACAAACCCATTTCAACTCTATAACTCCCTGCTAACTCAAGTTCACCAAGCCCTTATTACAGCATCAAATTCATCCTATAGCTCCAACAGACTCAAATTGAGAGAAACCCCCAATTTATTCTCAAACCCTTAAATTCTGTTGTAGACTTGAATCCCTTAAAACCCATCTTCTAGCTGCTCTTCTTGTTACAGATTTCATCCCCAATTTCTTGAATTACGTCGATCTCTTCTCCTTCTACCTGATTCTTCAGTCAAGAACCAGAATCGATCCAAACTGGGATCTGTTCTTCACTAAATCAACATCAACAGTGAAATCTTCTCGAATCTCCATTTCTCTCGTGAATCCCGATTCCTTCTTCGCATCTCCATTCTCAGATCGCAGCCGCCATGACTTGTTCTCTGAAATTGAGGTGGAGTGTAATGAAAAGGAGAAAAACGATTTCCTCTCTTTCAGAGTGGGTGTAGGAACAAGGCTAGTCGATATATCCATCCTAGTGAAGTAGATAAGCGGTACCTAGATGACTCTAGGCACCCTAAAAGTTGACTCGAGCCACCGAGAGAATGATAGGTCTTTTCCTCCATTGTGCTTCCAATAGTCCTTGCATGTGAGAAATGCCGCTTTTTCTCTTCTTCGAATTCGTCCAAGAACGACAGGCCCGTCTCTTACTTCTCGATTCACTTCTTTTCTTCAATGTCTCTTCATCACTAAAGCGGTCGTGCTTTTTAGACGAGAGAGAAGTTTGCATCACTAAAGCCGACATACTTTGAGACGAGAGATGAAGAAATAGAAGCAAATAGTGAGAAATAATCCGCCTCCAACAAAGATTCGCACATGAGATGAGACTTTGCGTTGTTTCTTCTTCTTTTATTCAAAATGAGTCCAAAGTACCTAAATACTCAAAAACAACCATTAAATACATATTTACAAGAAAACTGAGCAAAGAAAGCATAAACAATAGATAAATATTAAGGTATTTTAGACACCTATCACCAGCCTACCATCTTCACATCAAACCAATCGGCCAAGACCGACCAAGTTAGGTCGTCTTGGAACACGCGCCGGAAAAGAGCATTGTGCGCGGCCTTTTGCGGCATCAAATTCCTATTGCTAAATCGATCTCAACCACTCCTCTTTGCCGGTCAAATTGAGTGGCCTAGATCGCACCTTCATGGGACAGTGAGACATGGACGTGTACACCGGCATGCTATCTACATGCACGCCCGGTCGGTCCTCTCCGAAATCCTTCCCATGCTTGGTTTTGACCAAAGCGAAGAGTGATGCTTGCGCGCCTCTTCAAAACCCTAATTTCATTAACGGTCGCAGATGAGTGTCTCAAATATCATCTCATCCGTCCAACTTCACCAGCCTGGTTATACAACCCTGGTCATGAGTTAATTGGTCAGTGAGGCGTCATTACCCATCACTTTACCACACCATGATGCAGTACCTGCATAAAATACACACGATACTTCACAAGTATTCGACTTCCCCGAATAACACAAGTTATTCAATTCAAAGCATTACATGCTACCTATCGTGGATCCACGATCCACACATTCTAGACATCAATCATGTCACAAACCGGGGGATACATACTGGGGTATTGGTCGGCGGTTTACGGTGTGCGGCGTGCAACGCGCCATCACAAGAACGTGTTAGGAAGTCATGGACGGTTAGAGATGAACGGGAGAAGTGGGCAAGGCTGGTCGTGTATCACCAACGCACAACTCCACTACTCCATCACTCCACTTCCTCCACTTCCCACGAGAGACGTGAATAAGGCTCAGTGACTTGTATAAATAGGTTCTCCGCCCTATTTCAAACACAACAAAAAGAGAGGAAAACAGAGAAAAAAAATAAGAAAACACCCAGAGCCTGCTTACACCAATCGTAAGCTTGTTCACTTTCCTGTTGCAAGTCATAAGCAAGTCTACACCTTCACATTCTCAACACCTTCTTCGCTTCCCTCCCTAAGATCAACCCCATCTCCTTCACTTTGTGACCGAAACAAGTCTGGAACGGCCATTTCTTGGTTTAGGCCGGACTTGCACAAATTGATCTCTCGAATCTACAAGCACTCACCGCGCAGTGCATTTGTTTAAGGTTTAAATTCATTCTTCATCCACACCACAAATTACCAAATTCTGCAGGAGTAGTTTTCACCCATAAACATGGCCAAAACACTACCTAGCTAAATGGCCCTGAAAAGATAATTTGGCAGTCTCGAAACCTCCAATATGCATCATGGCAATATCATTATTCGAAATTTGTCACTGTGACTCAAATTTTATCAAAAGTTGCGTAGTGACCTAAAATATACTCTTTTAGTCCGAATTCTGGAGTGTATTCCAAAGTTTACTACATGACCCAAAATTTGTCTATTGACCTGAAAAAATGTATTCGATCCAAAATTTACTATTTTGAAAGAAATCTACCTTGTGAATCAGAACTATGTAAAATGATGAAAAAAATCGTTATTTTGTGGTCATGAAATTAAGACCACCGTAACCCAAAATGTGTGGTGTCTCAATTTTACCTAGTGTCATATACGCATAATCTTTGAATTGTGACCCAGAATCTACCTCATGAAAACCCGAAGTGCTTTGAAATATGTCACTGTAACCCAAAATGTGTGACAGAGTGTGAACTAAGTTTGTTAAACATTTTAAAAAACTGAGGTTATTTGATGTTTGATACTTAGGTTTTGCCTAAGTTTGGTTCAACTTTTGTCCAACTTAGAGATTGTTATGGACATAACATTGACCTGCGTACTCGGTTAACTTTTGAATTTTGTTTAATAAATATTTAAAACATTACATAAAAATCTAATTACTATGGAAGTTTACTGTTATACCCTTTCACTTTACTGATATTGACAAAAACTATGATGTTTGGGGAACTATCTTCCCTGTCTCTTTGTCACCACCATCACATTTCTCTGTCCTACCACAGTCACTTTTTCCAACTGTCATTGAGTTATTTGATACGCTATAGGGTATGTTAACAAGGTGTATGTCATCAAATTTGATCTACCCAAGTCTTCTCTTATTCAATCAGATGAATCACGATATGTTGTTCACACTTCACACTGGTTATAGTTTATGTAGTAGTACTAGGAAACCAAAAATTATACTAACCACAAGTGTACGGATCTACAATGTAAAACACGGTAAGCACAGATTATTCCCACATGGACTGGGTTGATATAGAGATGAAATTATAAGTTCTGTTATACTAATTTAAACAGTGTGTTTGTCGATACGACTAGAAGTTGGCAAAGATCAAACTAGAAAAAGTAGAAAGGAAATAAGGATGCAATGAGAGTCAAAAACAGGCAAATAGGCAACACTAGGGTAATCAAATCCACCACTTAACCTATACTAGATGATTTTAGTTTCAACATTATTCTTTTATCTTATAATGGACAACGGTGAAGATGCAAGTCTTCCGCATATCCAAGGCAATCTGAAGATGGATAATTCGATAACAACTAAGATATTAATCCCTAGAATTAGTTGTTTGCTACGGTATAACTAATAACAAATTAAATAAATCAGTTTCATAAGAGTTGAAGCAACAAATCACAATTTTTCAAACAACCTAGGATGCAAGACATACAAGGTGAAGGTTGTGTTTTGCAGTGCAAAGATCGAACCATTTCTATTCAATTAAACACAAAAAGAACAATATCTGAAACATGAATAATCTAGCAAAAGATTAAGGGTTTCATCCATACCCTAGCTAAAAAAATTAGAACATACTGAAAACATGGGACAAATAAAATTCAAATATAGATAAACCCATTTATGCAAATAAGCTCTAGTTTTTATCCAATTGATTTCCTCAAGAACACAACAAAGAAAACTAGCTTGGTATTCAAACCCCCCTCACTGCATGCTTGCCTCCATTAAGAAATTAAGAACGATTACCACACATTTTATTCGCAATGGACAAGAGATACAAAATATATAATTTGGCATAAATATAAGAAATTAATGCAATAAGATACCGTAAACAACTACAAAAAGATAAGAAATATACAATATTAGGTGCCTATCATTATGCAGTACTTGAACTCATTATAAATCCTATATTACTCATTCTCCACAATATACAAACAACCTATCACCATTCACTGCAGTTCATTCATCCTCAATTTGATCGGTAGAAGATTACTCTCCCAACTAGAACTTAATTAGCACAAACCCAATCATCCTAACTCCTCATAACCAGATGATCTGATCTTAGTGTTGTGTTATTTGTATTATTATATTTTTATATAATAAAAGAATGGGTGGGTGCTGACTTTGCTCTCACATTTAACTTTGTCACAATCTCTTAGAGATCATCCTTTTTTATTAATCACTTTGTGTTACTAACCAAAATAAAATGCCTTTAACCTAGTAGTATATATTAACAAAGATTTTGTTACAACTATTGTTTTGCTTAATTGAGATTGTTGGGATGAAATATTCCAACATTACATATAGCCTCTATACACATATAACGTCTAAGGGTCGCTCCACTCATTGACAATTGGTTTTGAATAATTGGATGCCCATAAATCTTACATGATATTAGAGCGAGGCCCATAGTGAGTGGTTAAATTAAAATCCATCTGTATACGATCCACGTGTTAAAAGCCTTAATCGCCCTTACCAGTGGAGGGAAATGTTGATATAAAATAGTCTGACGTTGCCTATAACGTCTAGCCTCTATACATATATACCAGTTGGTTTTGAGTTGGAAGTCCAGAAATCTTATAGAGGCCTCCTTATAGGTACTAATAATAAGAACTCAATTGACATAGTAAACGATATTACATTTGGGGCATGTTCGATGTAATCAATCACTATGTAAGTACTTAAAACTTAATTATATTTTTAAAAGATAAAAAGTTTCCTTCGCTCTTTCTCATAAACTTCTTATTCAACACGATTCACATGTTAAATAATGAATATTGTGTGAAACTGAAACTCCATATAATTGTTGCATGTATTACAATTGACAATTAATCTATTTTCATATTGTATATCCCTTATACCAGCAAATATACTATTATACGTTTTCATATATGTTGATTTCCACTATGGTAAGTCACGAATTAATATAAACATTAAGAAAGGTAGGGTGATGGAGGAAATTGAAAAGACTGTTATTCTTTAAAAACTACACGCTCAATATTTGAGTAGCTAAGAAATATCATTGAAACAATTGTCTTCTTGCATAGACGGATTTAGGCTTGCTTTGCAACAAGCACAACGCATCGATTGTGAAGAAAATAATTTGTTGTTTTTTTTTTCCTGTTTTTGCGATAGCATTGTGGTGAGAATGAAAGTAAATAAAGAGCTTGTTTTCCCTTTTACATGCGGTTTAGTAAGGACATTTTTGACTTTGATGCTCTATCCATTCTCAGAAACATTAGGAAATATAAAGCGTAATTTTCTTTTGGTCACTTTTATCATTACCAAACAAAATAATTAAAAAAGTACTTCATCTGTCCTATACAAATTGATCCTTTTAATATTTGCATAGTTTTTAACGAACATCAAGTATCTTTTTCTTATCTACTTTTTTGTGTTAAAGATTCAAATCAACAAATCTCACAAACTAAAAGACGGATATTTATAAATGTTAATTACCAAAAAAAAATTATATTTCTTAGAGAAAAATTTAACAACACTAAGTATTGTTAAGGATTTGTTTGGGAAAATAGCATATGAAAATCAAAAGGATCATTTCTTATGAGATAATTAAAAGGAAATTGATCAATTTTTGTGGGACGAAATGAGGATTTACTAAAAAAGACGTTTTTTTTTTCAGTTAAGGATTTTATTGAAACATATGTTACCACTAAAGTAGTAACCGTATTTGTAACTCTCGCAATTTTTGCACGCGCATGCTCAAAGATGCATTATTGGACAAGAAGCTTCATCTCTAACTTGAGATGCGCGTTTAGGGTATATTGGCCCAAGACAGAAGTTATACCACAATAGTGCATCATGCTAGTAGGAGGCTGGCCATTGAGATATTGCACCGTTATGGTGCAACATTCAAGTTGGTCATTGGGCCAGAACTTGTTATGTACCACTATGGTGTTATTCCCGAAATTCGTTGTCGCGAAAGTAGCTGGGACTTAGCTTATGGAAAAATTCTCCCCTATTTTAATTTGTAGAAATGTCAATAAGACATATAGGGAAGCAGTGTTGATTGAAGGTGCACTAAGGGGAAAAAGCACCAATATGTTATAAAGCTTAGCTGGCATAACATAAATGACATGAAAGCATTTGTATGCCGTGTTTCTTACTCGAGAGTGCTTCATGGCTCAGGATGACTAGTATAATTGCCAAGGCCTGAGCCATTTGCGTTCATCCTGCAGCTCACTAAAATAGCACTTCCATCTCATAACAACATCAAGCTTAGCTTCATTAAGACTTCAACTCAGCTACAACCATCACCACTGCAATTCAAACGTTGTTCTTGTCCTCAACTGCAACACATCACCCATCTCGACATACTAGCACCAGCTTTAGCTCAACACATGCAATGCTTTAAACTGCAATAACCATCACCACTACAAATATCCTCCATCCCAGGAACCACAACATATAACCATTCCGTCAACTCCACAATACTGCACTACAACAGTTGTAGCCGCAATCTATTCTCTGCAGCACGAACTCATCAACACCATCAAATCTTACCCACTTATCAGCACCATCTTCTCTGTCAGATCAACAATCTCTTACTGCATCCACTTGTAGACTTTATTAGCTCGCAGCCATCATCAAACCCATTGCAACCAGTTGAACCAACATCTCTTACTCAAACCAACTTCTTCATTTCTCAACAATGCACCTGCACCTGAGTCTCCACCATTGGCAACATTATCTTTGTCTTCTAAATCTCACTACCACCAACACAATCACCATCTCATTTTCACTGCCATCTCTTCTCTGTCTTCCACATACTACAACAAGCTTGAATCACCTGCCAAGCTCCACCTTCTTCTATACAACTCACCACTTCCCATTGTAACTCAGCCTCAAACTCTATCGACTGCAATCAAGCAGTAACCACTCACCAACATTTATTGAACTCAAACGCACTCTTCTAGCCACCACAAACCCTAGCTTCAACATCTAATTCACCACCATTCCTTCATCATCAACTCAGCTGTAACATGACATATGTTTCATGAACTCACTGTCAAACCCTAGCTTCAACATCTAATTCACCACCATTCCTTCATCATCAACTCATGGAGCAAAAATTATAACATAACCATAAGCCAACCATTGTTCCATGGAATTGATAGAAAAGATAAATCAACAGTGGTTGTTTGTTCAACTTAAATATTAATTAGTATAAGTGTTTTATTAAGTATAAGTGATTTGTCTAGAGAGAAGATAAATCTATGGTTATGGTTTGTTCAATGATGTCTCATTAATTTTCTTGTTCTTTATGAGATTCAAAATACAAAAGGATCCATGTCACGTTATATAATAAATAACACTAAAAACTACATATTTAGTATCAAGGTTTCTCCGTCCAATAGATAAATATAAGGTTGTATTGAGAACGAGTTGGTCCCATTATCATTAACCTCCGAATTCAACCTCATCTTCTCTCGATTTCCTCTTTGAACTCAAAGTCTTCAACAACGTATTTGGATCTTCTCGATTAAACCCAACAACATCATCACAAATATCAATATGACTATCCTACTTCTTCTATGTTCTTACCAATTTTGAATTCATGTCTAAAATCTCCTCAAATACCCATAAAGACCATCAACTCCAATCGATCATGGAGTTGGATTGGAAGTTTAGGAATACAAAGATCACATACAATACAAAATACCTAATTTTCTCTAATCAAGGTACCCATTTTGTTTCCCAAAACCTATTTGAATATCAAAATAATTTATAAAATGAAGGAAGAGGAAAAAAAATTTGTTAAACAACCACTACAGTTAATCAAAAAATACCCAATATTCAACAACCAGTTACCTGCTTTGCTCGAAAATCTTCACAAAAATACCACTACAGTTCATCCACAATCAGACAATGCATCCCTTCCTTACTCACTGCAGTATCAATCAACACCCCCATAACTTAACTCAGACCCTTAATTCATACAACACATCAATTATCTTACCACAAACATTAATATCTCTACCATCTTCTTCTCGATCTGACTTCAATTACTATGTCCATCTCTTTCTCAATTTCAGTAAGCATCAAATCAAACCCTAACACGAACTATGTGAACAAAACCCTCACTGTTGATAATAAAACTCACTCGAAATCTCTCATTCTTCTCCCAATCGCCATTTTTTCAGAGCTTGAAGAATAGAAACAGAGAGGCGGCGAAAAAAGAAGAGGAGAAGAAAACCCTAACTATTATAGATTTTGTTTAGTTGTGACAAATCTTATCCGTCGAAATAGTTCTCGAGATTTAACATAAAATTGATTTGTGGTAGCAAATCTACTATTGATTCGTTAAGGTCAGTAAGGTAAATTTACCCAACCTGATTAATCTTGTCCGTCTGATGCATCCTCAAGATGGATTAATAATAAGATCTATGGTAACATATGTAGTATAGTTAGGTTAAGGATAGATTGGTACATTCACCCATCCATTTAACTCTGATTTTGGGGGGGCCCATTGAATTAACCGTGAAACAGATGGAAGTATGGCTGTTTTGTAAGTTGTTTGTAACAATAGGACTATTTTATAAATCGGGTCATAATTATGGGACTGTTTTGTACATTTCCCTAGATTTTATTGCTGGTAATTTGTTGTTGTTACCAAAATTTTGCTTAATGTATGATCCCATATATACGTACATTGTACATTTGTGACTCAAAACATGCTTAGTGGCCGAATGGCTACCTAGCTAAATGTCCTTAAAAAAGATAATTTACCAGTCTCGAAACCTCAAATCTGCATTGTGGCAATATCATTACTCGAAACTTGTCTTTGTGGCTCAAATTTTATTATATGACCCAAAAATCGCATAGTGACCTAAAATTTGTCTATTGACCCAAAATTCTAGAGTGTATTCCATAGTTTACTACATGACCCAAAATTTGTCTATTGACCAAAAACATGTGTTCGATCCAAAATTTGTCACCGCGAAAGAAATATATCCCGTGAATCAGATTTATGTATAATAACGAAAAACTCGCTATTGTGGTCAAGAAACTGATACCACAATCCGGAATTTTCCTTGCAACCCAAAGTGTATGGTGTCTCAATTTTCACCTAGTGACATTAAATATGTTGTATACACAATCTTTGAATTGTGACCCAGAATTTACCCCATGAAAACCTGAAATCCTTTGAAATTTGTCACTATAACCCCAAACGTGTGCCACGGTCAGTTTGTTTTCTGGGAACCAAGTTTGTCGAGCATTACAAAAAATTGGGGATGTTTGATGTTTGACTAAGGTTTTATCTAAAGTTTGGTCTAACTTATGTCCAATTTAGGGATTAGCACTTGGACTTGACTTGCGCTAACTCGGTTAACTTTTGACTTCTATTTAATAACTATTAATAATTGTTATAAAAGTTTACTTTTATACCCTTCCGTTTTACTAATATTGACGAAAAATATTATGTTTGAGAAACCATCTTCTTTGTGTCTTTGTCACCGTCCCACCATCACATTTCTCTGTCATTACTACAATAACCCCCCCCCCATCACTTTTTACAACCACCACTGAACTATTTGAGATGTTTAGACAATCTATATGGACTAACTCCAATATAATTCCAAGAGTATCAACTAGACAATCGGACTCAATCAAGGAAAATATATCCAAGAGTTATATCTCTATTTCTCAATGTCATCAGCAAATCAAACGGATAGAAATCCGCGAGCCTGATTATTACGAGAAACAACTTGAACGGTACCAAAGACCAATGTTCAAGTTTCAATCAATTTCAATCAACAACCAAAGGTTGGATTTACCAATTAATTGAACTACGCACAACCTGTGATATTTCAATTATATAAATAAATATAATGTGGAAAAGAAATAACACAGACACCAGAATTTTTGTTAACGAGGATACAGCAAATGCAGGAAAAACCCCGGGACCTAGTCCATATTTGAACACCACACTATATTAAGCCGCTACAGACTCTAGCCTACTACAAGTTAACTTAGGACTGGAATGTAGTTTATCCCTAACCAATCTTACACTGATCAAGGTACAGTCGCGTTCCTTACGCCTCTGAATCCCAGCAGGACTCTATGCACCCTTAGCTGATCTCACCCACAACTAAGAGTTGTTATGACCCAAAGTCAAAGACTTGATAAACAAATATGTCTCCCACGGAAAAGTCTATTGAATAAATAAATTTGTCTCCCACGAAAATACCTACGAGTTTTTGTTTCGTCTTTTGATAAATCAAGGTGAACATGAACCAATTGATAATCCGGTCTTATATTCCCGAAGAACAACCTAGAAAATATCAATCACCTCACAATAACTTAACTATATGGTAGTAGAACAAGTTATTGTAAAATCACAAAGAATGAGACGAAGAGCTTTGTGATTACTTTTTATATCTTACCTATCGGAGATAAATCTCGAGCAAATCTTAGAGAAGATAGTACTCAATATGATAGAACAAAGTAAGATCTAAACACTACAGGGAAAATAGTTGGGTCTGGCTTCAGAATCCGAATGAAGTCTCTAAGTCGTTAACCTATAATGGTTTTAGGAAAAACCTAGGTTAAAGAAGAATCGACTCTAGTCGCAACTAGTATCACACAGGAGGTGTGGGGATTAGTTTTCCCAGTTGCTAGATTTCTTCCTTATATAGTCTTCAAATCAGGGTTTGATAACTTTGGACCAACGCAATCAATATTCACCATTAAATGAAACCTGATTTAAGATTCAAGCTAATATCTTTCCACCGTTAGATGAACTTAGCTTGTTACACAAAAATGAAATATACCTTCATTTATATATGGGTAACCGTACCTAAACGTGTATATTGAGTTGGCTTAATAACAGTTAACCGAAGTTAGCCATATGAACACTTTTGTCTTAACCTTGTTCATCTTAACACTTCTAGATAAAATGATAATCAAATGAATCTAATTTTGTTACTCATAGAGTTGTTCAATTGTTTATATTCTCATAGAAGTATACAAGACACAATTTAAGCAAAACTGGATTGATTCAAAAGAATCAGTTCATGAACAATTTAGCCACAGTTTGCAAAGATTGCATTCCTTAATTTATAAATGTATTTGTTCATGAATATGAAATCATACATAACCGATTTAAGAACTTGAACCACTTAAGTTTGCGAATGGGTACGCGAACTTAAGTTCCGGACATTGGTCACAAGTCGAGTTTTTCACATGATTATCGCTTGTTTTTACTAATAGGAATGGTTTGCAAACGGGTACGCAGACTATTAGCTCCGGACCGAACTTAGTTGCAACCGTTTGCGAACGGGTACGCAAACTTGGTTCCCGGACTTAAACAGTTAAATCATTTTGCGAATGAGTATGCAAACTTAAGTACCCTGACTTAAACAGTTGAATAAGTTTGCGAACGGGTATGCAAACTTCCGGTCCTGAATTTCTCCAAAACAGTTCGTACACTAAGTACACAAACCGTAATGTATCCAGACATGGTTATTAGATCTTAACTCTCATTTCAACCATGAAACATTCTTAGAATACGATAATAGATGTCTCACACAAACTATTAGCTTATAAGCAATTTTCAAGTGATCGAATGATCAATACGAAATATTCTGAGCCTACATCAAAGACTGTCTCACACAAATCAGGTAAGATGTCACCAGGTGATTTTCACATGATCATCTTTTGACTTTCTTCAAGAATAACGATGAACGTAGTTAAAGCAAAAAGCTTTCTAACAAGTATTTCGAGAAAGATATAAGCGAGTTAAACTCAGCTCGAAATATCAAATGTGTATAATGTAAAGTCTATATAGCTATACGACTTTTGTCTCAATAGGAGATAGAATAGAATAGACTTATGAGTGATAGATGATTTCAAGTATCCACATACCTTTTGTTGAGGAAGTTCCGCAAGCTCCCCTTAGTAGTTCTTCGTATTCAATCGATGAACGTCGTGAAGTCTAAAGCTCAATTACACATTCTATCCTAATCCGAGACATAGCTATAAGTAGACTAGAAATCCAGACTTATAGTTTTGACAACTAAACTTGACAAACAAGCTTGAGATAGCAACGCTTGCGAGTTCGACCGAGCAGTGCTCTAGCAAATTTGATATACCCAAGTCTTCTCTTATTCAATTAGATGGATTACAATATATTGTTCACACTTCACAGTGGTTATAGTTTATGCAGTGCTTAAACTCATTACAAATCATATATTAATCATTCTCCTCAGTACACTCACAATCTATCACCATTCAATACCGTCCAGTCATCTTTAATTTAATTAGCACAAACTCAATCATCCCAACTCTTTATAACCGGATGATCTGATCTTAGTGTTGTGTTGTTTGTGTTATTTTTTTTTTATAATAAAAAAATAGGTGTGTGCTGACTTCGCTCTCACATTTAACTTTGGCACAAGCCCTTAAGTATATTCCTTTTTTTTTTATTAATCAATCTGTGTTAATAACCTAAATAGAACGACTTTAATCTAGCAGTATAACAAAGATTTCGTTAAAACTATTTTTTTGCTTAATTGAAATTATTCGGATGAAATATTCCCATATTGCCTGCAACCTTTAGCCTCTATACACATATAACATGTAAGGGCCACTCCACTCGTTGTTGATTAATTTGGAATAATTAGATGCCCAGAATTCTTACATGATATCAGAGCGAGGCCTATAGTGAGTGGTTAAATTAAATATTCACCCGTATGCGATCCACATGTTAAAAGAATTAAATCTCCCTTATATGTAAAAGGGAGTATTGGGATAAAATAGTCTGACATTGCATATAACCTCTAGCCTCTATACACATATCACAATTGGGTTTGAGTTGGAAGTTCCGAAATCTTATAGAGAGATTTCCTTACAGGTACTAACAATAAGAGCTTAATTGACATAATAAACCATGTTACATTTGGGGCATGTTCGGTATGATCAATCATTATGTAATTACTTAAAACTTACAGCTCTAGAAGATAAAAAGTTGCGTTCGCTCTTTCTCATAAACTTCTTATTCAACACAAATCATATGTTAAATAATGAATTTTGTGTGAGACTGAAACTCCAAAAAATTATTGGCCTACCTCTGTACTTATAAATTGATCCATTTTCATATTGTCCATCCCTCATACCAGTAAATGTATTATTATTCGTTTTCATATATGCTAAGTTCCACTGTGATAAGTCACGAATATAAACATTAAAAAAAGGTTGAGGTAGTGGAGGAAATTGAAAAAGCTATTATTCTTTAAAAACTACCCGCTCATTTGAGTAGCTGAGAGATATCATTGAAAAAATTGTCTTCCTGAATAGACATATTTAGACTTGCTTTGCAACAAGCACACCACATCAATCCTGTAGAAAATAAATTTCTTTGTTTTTTGTGATAGAATTATGGCAGAGAATGGAAGTAATTGCAGTGCTTGTTTTCTCTTTTACATACGGTTTAATAGGGATGTTTTTGACTTTGATGCTCTATCCATGCCCAAAAATATTAGAAAACAGAAAGCGTCTTTTTTTTTGGTCGCTTTCATCGTTACCAACAATATTAAAAAATAATCTATCTGTCCCATAAAATTTGATCATTTTAATATTTGCACACTTTCTAAAGAAATATGAGAGAGAAATGTGAACATTAGGAAAGATTTTTTTAGTATATTTTTCTTATCTACTTTTTTGTGTTAAAACTTCAAATCAACAAATCTCACAAACTAAAAGACGGATATTGCTAAATGTTATATCGTTGCAGATATTTTTAAAAGACATGCACAAAGAGTATAACATGACTACCAAATTTCTATATTTCGTAGAGAAAAATTTAACAACACTAGATATTGTTAAGGATTTGTTTGGGTAAATAGCATATGAAAATCAAAAAGATCATTTTTATGAGACAAAAAAAAAGAAAGGAAATTGATCAATTTTTGTGGTACATAGGGAGGATTTGCTAAAAGGAAACGACTTTTCAGTTAAGGATTTTACTGAAACAGATATTACCACTAAAGTAGTAATCATATATGTAACTTTCGCACTTTTCGCACGCACATGCTCAAAGATGCGTCACTGAACGAGATGAAGTTTCATCTCAAGCTTTGTGTGGGGCGTTTAGGGCATGTTGGCCCAAGAGAGAAGCTTCATCACAATAGTGCATCACGTCAGTGCGAGGCTGGCCAAGTGCGATATTGCACCACTACGGTGCAATATTCAAGTTGGTCATCGGGCCAGAACTTGTTATGCACCACTAATTTCCGAAATTGGTTGTCATAAAAGCAACTGGACTTGGCATATGGAAAAATGCTCCCTCATTTTAATTTGTATAAATGTCAATAAGACATATATATAGGCAAGCGGTGTTGATTGAAGGTGAATTAAAGGGAGAATGCACCAATAAGCTATATAGCTTAGCGGGTATAACATAAATGACGTGAAAGCGTCCTTATGTCGTATTTATTACTTGAGAGAGCTTCATGATGCGTAGGCATCATCATTGTTGCGCTACTAAACCAAGAATACACCACAATGATGCAAAATGTAGGGAAACGACATGATATTTTGCACGAACCGGGCTAGAAAATACATACTTGCGAGCTAAATGACCCAATGATGCACACTCATGTGCATATTTTGCGAATTGGCTTATACGGACTAGGCTTTGCTCGGTTTTTCCCTTGCAACACGAGTTGACTTTAATTGCTTGCCACGAAGCTGATGAACTACGGTCAGTGCTTAATCCCTTCAAGGTACGCAGAAGGGTAGGCAGCCGCAATGAGCTGCAACATTAGTGGTCCAACACCTTGTCACTTATATCATATAATTATAAGGTGATTATGACATTGTGATAACTCATATCATCTGGCTCGACAACGCAGTGCAAGAGATGATTATTGCCATTCTTGATGAGGTAAGTTGCAGTCAATTTCATGGGTGCTCATACTTGTCAAGTCGTCCGATATAAGCATGCACCAATTGCAAATCGGGCATTGCCAAAGAAGAAAGCTAAACCGGTATGCAAGTTAAGAGAGATTGCATACGCACTTGCATCACGAGGATGATGCAATACAAGGATGGCATGAGCCTGAATGATCCACCCTTGTCACGAACAATATCAGTGCATGCTTTCAGCAATACCATAACAAGATAAGAAAGCTGAAAATATGCTTGAAATGTCCTATGTGTGAGTCCAAGGCATGCCTTATGCCTGGAAAAAACTCGGAAGCTAGTGATGCAAGCAAAAATGCATCAACATTATCCTTTATGTCATTGCCACCTTCACAAAACAATGGTAAGTTTGGAAGGTGTGAAAGCTACGTTTAAGGCATCATGCTTATGAATCATATGCTTGCAATCGAAAATGGGCGTGCATTCGCCTGGTTAGCCTTTAAGTTTTTACTTTTTGAAAGATTATTTGAGACGTTGGATAGATGGTGCAAGATAGGTTGAGTGGATGATTGATCAATATTTTATACTTGCACTTGCAATACAAGTACAATGTTGCAGATAAAGCTCAGGCTCAGCGGCAAATCCCAACAATCACATAAAATAGCCTAGACAAATTATATCTTCTAATGTTGCAAAACATAAGAATATGTTAGATTTTTGACTGACCTAAATTATGTACGCTAACCTTACAAGGGTTAGTGAATGAAGATTTCTAGAGATTCCTTGAGGGAAACAAAATCTCTTGTTAGTGGTTCTATATTTTTTTCGAGTTTTCCAAAATCCTTGTTATTGGATAGAGATTTCCAGAAAATCCTTGAAATTCCCTGTTATTGGATGTAAACTTTGAAATCAATGATTTGAGTTGTTGATAGATTTTGTGTAACTTTTTAGTTGTTGATAGTTCGGATTCAAGGGATATATTTCTTTCGTAATGACCCAAAATTTGTCTATTGGCCTGAAACATGTATTCAATCCAAAATTTGTCATTGCGAAAGAAATATATCTCGTGAATCAGAACTATGTATAATAAAGAAAAAGTCGTTATTTGGTCATGAAATTGATACCACAATCCAAAATTTTCCCCGCTGTCTAAAACGTGTGGGTGTCTCAAATTTTACCTAGTGACATTAAATATATCATATACATTATCTTTGAATCGTGACCTGGAATTTACCTCATGAAAACCCGATGCTTTGAAATATGTCACTATAACCCAAAGATAAATGTTATCCCGCACGATTTCGTGGGATGCCTTTCCGTTCAAGCAGTTTCTAAGACGTTGGATTATCAAATAAACGGTTGGATAAGACTTTTTATATATTTTCTCACTGGTTATTCTCATTCAGTCCAGGATCCATCACGGGCCACAAAGATTTTCAGATCTTGGTTTTAGATGTGGGACATACCTGATATAACGACTTAGAAGCTGCTTGAGCGGGAAGCCATCCCGCAAAGTCGTGCACCCAAACCCAAAATGTGTGCCACGTCCGATATGTTTTTTGTGAATCAAGTTTGTCAAGCATTTTAAAAAACTGGGTTTATTTAATGTTTGATACTTAGGTTTCATTAAAGTTTGGTCTAACTTTTGTCCAACTTAGGGATTGGTACTTGGACATAAATTTGACCTACGTTGACTCGATTCACTCTCGACTTCTGTGTAACAACTATTAAAAGCATTACATAAAAATCTAAATACTATAAAAGTTTATTGTTATACCCTTCCGCTTTACTGATATTGACGGAAAATATTATGTTTAGGAAACCAGGCTAAAAAAAACAACAGTACAATCACATATAACTTCAACCTTAAGTCTAACACAAGGAAGAATAACAGAAACAAGAACTAAAGCGGATAACAAAGCCAATCTTCTTCCGGTTGTCGGAGATGAAAATTAGTGCTTTGGCTGTGATGGAGATCAACTTTGAAAAGTCTGTATGTGTAAATATATTGTACTTATCAGGACAAGGAACATAACGATCCAAGAAGACCGATGCTCTACCAACAAAACTTTGAAAAAGTAACGGAAGAATTCACCAGAAAACCAAAAGAAAGACAATAATAAACTGAAAACACGGAGATGATAGGGGAAATAAGGATAAGCTATGGATGATTATTGATCTGCTCATATCTACTTCAAAGGTGCCAATCTAAACAGAACGACACTCACAGTATTAGGATTTTCGTCACAGCTATTTTGGAGAAAGAGGTTTTTCAGTTCTTTAAAATTAGTCTCCATAATGCTACTTTGGAGAGAGCTATTTTGAACGGATGAATTCCATCTTTGCTCTTACATTTGGCTTAAAGCCACGTCATTTGAATTTTATTTTTATTTTTGCTCTCTTTGCGTTATTAAAGAAAGTTATTAGAATTTGAGTAAGCAAAGATTTCCTTAATTATAAATGTTATTTTTTGGATAATTAGGATCTCCTTATAAAGGTACCAATAATAATAAATATTAATCACAGAGAACTAATAACTACACTAATTAACCTAGTAAACCATATTGTTGCATCTGGTACATGTTTGGCGTAATTAATCATTTTAAAGACACTTAAACTTATAGGGCTGACACTTAAACTAGTAGGGTTAGAAGATATAAAGTTACCTTATCTTTCTCATAAATTTCTTATTCAACACGGGTCACATGCTAATGAATGAATTTTGTGTGAGACTGTAATTCCAAATATTTGTTGCATGTCTTTTTACTAATAAATCGATCCATTTTCATATTTTCTATCCCCTATACATAATAGTTTATTGTGTAATTTTGTATGTGCAGCTGTGAGTTTCATCATGATAACTACAAAGATATGTATAAACATTAAAGAAGGTTGAAAAGACTGTTAATTTATAGAAATCAGATATCCTTTTCCATGCAGAGGAATATCACTGGAAAAAATGTTCCTCTCTAATAAACAGATTTAAGCTTGATTCGTAACAAGCGCAGTATATCTAACGTGAAATCCAACAATAAGAGTATTGCTTTCATTGTTTTGGTAATGGAATAAGAATCGAGTAAATTGAGTGTTGGTCTTATCTTTTAGATACGAATTTATTGGGGATATTTTTGACTTTGAAGCCCATCCATGCCCCCAAAATTAAAAAAAAAAATCGGTTTTATTTCTTCTAATCACTTTAGGTTACCAATCAAAACCCTTAATTAAAATTTAGTAACTGTTATTTAGAATTTTACCGAAACAGAATATAGAACGACGAATGCAGTAATCATATCATGTTTTATTTTTTAAAACATTATTTAAGATATTAGTTAGGTGGTGCAAGTTTGGTGGAATCGTGGGATGAGTATATTAATATTTTATACTTGCACTTGCAAGTTGCAAACACAAACCGAGTAATGTAGATAAAGCTCAGCGACAGATCCCAACAATCACTTAAAATTTTCTAAAGGGGAAAAGGGTAATAATACACATAGACTTTCTTAATGATCTAACATTTGACCCATGGCCTTAAATATGACACTCTAATCTTATTTATCTTGTGACCCAAACTTATTTCGAGATGTTAATTTACTTTGTTGGCAGAAAGTTTGGTTATGTAACCTAAGTTATCTCATGATCTAATTTTGTTTTCTGACCCAAAAATTTATTCTTGATTCAAAATTTACCACGTGAATTAAAATCCGCTCCTCAATTTAAAAAATGCATCACACTAAAAATTTGAATTGTTGTCATAAATATATCATCATGATTCAAAATTTACCTAACGACTCTCGTATCCAAAATTTTACACAGAATTCCAAACTTGTCCTTTGGCTTAATATATGTCTCATAAATCAGATCCTATCTGATTTTTGCGAAAATTGCTCCACAAAGTAGAGTCTACCTCAGGATCTAAAAGTTAAATTGCACCAGATTCAAGATTAACACCATAAAAGTAAATCTACCACTTCAAACGAAAATATGAGGGATCATTACAGAGGATCATTACTCGAAATCTACCATTGGGAGTCAAGTATGCTACATATCTTCAAATATTGCATGGACCTAACATAAATCTCAGTGATCCAAAATCTTATATGTGGTTTAAAATTTACGCCATGAACCAAACTTTGTCTATATCATCAAGTTCATCCTGCAATCCAAAACTTGTCACTATGACGCAAAAGTTATCTTGTGACTTAACATTTGCATTACAACCAGTGACCGTAAAATTTCCACCATGACGTTATATTTATGATATTCCTAGCTAGTCTCCCAAATTTTTACCTCGTTACCTAAAATTGTGTCATGAATCATGTTTTGTACTTTGAACAAATTTTACCTCGTGACTCAAATTTGTTATTATAGCTGGGCGTGTTTTAAGTGAGCTCTCGTATTTAGCTTTGGCCCGCCTCAATTGAAAACAATTTTTTTTTATGGTCACTTTGTGTTGCCTAACCAAATGATAAAACTTTATATTAAATATAAAGATACCCAACTGTATTGGTAAAATGATATGTAGCGTGGCTACATCTGAAGTAATGGAGTATCAAAGTAAGATAAGAGTGAAGTACTAGATCCTATCTAAGTAAGTTAAGAGTGAAGTATGACATCTGAAGGAATGGAGTATCAAAGTAAGATAAGAGTGAAGTACTAGATCATATCTGAAGGTTCAAACAGAGCGATCATGATATCTACCATATCTGCCCAGAAGCGCGACACGTGGAAATAAAAGGAGGAATCAAACGATTGAGTTTGAAACAGGCGACAAGATACTAAATGATACAGACACGGCACGCGCGAGGTAACCAGAAGGTCAGAGCAGTGCGTGATCCGATGACAGAAGACTTGAAACGCACTCAAGACTCGGATCAAGATGCCTAACATATCGGGAGATAAAAAGAAAATATCGGAGATGACATATCAGAACATTCCTCACGACAAGGGTACAACAACTTTGATAAGTATATCATACACTGTACTTATGTTATATGTGCAGCTCGCCTATAAATACCATGCGGAGTTGAGAGAAAAAATAGGTTATGTATGTGAGAGAGTAAGAGTAAGGAGATATTGAGCCAAGAGTTGTTCTTGAGAGATTGATAGCTTAACCAAGTGATTTGTATGTGTGATAACGTGATAATATTCATCTTTCACCCCCATGGACGTAAGTAATCATGCCGAACCACTTATATCTTTGTGTTGGTCTCATATTTCTCTTTACATATTTTGATTTATGTTTTTACTCTGAATATTAGATGTAGGATGTTAGATTTTCTACAACTATACCAACATTAGTGAATATTAATCAAAGAGAGTTAGCAACTAACCTTCTAATCAGCCCAGTAAACATTTAGTGCATGTTTGGTTGAATTAGTTAAATAAAACACTTAATTATACTTGCATGACTATAAGATACAAAATTGCCTCTTTTTTTTGCTCGAAACTTTTTAACCAACACAAGTTACAAAATGAATCTTGTATGATTGTTAAAGGCAGGTGTCGCTTTTCATAAGGCGGGCACCAATCCATATAAAATAAAATACTCTTGATCATTGGGTTTCGAAGATGCTGCTGATGATGATAAGATATTAACAATTTATTAGAATTCAGTAAATCGATAGGTCCAAAATGTTCATTCTTTTGTTCCGACGTTTAGATAATATTTGAAGCTCTTCACAAATTAGTATTTGATTTTGATGCATTGCTAAATTTTGAAACTTTGGAAAACAAGAGGGACCTCGGTCCTTGGTCGACCAAATGATAATTATTTACTCTTCCGAGTGTGTGATTCCCTAATGGTGGGTAGAATTTTAAAGGTGGAATTTATGTGTCCAGGGGATTTGGTAGAATTACGTTTTCCTTTGTCTGTTTGGTTGCCCAAATCCTCGGAATTACGTTTCCTACGGGATTTAGTTTTCTAGCAAATCCTCCATATGGAGTCCGACCGCTCCCCCTAAGATTTGCTGGGAAACTTATCAATGGATTTATGGACCCACTTTTTTTTAACTCTAAATCCCATATATATGCAATTTTAAAATTTCAGGGTGATGTCAACTAAGACAAAGACTTTAATACAAGAAAACTCTATAAATCCTAGGAATTTTAATTGAGTTACCAAACACACAAAGAATTTACATGAATCCCAGAATTTGTAATCCCATGAAATTATAAATTCCTGAAAACCGTGAATTCTGCAAACAACCCCACCATAAAAGAGAAAATGCAAAGTAGGGAGTTCAGATTTTGGTGCTTTAAGGCAATTTTGCCTTCCAAATTCCACTCTTCCGTTAGTTTGACCAGAAAATGGGTGTGCTGGACAAGAGTTTCTTTTTTAATTGAGATCTTTGCTTCTACATAAGTCCTCGTATTTTTTTCAATGCTACTAATGGGGTACCATTTTGTTTGGGGGTGTACCAAATTGCATATAAGACAAAATATATTTTGGTAAGGGATTGGTACACCCCAAGCAAAATAGTAAGTACCCCATTAACAACATGTGCTTTTTGGATGAGGGGATTTTTTTTTTTCTTTCAGTATTATTGATTTTATTTATTTATTTTATCAAAAATAAATAAAATGATCCTCTCATCCAAAACCAAAATTTTGAGCGGGCTGCGGGCTGTTTTTTACTCCAAGTAGTGGGAAGTTTGCGCATGACTTGTGACACTGCAATGAGAATGTTAGATCACTCTGCTGTGCAGTATACCGCTGGGAATCTGGGACCTTATCCTTTATAGATTCCTTATCCATAGCATGGCGCATATTAAATTTGCCATACCAGTACTGACTTCTGAATGCAAATCAAAACATAACGCGCTGGCACAACAAGAGTACGCATTATTAAATATGCTTCACCTAAATAGCGCTAGTGGGACTGGGACTTGGAAATTGTGCTCTTTTTTTTCGTTCTTCCATTTTTGAAGTTTCTAAGAGTTACTTGTTGAATTAGCTAGATAGGCTTGCAAGTTGCATCTTAATCAAACTGATACTGAGAATGAAATTTAATGGATTGGATATTCTGACGATAATTCACTAGTAGTAGAAAGGTCAGGAAGTCTGACAAAGTCGGATAATCTGAGAATCCAACTTCACCTTAAGTCAAGTACTGTATGTGACTAAAACCCACCCAGGAGAGGAGCAGGCAAACAGCCAACACTCGACCAAAAGAGTTACAGCCAAAGCCAGGCATCAGACCAAAAAACAGAGAAAACTACTAGAAAACAACAAACAACTGCTTTAAGCTACATTTGGTAACCAGATATTTCAGCAACAACTGCTTGGGTAGGATCCACACAAAATCCCCGTATCTTAGAGGAACCAAATTGAATCAAACAAAATGCAGGTAACTTTCGAGGATGCAGAACCAAATATATAAAATGTCCAGATCTGCTTGGGTAGGATCCAGACAGATACTACATATCCTGAAATGAACTGAAATCTGAGGAAACTAATTTAGGAGTACATAACTATTTAATAACAACAGTAAATCATTCAATGTGTTGAATGATTTAGGTACTAAGGAGGGTGGTATTCCCTTGATTGGTTGCTGGTAACAACGCAGAACCAGATGCAACCATTGTAATGAAGAACACTATTCTAAGTGCTTTGGCCTTGAAAGAAACAGTCAAAGGGAAAACTGAAATGGATAGAGAGATGCTCAAGATGTAATCTAACAATATTCAGAACTCAATCTAGAATGTCAGATGGATGCAAGTCTTTAAGCACTGACTTCGTACGCATATATCAGTACAACTAATAACAAGAATACTACAGCGCCTGCAAACATAAAATTCTGGTAATGGCAGGTGTGAAGTGGGTGCATCAACTATTTACACTTGCACTTGTCATCCTCTCAGACAAAAAAACCAAAATCCTTGCTGCCAATGAAAACATTATTTGTTCTAGTTTCTAGTAGTAGGTGCAAGGAGCCTAGCTATAGTAGCACCTTATCATGGAGACGGAAATGTAGTATAGAAACAAAAATCATGTTGGTAGAGCCTTACTAAAAGACGGACAATTAGCTTAATCAAAGATGAAGCAGTGTAGAAACATAAATCATTGTTACAGAGAATGAAACGTTCTAGCTTATGTATCAACAGCTTTACATTCATGTAAAACAGATTTGTGAAGAATACTGCCATCTTGGGTGAGTTGGGTCATATAATACATTATACTACCTAGCTACAACACATAAATCATTTTGCTAGCGAATAAGAACTGCAGATGGTACTGTATGCCTCTAAGTTCAATCCTTGCTCTACTTTAAAACTCCATCACCAAATATAGAAGTAGATGTAAAATGCACAAGGCATCACACAAAAATTTAACATAAGCAGACAGTGACAATAAGAGAAGCACAACTAGCCAAGCAAGATAGCTAAACTTCAACTGGGAAACTCAAAAATAAAGTCGTTATACATGAAATAGAAATTATGTTAGACCCAACATTCCCGACGATAGTTACCAGACTAAATGTAGGTACGTTCAGATGTAATCCTTCCTACTGCTGCATGCACATTTGCTTGACTTGTTCATTCTTCCGAGCATAATCAGTCGCGTATAGTTCAGCTACCACTCTTGGAACTTCAACTGATTCCATTTTTTTGGTATTTTCTTCTCCTAATGCTTTCAACGAAACCAAGGTGTTCATATGCGGGATTGCTTGAAATATAGCTTTATCCTTGCCAAAATTGACAAGAATCTTTGAAGACGAAGAATTTAGGTCATAAATTAGGACCTTTGTCTCTGAGCGACATAGAACTGTGCCCCTACTCATGAGGACAAGCGAATCTATGACAATTTCTTCTGCATCCTTGTTCCTTATACTGAACTCTTTAATCCAACCCAACGACCCATCTTCTTTCTTCTTCAAGAGCAATATATCAGAAGTTTTAGAATCTCTATCATAGTGGTCAGCTGACAAATAACCCCCAAAAATCCCCAGTGTAAAATTCGAACCAGTGGTAAAAGATTTAGGTGATTCGACAAAAGTTTCATTCACCAAATCAAAAGCCACAAATTTGCCATCTTTAAGCCCCCAATACAGAGTCCCATTTACACACACACCACGTCTATCAACAAACAAATGCATATCCTTGTCAATTTTCTTCCCTATGTTCCTCCATTCCTTGCAACTGCCTAGCGTGTACACCTCAACATATAATAAACTGTGTTCTTTTAACAAGTAATACATTCTAACAACCTTGTACTCATTTGACGAAGAAGCATAACCAAATCCAGTCACCATAGGTTCACCATGATCATCTGTTCTCTCAAATTCAGGTAGAAACACACATTCTCTGGTGATTGGATTACAGATATAAATTGGTTCATAGTTGACCCACTCATTATCATGGACTCCATTTAGACAAACTAAACCATTGCACGAACCAATAACATTGTAATACCTAAACGGATCAGGGTTTAGTTTTATTCTTATAAGTCTATGGCAGGGTTGCTCCTCTGAAGAAGAATTTTCATCATCAAAAAATTCTAAATAATGGAACTGTCTGTATGCATGAATTGGATTGTCATTCACGGTGAGGAAAGTAAACTTACCACCAGAACCACCAGCGGAATCAAGATTGTTAAGGAGGTGATTCAAGTGAGATTGAGGAAACAATCGATGACTGATTACCTTATTCCATGATTTTGAGACTAACTTGCAGTCCAGAACTGTTTCAACTGGTAAACGTGTTAAGATGTTGGAGATTAAATCTACTGTAAGCTTATTAAAGTTCCCCATTTCAAACCAAAACGATCTACAGAGTATTAATGGCAGAAATAGAGATGACGATCTGAAGAGGTTTTAAAATGAAATGGGATTTGTTGTGGAGGCGAGGAGTGACTCTTCGAGAAAGGCAAAGGGGTTCTTCTCCCCTTCTTTTAAAGGACTGTTTAGGTTTAGGGTCTGGGGAAAAGAACTTGATGGACAGACTTTAGATGAAAAAGCCCACTCAAATAGGACTTGCATATTAGAGAAGAACCCTGTTTTAAGGCATATGAAAAACTTTCAGGGCATACAAATCCATAATCCCATCTAGGGTGTCTTTATAAGGGATATCCCTTGGGTAGTTCAATTACCCATATACCCTCCAACCGTTTTAATTACTAATATATCCTTGCCCTTAATATAAAAACCTAAAATCAGTTTCAAGAAAATCAAAATCGGTTTCTATATAACTTCTTCATCTTCTCTAGCCTAGCCGAACCCTTCTTCTCCCTCGCGAGAAATTTTTTATTCATCGCCGTGATTAATCGTCGATTCGAGAAAATTTGATCGTCGATTAAACTCAACTATATAATGGGTCGTAGAAAGGAAAAGGCAACTGGTAGGCGTTCAAAATCGTCTTCAAATCCCTCAATTGAAGAAGAAGAACCAATTGAACCACAAAATCAACCAATCGACGCACCAACTCCTGAAATGAGGATAAGAAAGTAAGTTCTACAAACCCAATCTCTTATTTGATATTTTTAATCGATAAGGTTAATTCCAAAAATCTTAGGGTTTTGGACGGTTGCAGGGATAGGTTCGGCGCATAATCTTGTTATTTTTTAAGCCAAAATGTTCTTCAAAATTTCAGCCTGAAAGTGTATATGAACAGTTCGGCTTGAAATATTGAACCAAATATACGCCGAACATAGCACTGTGTAGGATTTTCAGAATAGGTTTGGCGTGTTATAGAGTATTGATTTTGAGCCGAGCTATGCTCTGTTAGTTTGCAAAATAAACTAGGTTTAGGTTCGGCACATATTGTGTTTTACGGGGTAGCCGAACCCCTTACTTGAACAGTTCGGCGTGTTATCAATTTTCTTTATGCTCCGAACATAGCACTGTGTTACAAGGTCCACTAATGTTTATTGGGCTGTCTCATAATAGGCGTTACAGGGTAGCCGATACTTACTAGACTTTAGTTAATTCAATATGTTAATAAAGTTTTAAACTTGTTTTAGGAATAACGAAGTTAAAAAGAGGAGGAGGATGGAGGTTACACCTTCTAGTTCTAAAACACCCGATCCTCGAGGAGGAGGTAACAAAAAATTGGGAGCTACAGGGAGAGGATTTGATAAAGCCGCAACATTAGAAATTCGTGAACCACTTCCTGAGATACAAAAAGAAGAACAAGAAGTTGATGGTAGTCATGTTAATGAAGAACCTCAACATCAACCGAAAGAGAAGCATGTTGCTGAACGTCGGGTTAAAGGTTTGCACATTCCTGATGCGAAAAACGTAATCCCGGCTCGAAGTGATGGTTTACTGATCGGTGCCTAATAATGCATATTTCTAGATCACTTTGTTGTCTTTTATCACATCCCAAGTGTTATAATATCTCATCTTATATCAAATTTTGTATTTTGCGCTTTTGTTCATTAGCGAGTAATTTTGTCGGAATAATCTCATTTTGTTTCGTGTTCTAGGTGGTTGGGAAAATGGTGAGCAAGAAAACAGTGGGTTGATACAAAAGGGAAGATCAGAGAGGACTTGGTGTTCACATGATAAATGGAGATCAAAAGAAGGAATGTGACCATAAGGGTTAAAGTGGAGGACCAACTGACTTTGCCAAAGCTACACGTCAAGATGGTTATGCTAGATGATACATTGTTCACATATGGGAAACAAAGATATACCAAGTCAAACTTTCATTGTTCACTCATACACCTAAGCTTGGTATTAACGTCTCGCACACTAGTAAGTCCTTTATCACCTTTACCAATCATCACTTCCAAGGTCAGAACAAAAATCTTATCCCACCCGACACCACCTCCTTCTCTTACCCAGAAACATCTCCATCCATCTTTTCTATCACCTAAACCAGAGCCTAACCCTAAGAGGCTGTATCTTCTCTATTTTTCTATGTCAAATCCATACCCTATTTCCACCTTTCAAAAATCAATCAAGCTAGACCTAGAATCAGTGAGCAACAATAGGTCGGCTAATTGGTTTCCGAGGCGACAGAATTGACAAGCTAGAGGTTTGATTTCGCAACTCCTTGCAAACATCAAAAGAAGCAACAAGAAATTGACGGCAATAATCAGAAAAAGAAGAAGATGTTGACCAATTCTCTCTACAAACCCCATGGACTTCTGGAAGATGGAGGAAGGTTGTTGATCGGTTACGCCGAATCTTGGGCAAAGAGAATATATGAGACTCCTGATTATAACGATGCGGTCCGAGTATTGAGACATCAGAGGGCAGCAGAATGGAGATTGTCTGAAGTGGTTCCCGAGGTGATGGCTTACGTACAATCCTCTAATTTATGGCCTGTCATTAATTATGGACATAAGGAATATGATAGTGTGACGGTCTCCGCCTTCACCGAGAGATTTTGTCCAGATACTTATACGTTTCAACTACCATTTGGGAAAATGGCAATCACTCCCGATGACGCGAACAAGATTACAGGGCTTAAAGTGAGGGGTAGAATCGTGGATGCTGATTTTTATGATATGAGTTGGACTGAGCTATATAGTTTGTACAAGGAATGTCTTGGTTGGACTGATTATAAGACCGAACTCGAGTTTTGTCGTTCCGTTAAAGATGTAGATTCTGTTAACTTTCCAGGTTGGACAAATAAGAAGCTCAAGAAGGTGAAGCTTACTAATTTGAAAAAGGAATTTGGAAATACAGCCGAGAAAGTAAAGAATGGGGAGTTGGTAATGGACGAGATCATGAATTTCCATCACCTTCTACGTCTTCCATTGCTATAATATGCTCATGAATTACCGGCGCTAGATATTCTAAGTAGTTATCATATATAAAATTGATAGGCCGCAAATAGTTACCAGACTTATCTCTTCTGGATCCTCTCATCCTACCAACTTCATGTACGGTTTTTTTTTTCCTTTATCTTGGTTTGTGAAGGATGCATCTTACTCTTCCCATTGACGTAAGCCGTGGTCTGTGAGTCTGCGGAATATTGCTTATGTTAAGGGGGAAATTCGCCTTTTGAGCGAGGTAAGTGATTCCAAGATGGCGAGGATTCCTGGTGCTGAAGGTCTTCCTATTCCTGCTGATGAGAGAATTAAGCGTGATCATGACTATGAGTAGTCTTCCACTGTTCTTGAAGTTGTTGGTCCGTGGGTCTATGGTTGGGTCCCTGGACCCCATGGTTGGCAGCCTACTGCTGACAGTTCTTATCGCGAAGCCTCTCCTTCTCGTTATGCCCATTACTGCCCTTGGCAGATGAGTTTTGAAGGTATGGATTTTGCTTACAATCGTGATGTTAATGACGCGGAAGACGAAGATATCTCCGATGCTAACCCTCCTCCGCAGAGTACTAATATTGCTAAGGTGTGTTGTTTGTTTTCTACGTATATATGCCCCTTCGTTTTCTTAAGTAATGTTGATTATGCCAAGGAAAGGAGATACGAATGGCTCTTTTATCATTATGTCTCTTTATCATTATGTTTCTTTATCATTATGTCTCGCAGGTGCTTAGAAAGAAAAAGATCAATCCCAAACAATCGTCAAATTCTCCCACCGAAGATTCTACGTACTTCGAGGATGTGAACAGTCCAGTGAATGGTGACGAGGATGTTTCCGATAAGGAAGAGCGGATTGAGACTTCTCCGCCCTTTCAAGAAGGAAATAGTGTTGCTAGTGGGGGCGTTGGTGGAGGTGATGGTGATCAGGCCACTGGTATTGGTGTTGGTGATCGGGCCACTGGTAGTGGTAGTGGTGATCAGGCCACTGGTGGTGGTAGTGGTGATCAGGCCACTGGTGTTGGTGTTGGTGATCGGGCCACTGGTGGTGGTAGTGGTGATCAGGCCCCTGGTGGTGGTGGTGATGTCGTGTCTGGGGGGCTGCTAAGTCAAGTGGGGCCGCGGGTATTGAGGTTGGTGAAGGTCTGGTCTTAGAGGACAGTGGCATTGGCCTGCAGCGGGCCGTTGTAGACAAGGGCAAGGGAGTTGCTTTTGGTAGTAGTGACAAGGATGGGGATGCTTACTGTGAGTTCTCCTTTGGTAAGGTTTTATCCGGGGAACAATCTTTTGACATGGCCGCAGCTATGGGGCTTGTCTCGGATTTCAACTGGGCCTAACCGGTGATGACTGGGATGTTCTTAAAGGTAGTCATGGAGGTGGGTCGGCGCGCGGGATCGATCCGAGGTTTTGGCGGTTCATCTAGAGGGTTTTGTTGGCACTTCCTCCCGCTGGCTAGGGCTTTGGTGCAAGGTAATACTGGTGCTTTACTTGGTGGGAAGCCCTCAGATTCTTCCTCAGATGATTTATCGCGGTCCTTGATCGCGGATGGCGATGATGCTATTTTGGCTTGGCTTAAAAAGAAGGACTTGCTTGTCGTGTCGCATCCTGCCCCTGTGATTGAAGGGGAAAAGAGTTCGGACTCTTACTCGCAGGCATATGGAGCTAACCTCTGAGGAGGTGGTAGGTGAAGAGTGGGACAAGAATCTTGTGGCCAGCGGGATTGATCTCGTGGTGAATCCTCCCTCTACTGTTGCTGGTATGATGGCTATTGCTGATGGGTACCAGTACAGTTATCCCCAGCAGCGGTTATTGGAGGTTTGTCCTGCTCTTTCTAACCCTGATTTTACTTAGGTGTGTTATGTGAACTAATTTCCCTTTTTGATCGATAGATGATGAGGAGTGAGTATTGCAACCATAATCTTTACCGGCTCTTCAGGGCTAAGTCTCTCAAGCTAGAAGCGAAACTCCGCCATCGTGAAGAGGTGCTTTCGAGTGTTGAAGCTGCGGCCTCTGCTAAAGATGAGGAAATAGCAGAGCTGAAGGGTATGCTTAAGCGCAAGGAACAGCAGGACGTGGAAGAGTCAAAGTTGCGTTCTGAGCTAGCTTCGGTCAAGGGCAGGTTAGAGGTGGCTGAGAAAAATTCTTCGTCTATTTCAGGTTTGCGTCTCCTCTTCTTTGATTATTAGATGTTCCTTATATGTTCTGAGTTATCTTCTTCTTCCCTCCTCCCGCTGTACTATCTTCAGTGGGTGGAATCCCTGAGTTGATGTGGCTTCGGGGTGAGAGAATTCGTCAAAAGGTCGTATTCTTGAGTTAGTTGAAAAACTCAAGAGTGAATCAGCGAAATGGAATGCTCGCGCGGATGTCCATAATGCTATGGCCGAAGAATGGCGTAAGAAAAAGTTTTACTTGGTAGATCTGCAAAATCAAAACAACCATGACCGTCATTTATTCAACGGGGCTCTTTTATGGACGCGGGATAATCTTGAGAAATCCCGCGGCCAGATTTCCACTCTAGAAGTTAAGCTTAATGTCATGGAAGAAGAACTGCGGCAAGCGCGTTCTTTTCATCCCTCAGATGTGCGGGCTTATATGCAACGTCTTGCTAAGGAAAGAGATGACGCTAGGGCGGAATCTGGCGCTCTTAGTAGTGCCTTATCCGCGTCTCGAGCTGACGTGGCCCGTCAGGTTGAGTGTGAGAAAAACTTAGAGGTGACTATGTACCGTCTTAACAAGGGGTTGGAATCGAAGAATGATGAGGTTAACCGATATCATCATTCGAACTCAATGCTTCGAGATGACCTAAGCGCGAGTCAGTATGCTCGTAATCTTCTGCAGGTAGATTATGATAGCTTATCAAATGAATATGATTATGCCGCAGAAGCACGGGACTCCGCGGTTTACCATTGTGAAGGTATACGTCTTTGTTATCGAGTGTGCTTTGTGTTGTATTTGTTATAACTCACTGTCCTCTTCTAATATCCGCAGAGCTCCAAGGATAGCTTCAAGCTGCGGATGGCAAGTTTGCCGAAGCTCAGGCTAAGGTAGTTCAATTGGAGGGCCAAGTCAATTACCATCGTGGCCTGGCCTTGTCTCGGGAGGAAGCGCTGAAGCAAGCCGATCAAAAGGTGGGCCATCTTTCCACTTCCCTAAATCAGGCTGAGATGAAGAGTGTAGCTATAGGCTTCGTGGCTCGTAAGCATTTGGCAGAAGAGATTAACAAGACTCTTGGTGAGATTGAGTTGGATCTCAAGAAGAACCATGGACTAACCAAGAATTATACTCGTCGTCCCGTGCCCGCGCTCCCTTCAGGTTCCTCTGGCCCTTCCTCTGGTGGTAGTGTTCCTTCGTCGTTGAAGGATAAACCCGCGGATAATGCTCCTTCTCAGTAGATCATAGCTAGTATGCTAGGGATTGATCTCAGTTGCTTAGCCTTCTTGGCGTTTTTGCTGCTTTTCTTGCTAGGCTTGTAATCAACTGTTGTGTACTAGATCAAACTTTAGCGTTTAAATCTGAATTTGTATTTTGTTGAATTCTCATCTATTGGCTTTATAAATCAAGTTAATATAATGAGTAATTTTGTAGTGTGTGTAATCCAAGGATGTTGATCTTTGGAATTTGAGAAAGTGTATTGTTCGTGCAATTCCGTAGGTTGATATCCTCGGAATTGTCTTGTGACCTGTCACCCCGTCCAGCTAATTCCTTGGCCAGAGGATTTCTGAACGGTGGGGGTCTGGCCGACGTTCAAGGATATATTCCATTGAGTTCGCGGCTTATAATATTGCTCGGATATCTCGTTCGGGGGGAAGTCACCCCTGGTCATACACTTATAGACACTTATGGGGGAGTTCCGAGAGATTGCATGTGTATGCTTTGTGTGGGATATTCCCCGGTATATTGCAGTGGGTATGATCCACGCTTCGTGCGGGACATTCCCCGGTATATTGCAGTGGGTATGATCCACGCTTTGTGCGGGACATTCCTCTTATTAAAGTATAATGCAAGTTCTTAATAATAGTAACTGCACAATGATTTACGTGGTTCATCCCTAAGGCCTACGTCCACGGGGTAACGATAGTGTCGATATTTTATTAAGATGTGGCATGGTTTTCAATGTACATTCATATTTCGTTCTTTTGTTGATCTCCATATATACAGATGGGTATGTGAGTGGTATATACGTGTGTCCCATATGTTATTGGTTGTGGGTATTGAATAAATTGAAATGCGTGTGGGTAATGAGTAGAATATGACACTTGAAGATGAAAGCTTGGATTGATTGAAAAATTAAGGCGCGTTACTCCTTCATCAGAGATAGAAACATGTGGACTTGTAAGTCAATTTTCTTCTTCTGAATGATAGATTACGGGTAGTATGGCTTGAGATATTTGGCATTCCACGGATGCATGAGAATTTCCCCTTTCAAATTACGCAGATAGTAAGAGCCATTTCCTGCGATGTCGTGTATTACGTAGGGTCCTCCCCAAGTTGGTGCTAATTTTCCCCACTTCTTTTCTCGTTTGGTATTGGGGAATGGTCCTTAACACATACCGCCCTTCTACAAAATTCCTAAGTTTCACTTTTTTGTTATATTCTCCGGCTAGCCTCATTTGGTAGTTTTCCATTCTTTGCGGTCCGCTTCTCTCCTTTCTTCGAGATCGTCAAGCTTTTCCAACATCATGTCCGTGGTGAGGTTCTTCTCCCATGCTTCTGTCTTTGTTGTTGGTAGTAGAATTTCCGTAGGGATTACTGCTTCTGCTCCATACGTGAGTAAAAACGGAGACTCTCCGGTAGCTGATCTTCGAGTTGTCCTATACGCCCACAGAACGTTATGTAACTTCTCACACCACCGCCCCTTGTACTCGTCTAGTTGTTTTTTAAGGATAAGTGCCAAAGTTTTGTTTGTGGCTTCTGCTTGTCCATTGCTCTGTGGGTATATGGGGGTGGATTTGTTTTTTCGAATTTTGAGGGTGTCGAAACGCAAGTCAATATTCTTTCCTTGCAATTGCTTTCCGTTGTCGGAAACTATCTCTCTGGGGATGCCAAACCCGCAAATGATATTTTGAAAAATAAAAGTAAAGACGTTTGAATCACAAATTCTTGCCAGTGCCTTGGCTTCTACCCACTTGCTGAAGTAATCCGTTGCCACTATTAGGAATCTTCTTTTCCCAGTCCCTGATACGAGCGGGCCCACTATGTCGATACCCCATTTTGCAAAGGGCCATGGACTGCCCACATAGTTCAACTTTATGGCTGGGGCGTGGATTCGTTTTCCAAATCTTTGACATTCCTCGCACCTTTGCGCCATTCTGGCCGCGTCTCGGATCATGGTTGGCTAGTAGTAGCCCTGCGTCTTTGCATTATCTGCAAGGGACCTCATTCCGCTGTGATTCCATGTGTCTCCTCTATGGATGTCTTTCAAGATGGCATGTCCCTCGGATCGGGACAAGCAGCGATGAAGTGGCCCGAGGAATGATTTTCTGTATAAGGTTCCGTCTCTTAGTTCGTACATCCCTGCTCTGGATTGTACTTTCCTAGCCTGTTTGGTGTCCTGGGGGAGTTTCCCTTCCTCAAGGAAAGTATGGATTTCGATTCTCCAATCTTCTTCCTGACTGTAATCGTCGTCCTCATCTGCTTGTCGCATGATGTCATCGTTCTGGAAGTCGTCGAATATGTGCTCTCCGATATCATCGTCAGAGATATCTTCCTCCCTAGACTTGCGTTGGTTAGCCGCGCACATCTCTTGGGGCTTGATGGATGGTTCGTACACTCTTGTTATCTTGATTGCTTTGACATCCTCGTTCTTGAGCATGGCTGATATATATGCCAAGGCATCCGCGTGCCTGAGCTCCTTCCTACGCAGATGTCGGAACTTGATTTTTGGTATTTGGGAAATCAACGTTTGCACCAGATCCATGTATGCCATTAGTGTCTCGTCGTACACATTGTATTCGTAGCCTATCTGCTGTATGATTAGTTGCGAGTCACTTGTCAACCGCACTTCTTGTATCCCCATTTCAATTATCAAGCGGAGAGCATGGACCACTCCTTCGTACTCTACGATGTTATTTGTATGGCCTTCAAATTCCAATCTGAATGCGTGCACGATCCTATCCCCCGCGGGTGTGGTGATGACGATGCATATCCCCGCGCCCTCTCTATTTTTGGAGCCGTCAACAAAAACCTCACATTGTCGTGGGTTTACCGGTTCAAGAATATTGTTTGGCTCCTTTTGCTTTTCTATTTCTGGGGCGCCCGCGGCCCTCCATCCTTGTATGCGCACCTCTTCTTCGTTGTCCAAAGGTAGGTCTGCTAAGAAGTCTGCTAACACTTGCGATTTCTGAGAGTGTTGAAGCTCATAGTGGATGTTGAATTGGTCGAGGTACGTGCTCCATTTTGCTATGCGTCCTACCTTTGGAGATGGCATGTCTATTATGGCTCGGATTTTTTCAGGATCTACTTCAATGCCCCTTTTTGTCACCAGGTACCCAAGGAATTTTCCGGATGTTACTCCGAAGGTGCACTTCTCCGGGTTTACCTTCATGTTGTGTTCTCTCATAGCTTCGAAGATGTCCCTCAGGTCTTGGTGATGGTTCTTCCTCAATCTGCTTTTTACGAGCATATCATCAATGTAGACCTCCAAGGTCCTGCCAATCCATGGCTTGAAAATAGCATCGACCATCCTTTGGTATGTTGCTCCCGCGTTCCGGAGTCCGAAAGGCATCCTCACGTAGCAATAGAGGCCGTGGGGTGTGTAAAATGCCGTATGTTGCTGATCTTCTTCTGCTAAAAATAGTTGATTGTACCCGGAGTATCCGTCCATGAATGATAGCTCTTCGTATCCTTCTACTGCGTCGACTAGTTGATCAATGTTGGATAGACGGATATGCGGAATTAATTGGAATTAGGTCCATGGGTTGTTGTTTGCAAAAAACCCAGATCTATTCGTGGAAATTATGTGTGAAATACTAGTTAAAACATAGATCCGTTGGTTAGAAGTTACACAACGCCCAGATCTGTTGGTAGAAAATACAATGGACATAAATATGTGCGAAAAATAGCCCAAAACACAGATCTGCTAGTTAAAGGTTGTAAAAGACCCAGATCTGCTGGTAGAAAGTACAAAGAATACAGATATGTTCGAAAAATGAGTTTAAACACAGATCTGTCTATGTTCTAAGTAAAATTTTTGAGGTAGAGGCTATAAAGTCACAGGAAAAGATAAATCTGTTTCTAGCGCCATATTGTGAACACGGAAATCACGTGGCGTCCACGTGTTCACAAACAATCTCAGCATGAATTGAATATACGTATTGAAGTGTGAACATAGCATAAAATACATAGATAGATGTTGATTCATTGATTCCAAACCCCGCGGGTTTGTCATGATCTCATCAACATCCAAAATGGTAGATCTAAGAAGTAAACACATAAATAAAGATATATAAATGCTAAACGTAAAGGAGACAATGATTTACGTGGTTCAACACTAAGTCCTACATCCACGGGTCTGGGGATATTCACTATGAGGTAAATGGTTACAAGAATAGTCTCAAGACTTTTAGTGTTCATCAAACCCACAGGTTGATGCTCATACTTACTTCTCACTGATTTCTCTCCTATTCTCTCTCAATGTTCCTCTCCCTCTCTCCTATTTGGAAGGGACATATATATAGCTAATTTAAGTGGGTCCACTGGAAAAGAGTTGTTGAAGTCTTATCTTCTTGTGCTCTGTGCATAGTCCGCGGACTTCCTTATCATTCCGCGCCTTCTATAATTCCTATATTCATTACGCTGACCAACCCCCGCTCTCTTTGTTGGTCATCTGACGCGTGCCCTCTGAGCAGCACTAAATGCGAGTGGTTGGGGCGGTACGGTCCGCGCCAGGCGGTGTCAGTCTTCCCTTGTCACGTCTGTGTCAGTTGGACTTTCCCACCTAGTTGATTATACCTCACCTCGTGATGAGGTAAAGTGTAGCAGAGTAGCTCTTTGGTGTTACGTGGGGATACCTTCCTTTGATGCTCCTTCATCTTCGACCGTTGAACTTGACAGATGGCACGCCGTCTAGATCCTATGGATGCCCCTACGTGTCATCCACTTTTATGACGTGGCCTCCACGTGGGCTTTGCTAGCACGCGTGGCGATGGAGATAAATAAGCGTACTTACATTCTAAGAGTTACTTGTTGAAGTGGCTAGATACCTTGTATCTTAATCAAACTGATATTGAGAATGAAATTTAATGGATTGGGTATTCTGACAATAAGTTTCGCTAGTAGATAGGTCGGGAAGTCTGACAAAGTTGGATACATCTGAGAATCCAACTTGACCTTTAGTCAAGTTACTGTATCTGACTAAAACCCACCCAGGAGTTTTTTTTTTTTTTTTTGAAGAAAAAGGTTAAAGCATTATTATTAAACCTGGCTTGATTGGGGTATACCCGGATTAATTGGGGTATACCGAATGAGACAAAATAGAGTCATTTTGAAGTAAAAAATGTCACCCCTTAACCAAATATTTTTAAAATGGCAAAATTGCCCTCGTTTAATTAACATTAAAATTTTGATTAGATTAATTAATTAAGTTTAAATTGATTGAATAGATTAAAACTTATGAATTTAAGTTATGAAATTTTGTTTTTGATTGAACTTTTGCGGGATGATTTTTGATGATTTTTTTTTTTTTTTTTTTGAGAATATCTCTTGCAACGAAAATGAAGCACACAACCGAAACACTTCTAAAAAGGGGATTGCAAATCTGTTGTATGAAATCATACTCAAAATCAAAGAAGAAATCAACACTTTCAGTTCTGAAAGTATGAAAAGTCGACAAGATCGACGAATGAAGAACATGCCGACTGTATTTGGCCGGCAAGGTATTTAAATGAAACATGCCGACTTTATTTTTTTTTGACACACAAGAGATGGATATTGAAAAATATTAGTCGGCAAGGTCTACAAAAAAAAAAAACCCGCCGGTTGTTGAAAAATACCACGTCGGCTGTTGAAAATACCCTGCCGGCTGTATTTGGCCGGCAAGGTCTTCAAAAAATACCCTGCCGGCTGTTGAAAAAATTTACACAGGAGATGGCTATTGAAAAATACCACGCCGGTTGTTGAAAATACCATGCCGGCTATATTTGGCCGGCAAGGTCTTCAAAAAATACCCTGCCGGCTGTTGGAAAAATACACACAGGAGATGGCTATTGAAAATACCACGCCGACTGTTGAAAATACCCTGCCGGCTGTTGAAAATTTTTACAGTCGCCACCATGGTTGTTATGAAAAGTCGGCAAGATATGCATGTTACAACCTTGCCGACCAAAAACACAGAAATCATAATTTTCGATTTCTAACCTAATATAACAATCAAATCACACAACACAATGATGGGTTTGAGTTTAAACATCATTTATAGTCTTTTTTCGCTGGTAGAGTTAACAATTTTTTGGAAAATCAAAGTTGAAGATTTTTATATGGCTTTGGTTGATGGAAGATGAAGATGAAGAAAAAGAAGAGAAGATTAAGAGTTGTTTAGTTTTTTTAATTTTAGGGTTAATGAAATTAAGAAATTGGTTTAGTTTAAAATTTAATTAGTTCAAGGGTATTAAAGTAAAATCACTCTTTTTAATAATGACACACCATGTCCCCTTGAAATTGGGTATACCCCAATTAATCTGGGTATACCCAAATCAAGCCAGGTTATTAAAAGTTAAAAGAAATTTTTTTTTTTACTCGGTCAATAAAATTAAAAATAAACGAAAAGTGTACAGAGACTAGATCAAACTAGCGCTAGCCATGAGGCCACCACTAGTACAACCTATTTGAATCGAAAGTATACCTCTCCAGGCCATTCTACAGAAAGAATAAAGCCTGGCCTACCCTCATAAAATTCAAAGATATCTTCAACCAACAAACATGCTTGTTTGGCTAAAGCATCAGCAGAAAAATTTACTTCCCTATAGTTATGAACATAGAGAACACTATTATAAAAAGTCTTCGCAATCTTCCACTTCTGAACTAGTTGCCACGGCAACTCACCCTTCTGAAAAGCTTGAATGCAAATCATCGAATCAGAACGAATGCAAATGTTTTTAACATTCCACCTCTTTGCTAGCATCACCCCATAAATAACAGCACAAAGTTCCGCATAATAATTAGTTTGGCACCCAAGGCCAACTAAAAGAACTCCGAGAACAACTGCATTAGCATCTCTAAAAGTGACACCAGCACCAGCTTGGCCCGGATTACCGCGAGAAGCCCCATCACAACAAATCATTATTTCATCAGGATTAGGAGGGAACCAACTAACCTCTTTTGGAGTATAAAACTTGCTCGATCTATGTTGCACCCTGAAATAATTCAAGATGCGAAGATCTTCTTGCGTATTATACATATGACCCTTCATTCTAATTGAGTTATCACGAATAACTTGATAAACTCTTCCTTTAAAACCAAGCCAGTGCATCTTAAAATCCTCAAAAAAACACCTTGTTGCGCATCTTCCAAAGTTCTGTGACAATTGCAAGATTAGCAACAAGCCACGGATCCTTTATCATCCTACTGCGACCTTTGGCAACCTTGTAAGAGCCGCCAGATCTTCATTGGGTTGCAGATTAAAAATGTTGGCCGCCCAAGCCCAAATTCGCTTAGCAATTCTGGAATGCCAAGTGATATGGCTAATAGTTTCGCTATTCTTACTACACAGGCGACACATTGTAGGCATACTCCTACCCGTTTTCCTAATAATATTGTCTTCACTAGCACAACATTGTTTGTTCCAAACCTTACAATATTGTACACTCAAAGTAGGATGTACAACCTGCCTAGTGAACAAAGTCGCAATAGGCAACACTTCAGTTGGCGCCTTAATACCAGCCTTTGCGGACTTTACTGAAAAAACTCCCTTACTATCAAGATCCCAAATTTTGTAATCATCTCCACCAGAAATAAGTGGGAGATTCTCAAGGTCGATATTACAGCGAATCATCAAATCCCTCAATCTAGGAGGTATGTCCCAAGCACCATCAACAATAATATCACTCACCTTTGCCGTGAAATCCTTTGGCCCTTTAGAAAAAATGCCAAGTCGCTTCGCAATAGAATAATCCCCACACCAATTATCAAAAAATATGGAAGTATTAGCACCATTACCTATAATTGATCGAGTGTGCGATTGCACAAAGTTGTAAACCAATCTGATGCCTGGGAAAACCGAGGAACCCAATTTATAATTAATCAAGTTGCCATTTAACTTGAAGTATTTCTCCCTCAAGAATCTGGCCCAAATCTTGTTCGAATCACGAATAGAAACCCACAACTTCATAAGCATAGCCCTATTAACATCCAACAACTTCTTAAGGCCAAGGCCACCTTCACGCCTCGAGCAACACAAATCATCATAAAGAACCGTAAAATATTTACGTTTCTCAGCATCACCCGACCATAGAAAATTTCTAATGGCCCTCTCAACTTGCTTAATTACTGTGCATGGCCACTTGTAAACAGCCATGGAATGAATCACGTAGCTAGAAATCACTGACTTAATCAAAACAAGCCTTGCCTGAAAGGATAGAAGCTTACCCTTCCAGCAGGCCAACTTATCCATAATTTTCTCCACCACTTGACGAACATGAATGTGACGAACAATGCCAGGCTTCAATTGAATTCCCAAGTATTTGTCCGAAAAAAAAGCTCTTTCCATTCCCAAATAATTTGCTATAGCAATAGCACGAGAACCAGTGGCACCTCCATAATAAAACTTACTTTTGGCATAACTAACATATTGGCCAGAAGCACGTTGATACATTCCCAGCATATTCTTCAAATTTTGTAAACTATGAATATTACCTCTGCAGAAAATAAGGATATCATCTGGAAAAAGTAGATGCGTAGGGGCCACACCTTTCTTGCTAACCATAAAAGTTAAAAGAAACAGAATGTACACAAGGTGCTACAAGAGGATCAAGCAACACCCAACGGCCAACACTCAACCAAAAGACTTACACCCAAATCTAGGCATCAGACCAAAAAACAGAGAAAACTACTAGAATACAACAAACAACTGCCTTAAGCTACATTTGGTAACCAGATTTTTCAGCGGTAACAGCTAGGGTAGAATCCAGAAAAGTCCCTATAAGAGAGAAACCAAACTGAAAAAACAAAATACAGGTAACTTTCAAGGATGCAAAACCAGATATATAAAATACTAAAATAGCAATTAACTTCCTTAAGGTAGCAAAGATGGAATGGAGTCTCTAACAATAAATGGAAGTCGTCCCATGTCCAGATCTGCTTGGATGTGATCCAGACAGATACTATATCCTGAAATGAGATGAAATCTAAGGAAACTAATTTAGAAGGAGTACACAGCTATTCTAACAACTGCAGTAAAGTTCAATGTGTTGAACGATTTAGATACTAAGGAGGGTGGTATTCCCCTAATTGGTTGCTGGTAACAATGCAGAACCAGATGCAACCATTCTAATGAAGAAAAATATTTTAAGTGCTTTGGCCTTGAAAGAAACAGGCGAAGAGAAAACCGAACATGGACAGAGAGATGCTCGAGATATGTAGTCTAACGATATTCAGAACTCAATCAAGAATGTCAGATGGATGTAAGTATTTAAGCACTGAATTCGTACGCATATATCAGTACAACTAATAACAAGAATACTACTGTTTTAACAATACTGAGAACCTAACTATAGCGTTCGCAGACATACAATTCGGTAATGGCAGGTGTGAAGTGGGTGTATCAACTATTTACACTTGCACTCGTCATCCTCTCAGACAAAGAAACCAAAATACTTGCTGCCAACGGAAACAATATTTGTTCTAGTTCCTAGTAGTAGGTGCAAGGAGCCTAGCTACAATAGCGCCTTATCATGAAGAAGGAAATGTAGTGGAGAAATACAAATCATGTTGGTAGAGCCTTACTAATAGACGCGCAATTAGCCTAATCGCAGATAAAGCAGTGTAGAAACATAAATCATGTTGGTTGTTACTGAAAATGAAACATTCTAACTTAAGTATCTATAGCTTTAGATTCATCTAAGACAGAGTTGTGAACCATACTGACATCTTGGGTGAGTTGTGTCATATAACGCATTACACTACCTAACTACAACATATAAATCATTTTGCTAGCGGATAAGGTGACGAACTTCCGATGGTACTGTATGCCTCTAAGTTCTAGACTTACTCTAGTTTAAAACCCCATCACCAAATATAAAAGTAGCTGCAAAATGCACAAGGCATCACACTTAAATTTAACACAAGCAGACAGTGATAATAAGAGAAGCACAACTAGGCAAGCAAGATAGCTAAGCTTCAATCCAGAAACTCAAAAATAAAGTCGTTATACATGAAATAGAAATTATGTTAGACTCAAAATTCAGTTACCAGATTAAATGTAGGTACGTGCAGATGTATACCTTCCTACTGCAACATGCACATTTCTTTGATTTGTTCATTTTTCCGATCATCTTCGGCCACATATTGTTCAACTACTTCTCTTGGTATGTCAACCAATTCCATTGTTTTGGTATTTTCTTCTCCTAATGCTTTCAATGAAACCAAGGTGTTCATATGCGGGATTGCTTGAAATATAGCTTTATCCTTACCAAAATCCACAAGCACTTTTGAAGATGAACAACTTAGGTCATGAATTAGGACCTTTGTTTTTGAGCGACATAAAACTGTACCCCTACGTGTAAGGACAAGCGAATCTCGGACAATTTCTTCTGCATCCTTGTTCTTTATACTGAACTCTTTAATCCAACCCAACGACCCATCTTCTTTCTTCTTCAATAGCAATATATCAGAAGTTTTCGAATCTTTATCGTAGTGGGCAGCTGATAAATAACCCCCAAAATCCCTAAGTATGAAACTCCAATCAGTGGGAAAAGATTTAGGTAATTTGACAAAAATTTTATTCACCAAATCAAAAACCACAAATTTTCCATCATCACTAAGCCCCCAATACAGAGCCCCATTTGCACATACACACCGCGTCTATCAACAAACAAACGAATATCTTTGTTAATTTTCCTCCCTATGTTCCTCCATCCCTTGCAACTGCCGAGTGTGTACACCTCAACATATAATAAACTGTGTTCTTTTAACAAGTAATACATTCTAACAACCTTGTACTCATTTGACGAAGAAGCATAACCAAATCCAGTCACCAATCGTTCACCACGATCATCCGGGTCTCTCAAATTCCGGTAGGAACACACATTCCCTGGTGATTGGATTACAGATATAAACTGGTTCATAGTTGACCCACTTATTATCATGGACTCCATTTAGACAAACTAAACCATTGCACGACCCAATAACATTGTAATACCTAAACGGAGCAGGATTTAGTTTTATTCTTGTAACTCTATGGCAGGGTTGAATTTTCATCATCAAAAAATTCTAAATAATGGAACTGTCTGTATGCATGAATTGGATTCTCATTCACAAAAAGGAAAGTAAACTTACCACCAGAACCACCAGCAGAATCAAGATTGTTAAGGCAATGATTTAAGTGAGATTGAGAAAAAGATTTGTAACTGATCACTTTATTCCATGATTTTGAGACTAACTTGCAGTCTAGAACTGTTTCGGATGGTAAACGTGTTAAGATGTTGAAGACGATATCTCCTGGAAGCATATTGAAGTTCCCCATCTCAAAACCCCTTGTGTAGAAAGAAGAAGAAGAAGAAGAACAGATTAAAATTTGATGAAAAAAATGGGGTTTTGCTGCGGAGTGAAGTGAAGTGTGAGTGAGAGAGTGACGGACTTTGAGAGATAGAAAGGAATCCTTTTCACTCTTTTTAAAGGACTGTTTGGGGTTTAAAGGACCATGTATGGTTTTAGGGCAAAGACTCGATGACTCATCCCTTAAGAATATTCCGACAAAAGCTTTTTGACGAACCTTGATACAAATTTGGGTCCGAAACAATGTAGTCCATCTGGGCCGAGATTCCGCCCGAAATTCCATTTTCGGTATTCAAAGTAGTGAAATGTTTGATTTCGTCAAGGCAAAATTTGGAATTTTTGGTTGAATTTCGATTGACTCGGCCGGAAATTTCCATTGAAGTTTTTCAAATTTGTATGAATTTTGGGTTTTCTGCTATTTTGAATGAAGACTTGTTTCTTTTTATTAAAATTGGTGGTACTTCAATAGAATCCTATTATTAGGGCTGTGATATGATTTTAATGTCCTAAAAGTGGCTAGGGGAGACTATAGGTTGGTTAAAAGTCAAGTTACCCTTTAGTTAATCATAATACCTAAAATCAAGATTAGAATCAAAATTCAAAACAAAAATTAAGGCTCCACCTAGCCACCCTCACTTTTACTATTTGCCACTCTCATTAAATGCCACACCCATTTATCCTATTTGCCACCCCTATGGTTTTTCATTTATCCTGAATACCACTTTTTGACTTTTTGTTTACAACTAACAATATATGATTAAATAAAACCCCCCACCATTTGTACACCTTTATCACGCGGCTCCTCACCGTTAATGGTGAACATAATAGGAATTTTAAGTGATACCACTACCATTAGAAATTTAGAACAACCATTACTTGACCATGATCACCACTGCTTAAATCGTCATTGCTAAGACCATAATTATCACCCGTTTCTCCATATCAAAATTTAATCAGTAAAACAATTGAGTAGTAAGGCAGAATCAAGCATATCTAACTTTGATTATTTAATTATCCCTTTAATAGCCCGAACTTATTCGATTGGATCTCTTATCAATTCAGTAATATGTGACCATTCATGTAAGCAAGTAACAGACGCGGGGATAAAACAAATGGGATTTTAAAGTTCAACTGTACATATTGGTGTCAATTGTCAAAATCATCTAGCCCATTGTAATTAATGATCAACCGATCAATTTATATAAGAACTAAGAAAATCCATACCCGGTGAAATACAAGGACACATGAAACCCTAACTTTTTAAGAGGGAAGAATAAATAGTACAGGTAGATAATGATTTGGGATCTCTCCCACCATTCTTGTACTATGTCGATCATCACCTTCACTCGTTATTGGTTTAATTTTTTTCTTCTAATTATATATTTTAAATGGAATTCTAACCTAGCTAGGGTTAAAAAAAAAAACTAGTGGATTTTTAACGAAAACTAATACTAATGGAGAAGAAGCAAATTAGGGTGATCATAATTATGGTCAAATTTAATTTGACTTTCATAGGTGGTAAATAGGAAAAACATAATTGAAAAATACAATCACTTTAAAAAAAGTTAATGAGGGTGGCAAATAGGAAAAGTGTGGGTGGCAAATAGGTGGAGCCAAAATTAATTCACAACTTTCTCTCTTCTTCTTCTTCTCAAAATTAAACAACAAAATTTATGATGAATTTTTTTTTCCTGAATTTTTGATCAAATCTTCATTGATTCTCAAAAATATCTATCAAGGTTGATTCTCGAGATGACAAGATTAAGGCGATTTGGATTGAATCTAACATAAACTGGTTATGATTCTCACGTTTATGAAGGTGTTGAACCACAAATTTAAGATCCGATGAATGAATTTGTCCAAATGAATCTGTCCAAACACCAATAATTCCTCCACAATGTTAAGAATCGAAAAACCCATAATTTATTTTACCTTCAGATTCGTTTAATAGGTAACATTGATGAATTTAGGGTTTCTGAAAACTGAATCTAGGTTGGTTATGGCTAGGAGTTCTTCCCAACCTAGCCGATAAAGTAGCGGTTACGTCCTGGTCGATAAGAACTCCCAGCCGTAACTTCTAGCACGGTTGGGATTTTGCTAGCCGTTAATTTTTTTTTGTATATAAAAAAAAACCTTGAAATTTTACCTCTGATTCGGCTAGGAAATCCAAATTGTGGAGGTGACGTCACATCCGTAACACAAAGTTCCCAACCGTTATTTGGTTTGAAGGTTCGGTTTTGCAGCTTTTCTAGCCGTTCGCATGGTATACGGTTGGGTCTACCCAGTCGATTGGCATTCTAAGGTCGTTTTATTTATTGTTTCCTATACGTACCTGATAAAATCTTAGACGTATCAGGTCAGAGAGACGCCTGGCCCGTAATCCCTTAAAAAACCATGACTTAATGCCCACGGGAGATGTTGCTCCGTCGATCCGAACCATCATGCAACGCTGCTAAGAAAAGGGTTTTTCGAACCGTAAATGTTTTGGAAGAACTATTACGACCTGTAATATAAGGATCCGAGCCGTAACTTGATTACGGTTGGATCATGGTCCGTTATCCAAACCGTAAATCTGAATTTTTAGTTTTTCTGGTCAAAACGACTAGGTTATTTGTGATTAGAACCTAGCCGAAAATACTTAAAAAAATTTAAACTATTCGTTTTTTCTTTTTAGAAATTGAACAAATATAAAACTCAATAGACCAAAATGATTTTTCATTCATTGAACCGGAAAAGCATACATCTTTCTACATTGATATGATAGATCATAACATTTAAAATAAACCTTTATTCGTACCGGTCAAAATCATATGTAGTATTTTCCAAGATGCAATAGCTATAATTTTGTTCAAACTCTTTCCCATGAACTGCCTCGTATTGGCGGTGAGCCCTCAACCACTGTAGAAACAAATACGTTACGTTTTCAAAACGATTTCTAATGAAACAACTTATTAAAAAACTTACTCTTATCGCACCCGGCATAGTGGGTTTGGCTTGAAAGACTTTCTCGAATCTTTCCTTAATGATCGCCAAAGTTCTTCCATTATGATTTCCGTTTATTGCCACAAAAACTATGAAAACACAGTTCCAAAAAGGTATGGATGTTTGATCTACATCAATGTCATGTTGGCTGACCGTCGCCCATGCTATAACAATCACATAATCTTCATAATAAGGGTAGGGAGTCACTATAGTGTTTTTTCTTCTTTTATTGGATGCGAAATAGATGAGAATGAATTTGAAAGTTTATAACTATAATTTGGGCGAGGAAGAGATGATAAAATGGTCTCCTTTATCGGGTTTAATGACCTAACGGCTATTTATTTTTTGAAAACTAGTCGTTTAGGACATCAACCATATTTGTCAAATTCAAAAAAAGAAATAAATGCATTAGGTGAGAGTGTCGACACCAAAAAACGGCTGGGATCCAGCCGTTTATGACTACCGGGTTGGGTTTGCAGCCGTGATGGAGACACAGGGGAATGTAGATGAAGATTCGGCCAGAAGTTCATCTTAACCTAGCCGTGATGTGTATTACGAACAAAAGTTCTTAATTTTCAAACCGTAAAGACATATAACGGCTGGGAAGATAGCTTTTTCCTGGCCGTTCAACTGTTTCACGGTTGGGAAGACAACTTCTTCCCAGCAGTAAACAGTAACAAAACTGATGCGTGTCGTAGGTGCAATCAAATTAATTCAATATTTCCACTCAATTAAAAATAATATAATGGAAGTCAAGTTCGTTCCCACGAGGAGCAAGAGATCTTAGTTGTAAAAGTTGTCACGAAAGGGGGGTGTAAAAAGCAAAAATAAAAATAAACAAAGCAATTAAAATCGAAAGTTGAAAGATGAAAGCAATAAGAGAGAGAAGATCAAGGAATCCTTCTTCGTTACGAAACAATGAATCAAGTTATGTTCCATTCTACTTGTTATTAGTCACAAATTATCACCAACCGTAGGTAAAGCAGCTAGCTCAGTGCTAAACCCCTAAATCCCTTGTATCACCGGACACGGAAGTTCTCGACTACCGGATTCTAATCACCAAGCCACCTAGAATTAGCTCAACCTAGATGTAACTTGGCTCATGCATTAGGTTTTGTGAATTTCTTAGGTTGATATTAGTAGTTAGACTCTTAGCTCAAGGTCTACTTGCTAACGTTGTTTCTACACACAATTGCTCCACGGAATCCCTCCGCAAGGTCTCGTGTTTGCTACTTATGTAAAGAGTCAAGAAACGATTACTTATCTCCTAACTTTCACTAGCTTTAGATCAAATTAACAAATCAATTTAGCGTGCACTCCAAACAATCTATCAATCAATCATGAATGTCTTTAAGATCACTCCTATTAGTAAAAACAAACGATAATTATGTGAAAAACTTCAAGATAGAATTTGAAAACAAAAACTTAAATCATATGTTAAGAACTAGGAATTCATCCTCAATCAATAAGAAATTAGCTACTCATGCTAAAGAGTTCACACAAAGAATAAGAAAAGAAAAGTGTTGTGTGTGTAGAGAGGTGTGTAGAAGTTGTAGAAAACTTCTCTATTTATAGGCTTCAATATTCTCCAAATCTTCTAAGGAATAGAATCCTTTTCCTTTTGCAATTCAATTTCCAAATCCAAGCTTTTCTCAACTCTTCCACCTTCTCTTTCCAATTTTTGAGTTCAATTCTCCATCCAATTCCTAGCCCAAGTCTTCACACCCATGAGAGAAGTCCATAGAAAATTCTGGAATTTTTGCTCGCCGGAAAACTGGGATTGTGGCCGGAATTTGGCCGGAAAACGTCACCGCCGGCCACCTGGAAATTTCTCCGTCGAGAGAATATTCGATGGAATATTCCGTCAGTCCTCCGTTAGGACTAACGGTCAAACAGGTCAACCGTCAGTCAACTGCTAGTCAACAGGGTCAAAGAGAAGGAGTGAGTCAGACTCGAGTTAGCTTCTGACTCAGCTAACTGGGCTTACTCAGATGAGTTAGTTACTGAATCAGCTGCTAACTCGGCTGACTTAATCTAAATCAGCTAACCGGAATCGGTCACTGAACTCGGTTGGGATCGGTCATCGGGATCGTCCGGATCGGTCCGAGTCAACTCGCCAGAAGGACGATTTGGCCGAGTTCTGTTCAATTACAGGACTTTCCCGGCCGAATTCAGGCCTCAATTTCTTCAGTCTTCCCCTGCTAAGAACCTACACATACATCTAACATTTTCATTCAACCAGTGTGTGTAACAGAGCTCATTCTTGCAGCTTCATTTCATAACCCATCAATACCAGCTCTGTAACAGCTTTAGATCCTTCATCAGCATCACCTTCATGTACCCATTCCTCTGTTGTATAGCTTCATTGAACACCAACACCCAATTTCTGCCATCAGACCCAATCCATCTTATCACCCTGAGCTCAATCTAAACAACAACATCGATTCTTTTCAATTGCTGCTCCATCTCACTCGAGCAATTTGAATCAAACCCAAGCTTTACAGCATCACCAAACAGCTACTCCTCAATCTCTCGACATCAATCAGCGGCACCATTTCTTCTTTTGAGATCTTGAATCCCTTTCTCAGTTCTCCAATCCACAGACCCATTTCTCTGCTAAACCAAGCAAACCCTAACAGATTCAGAGGAAAACCCATCTGATATTTCTTTATTTCATACTCAACAACAGCGAGCTTCTTCAATTTGCAGAGCAGCCGTTAATCACTCGAATCAGCATCTCTGACCCATCTGATACTTCACAATGGCGGCAAATTCATCCATCGAAGACCCTAATTTCTTTGAACTCAAAAGCCGTAACCCTAGATCGAACCACCACAATCTAACCCATCTTGTTCTTCATCTCTTCCCATCATTTGTAGTCTCTCGAATCTCCATTTCAGCATCCATAGCTGCCTGCGCAGCTTTTCTGTTTTCTCAGGTGAACAAAAATAATGAGATGAATGAATGAAAGGTGAGTTCTTTTTAGGGCTGGAACGAAATGGATAGGTACACCCCTGGATAAGTCCACCCCCAGACTGGGTGCTTTTAACAAGTGGTCACTTCCGATAGGGGCTAACCAAGTTGGCAGTCCCTTAACCTGTGCTGGCTATTATTTAATACTTCTCCAAACATGAGTGCCCCTTAACTTTAACTTGGCTCCAGATAGTGCTCGCCCTATGAAATGACAATTATGCCCTTTTTGCTCAATTTTGGGTGATTTCTTCTTCTTTTCCTCCGTTCGACTCTATAGTAGCTATAAAACTCAAAACAGGCGTAAAATACATAATTTACAAGAAAAATAGCAAAGAAAGCATAAACTACTAGATAGTAAATTAGGTGTATTCTACACCTATCAAATTCCCCACACTTAGACTTTGCTAGTCCTCGAGCAAATCAAACTAAAACTTCACAACTTCAAAGTGTTCAAGCGTCACAAGCATCCAAAGAGTTATGAGGACATAGAATTTCTGCATGCTAGTAATAAGAAGTTAGAAATACTAAAGAACATATTCTCGTTCTTAAATGTTGAGTGAGAAATAACCACACCATAATGAGAGAACGCGTGTTTGAGAAACGATCAATAAGCATTTCGCCTCGACTTCGCCTCACCAAATAAGATTTTATGATAATTGCACTCAAAAAAAGACGGCTTTTTATGGTTCTCACATGTGTGCGAGGTAGGAATGAAGATAGAAACCCGCATCACGTTGAATGGTGGGAAGGATAACTTCCGAAATATTTTTAAAAACCCACATCTTTTAATATTTTGAAAAACCATTTTTCTGACGATCTCTAAGAAAGGAAATCAACCATTAATATCGAGGATGAGATTACTTACTCACCTTCACATCCGATCGCCAATTATGATAACACCACTCTCACGGCATCCAATAAAAACGTCTTCCGCTCCTTGTCTTAACTTCTTAGTCTTCGTCTTCGGTTTCAACTATTGATGATAAACCCTTGAATTTCATAAATCCTTGAAAATTTGTAACTCTTTTACCTTAAAAATCCTTGTCGCTTGAAACTTTCTTATATATTTTCCTTCCCCACGGCTTATTAACAAAACAAATATTTCTCTTGTTTTTTTTTTTTTTTTTTTTTTTTTTTTTGAAACAAGAGAAATTAAATACAAAAATAAACCATGGCCGTGGGAGAAGTATTTTACCACTTGATTCTTCACAACTTGTATCGCCTTGAAATCATAAACTTCATAAATTCTCACCTTTTAATTTTCTTCGCTTTCATGAATAAGTCTTCATACTTGGATATAAAATTACCTCATTGTATTGTAAGTCCTCAACTTATATGTAAAAATCTGCACTTTGTATGTTGCTTTACTTGTATTTGAAATTTGCTCTTTTTTCTCGTTTTGTTGCTTATAAACCTTAAACTTTTCCAACTTTCTTTGTAGATTTTGATGTCGCTCCTTGTTGATGATGAGAGTGTTTCTATGGATCCGTTGTTGTCGAGAGAGAGAATGGTGCTAACTGCAAATCGAACTACAAGAAGGAAGCTTTCATCCATGGACGTCACCCTCATGATTGACAAAATTAGCACTCAAGAGATCAAAGAGTAGTACTTCTATTGGTGGGAGGTTGGGTAGCTCACCATTCTACCCGGAATTAACGTATGGTGACACACACTCAAAAGAAGCTCTTTAGTAAATGGAAGAATTCTGGTCGGTGCCTCTCATGATATGAATACGGGTAGTCTCCACTAATGATTGATCAGCAACTCTAATAACGCACTTCTCCCTGCACCAAATTCGCATCACCGGCATGATTAAATCCATTATTTAACACTCAAACAAACAAGAAATCCGAATGTAGTTCTCTAACATTTCCAAGTTCAATTATGTCGGTCAAAATCTCTATGTAAACATACCTAGAAGTATGCTAGTGACTCTAAAATCTTTAAAAGTTGGAATTTTTAAGTAAAACTCTTTTTTTTTTTTTTTTCAAAATTTTTTCATTTTTTTGTAATTTTTGTTTTAAAAACATGCTTAACCACTCCCCCACACTTAAACCTTACATTGTCCTCAATGTAATTGAATCCTCCTAGTAAAGTCAAGGTGGGAAATTTTAACATGATAAGAAACAAGAAAAAATAAAAAAAAAAAATAAAAAAAAAAAAAAAAATAACAAAAAGCAAAAGGATAAGAAATACAAAACCGATGGGTTGCCTCCCATTAAGCGCTTGTTTTAAAGTCGACGGCCCGACTTAGCTCTTGCGGCACATTACTCCTCCAGAGGGAGTGCATCTTGAAATGAAAGTTCATCCAAATTCACATAAGCGATGTTCTCATAGTATGGCTTCAACCTATGGCCGTTGACTTTGGAAACCGAATTGTCTCGAAGACTAGCAATTTCAACTGCACCATGAGGAAAAACATTAGTAACAACATATGGTCCAATCCAACGGGACCTTAACTTTCCAGGAAATAATTTAAGGCGAGAATGATATAAAAGGACTTTTTGTCCCACAATAAAGCTTTTACGAGAAATCATCTTGTCATGAAAAAGCTTGGTCTTTTCCTTGTAAATACGGGCACTCTCGTAAGCATCATTGCGTATCTCCTCTAACTCATGTAGTTGTAACTTCCTTTGCTTCCCCGCTTCATCATACTCCATGTTGAATTTCTTTATCGCCCAATAAGCCTTGTGTTCAAGTTCAACCGGAAAATGACAAGCCTTACCATAAACCATCCTATATGGAGACATACCAATCGGTGTCTTATACGCCGTTCTATACGCCCAAAGTGCATTGTTGAGCTTAAATCTCCAATCTTTCCTTGTGGTATTCACCGTTTTCTCAAGAATGGACTTAATCTCACGATTCGAAATTTCCGCTTGTCCACTAGTTTGTGGATGATAAGGCGTACCAATTTTGTGTTATGTTGTACTTCTTGAGGAGAGCGTGGAAAGCCTTCTTGAAATGTGAGCCTCCATCGCTTATCACCACTCTTGGTGTTCCATGCCTATTGAAAATGTTTTCCCTTACAAAATCACAAACAACTTGAGAGTCATTAGTCTTGGTGGCTCTAGCTTCCACCCATTTCGAAACATAATCAACGGCAAGAAGTATATAAAAATTCCCATTCGAATTGACAAAAGGGCCCATAAAATCAATACCCCACACATCAAAAATCTCAACGGTGAGAATTGGTGTGAGTGGCATTTGATTTCGAGCACCTAGATTGCCCGTTCGTTGACATCTATCACACGATTTACAAAAAAACATATGAATCTTCAAACAAGGTGGGCCAATAAAATCCACTCTCGAGAACTTTGAGAGCGGTACGTTTCGAACCAAAGTGGCCACCACATGCAAAAGTGTGGCAAAAGGAGAGAATGGATTGAAATTCGGAATTAGGCACGCACCTTCGCATTATTTGATCAACGCCATATTTCCATAAGTATGGTTCATCCCACACATATTGCTTAGCGACCTTCTTAAGTTTCATTTTTTGGAAGTTGGACATTGTACTAGGTACTTTCCTTGTCACCAAGTAATTCACTATATCCGCATACCAAGGAGTTGATTCGTCCATGGAGAAAAGTTGTTCATCCGGAAAGCGGTCATGTAATGGAAGTTCCTCTTGAGACATAACAAGTCTACTAAGATGATCCGCAACGGTATTCTCCACACCCCTCTTATCACGAATTTCTATGTCGAACTCTTGTAACAATAGGATCCACCGAATTAATCTTGGCTTAGCCTCTTTCTTCTTTATTAAGTGTCTTAGTGCCGCATGATCGGAATACACAATAACCTTTGTACCCACCAAGTATGATCGAAATTTCTCCAAAGCAAAAACTATAGCCAATAACTCCTTTTCCGTGGTAGAATAATTGATTTGTGCATCATTAAGGGTCCTAGATGCATAATAGATAACATGGGACAACTTGTCCACCCTTTGACCCAAAACGGCTCCAACCGCATAATCACTAGCATCACACATTAATTCAAATGGAAGATTCCAATCCGGTGATTTGATAATCGGCGCACTTGTCAACATCTCCTTTAATTTGTCAAAAGCATCCTTGCATTCCTTGTTGAAGTCGAAAGGTACCTCCTTTTGTAATAACTTGCACATCGGCATGGTGATTTTGGAGAAATCCTTGATAAACCGCCTATAGAAACCTGCATGACCAAGAAAAGAACGGATTTCCCTCACCGAAGTGGGATATTGTAAGTTTCTTATTAAATCTATCTTTGACTTGTCCACTTCTAGCCCTCGAGAGGACACAATGTGACCAAGTACTATGCCGTGGTTTACCATAAAGTGACATTTCTCCCAATTAAGGACAAGGTTTGTGTCTATGCATCGTTTAAGAATTAGTTCAAGGTTATTTAAACAACCATCAAAAGAATTGCCATAAACACTAAAGTCATCCATAAATACCTCGATGATGCGCTCCACATAATCCGAGAATATACTCACCATGCATCTTTGAAAAGTAGCCGGCGCATTGCAAAGGCCGAACGGCATCCGTCTATATGCAAACGTTCCAAACGGACAAGTGAAAGTGGTCTTCTCTTGGTCCTCGGTGCAATAACAATTTGGATTGTATCCCGAATAACCATCCAAGAAGCAATAATAAGAATGTCCCGCTAACCGCTCCAACATTTGATCAATGAAAGGTAAAGGAAAGTGATCCTTTCGGGTTGCGGAATTAAGCTTTCTATAGTCAATACACACTCTCCAACCGGTTTGAACTCTTGTAGGAACAAGTTCATCGTCTTGATTTCGAACAACCGTGACTCGGATTTCTTTGGTACCACTTGAACCGGACTTACCCACTTGCTATCGGAAATTGGGTAGATTACCCCACACTTAGCAATTTGAGTATCTCTTTTTCACAACCTCCATCATGGGAGGATTTAGCCGACGTTGAGCATCACGTACCGGCTTCACGTTCTCTTCCATTAGAATCCTATGCATGCACATGGATGGACTAATGCCTTTGATGTCCGCAATTGTCCATCCAATAGCCGTTTTGTGCTCTTTCAAGACTCTAAGCAAACGGTCTTCTTGTACCGGTGTGAGGTTCTTAGAAATAATCACCGGAAGCTCATCTCCATCTCCCAAGAAAGCATACTTCAAATGGTCGGAAGTGGCTTCAATTCTAGTTTGGGCGCCTTCACAATAGATGGTACAAGTACTTCATCATTCACGGGTAAAGAAATATAAGAAACATCACCCTTTTTAGCTTCTTGCAATGTCGCCAAAGCACCACACATCTCCACCAATTCCTTGGAGATTTCAACTTCCAAGTTAGACAAGCCATGGACGTCCAATTCAATGCTCTTTTGCAACACCACATCAAGTTCATCCTCTTGGTTCAATTCCACCATTTGTTGCGCTAATGAATCAACCACATCAATGGAGTAAACGGAATGCACATCACTCGGGTAGCGCATGGCTTCAAATATATTAAAGTGTATTATCTCCTTGTCGAATTCCATAGTGAGTGTACCCTTATCAACATCAATCTTCGTCTTTGCGGTCTTCATGAATGGCCTCCCAAGAAGTAAAGAAGTAGATGATCGGTTCTCATTGTTGTCCATATCCACCACAAAGAAGTCCACCGGAAAAATAAGCTCATTTACTTGCACTAGCACGTCTTCTACAAGCCCCTTAGGATATATGTTAGACTTGTTTGCCAATTGGATAATAACTCTTGTCTCTTTCAAAGGTCCAAGATTCAAGGAGTCATATATTTCGGCCGACATCACACTAATGGAAGCCCCCAAATCAAGTAAAGCATGTTCAAACCTTTGTTTACCAATAGTAATCGGCACCGTGAAACCACCGGGATCCGTGCACTTTGTAGGCATCTTCTTCAATAGCATAGCCGACGCACTCTCGCCAACTTTAGTAATTTCATTATCAAGCAACCTATCCTTCTTGATGCATAATTCCTTCATGAACTTGGCATACCTTGGAATTGTCTTGATAGCCTCAATGAATGGGATGTTGATTTCAATCTTCTTGAAGATATCCATAAGTGCCTTGTCTTGAGCTTCTTTCTTGGATTTAGCAAAACGACTAGGAAAAGGAGGTGGAGTAGTGAAAGTAGAAACCGGTTCCTTGGATTGGTCGTTTGGTGTGGAATTCTCTTTGGTGCGGTTTCCTCCTTGTCATTGACTACCTCTTCACTAACTTCCTCATAATGACTTGGACCCTCCACTTGCCTTCCACTTCTTAAAGTAACCGCATTAACATTCTCTCTTGGATTCACAAATGGTTGTGAAGGAAGTGTTGTGGATGCTTGAGATTTCAATAAATTCACATCGGTCGCCAATTGTCCCATTTGAGTTTGTAAATCCTTGATAGCCGAATCGGTCTTTTGTTGATTTTGTTGAAACAATGACGTAATACCTTGCATCATGACATTAAGCTTATCATCAATTGAAGATCCTTGTCTTTCACTTGAGGTTGGAATTGTTGATAACCACCTTGTTGTTGAGGTTGGAATCGTGATTGTTGAAAACCACCTTGTTGTGCATATGGATTAGGAGCCGCCGCTTGCTTGTTTGCATAACTAAAGTTGGGATGATCCTTCCAACCGGGATTATAGGTATTGGAGTATGGATCGTACCTTGGCCTTTGATTTGGATATAAAGCATTCACTTGTTCGGTCTCATCATCCGGAATAATTACCGCGGCCATTCTTTGCATCATAATCTCCATGTTACTCATCCTTTGATCAAGATGTGATGACGAATCACTAACTTCATGCACTCGCCTAACCGTTGGTTCATCCCTTGTGTAGAATTGTTGCGAGTTTGCCGCCATACTTTCAATTAACTCTCTAGCTTCGGTCAAAGTCTTGTTCATTAGTGCACCACCACCCGCGGCGTCAAGAAGAGACCTATCACTTGAGTGGAGAGCTTCATAGAAGTATTGGAGTATCATAACATCGCTAAATTGATGGTGTGGACAGCTTGCCACCAACCTCTTGTATCGCTCCCAACATTCATACAATGATTCTCCCACTTGTTGTTTCAATCCACAAATCTCCTTGCGAATTTGAGTAGCTTTGGATGCGGGAAAATATCTCTCGAGGAAAAGTTTCTTCATACCATTCCATGTTGTGATACTTCCGGAAGGCAAATAATATAACCATTCCTTAGCATTACCCGCCAAAGAAAACGGGAAAGCTTTCAACAATGCTCCATCCGCATTAGTCTCCGGTGGAAGCATAGCCATAACTATGGCATAGAAGTCCATAAGATGTTTGTTTGGGTCCTCATTCACCATGCCATGGAACTTTGGTAACTCTCTAATCAACCCCGGTTTGATCTCGAAGGTTGAGTTAGTTTGGATACACCATTGTTGTGTGTCAAGCTTGTGAGAAGCTAGGTCCTTGAGTGTACGATCAGCCATTGTTTCTTCCTCTTTGTCCGAATCACTTGATGAAGAAGGAGAAAGTGGAGTGTTAATCGCACGAATGAAATCCTTTAGTTGAGTGCCGGATCGAAGACGTATTGGACTCGGTCTATCCTTCTTAAGCATTCACCAAAGGAATAACACCGAAACAAGATTCTCACAAACTAAGTTAGATACGGTAAAGAATCTAACAAAGCAAGAAAAAGAAAAATAAAAACAACTAAAAAAATCGCCCGTTGCTCCTAAGTAATTGGCGCCAAAATTTGATGCATGTCGTAGGTGCAATCAAATTAATTCAATATTTCCACTCAATTAAAAATAATATAATGGAAGTCAAGTTCGTTCCCACGAGGAGCAAGAGATCTTAGTTGTAAAAGTTGTCACGAAAGGGGGGTGTAAAAAGCAAAAATAAAAATAAACAAAGCAATTAAAATCGAAAGTTGAAAGATGAAAGCAATAAGAGAGAGAAGATCAAGGAATCCTTCTTCGTTATGAAACAATGAATCAAGTTATGTTCCATTCTACTTGTTATTAGTCACAAATTATCACCAACCGTAGGTAAAGCAGCTAGCTCAGTGCTAAACACCTAAATCCCTTGTATCACCGGACACGGAAGTTCTCGACTACCGGATTCTAATCACCAAGCCACCTAGAATTAGCTCAACCTAGATGTAACTTGGCTCATGCATTAGGTTTTGTGAATTTCTTAGGTTGATATTAGTAGTTAGACTCTTAGCTCAAGGTCTACTTGCTAACGTTGTTTCTACACACAATTGCTCCACGGAATCCCTCCGCAAGGTCTCGTGTTTGCTACTTATGTAAAGAGTCAAGAAACGATTACTTATCTCCTAACTTTCACTAGCTTTAGATCAAATTAACAAATCAATTTAGCGTGCACTCCAAACAATCTATCAATCAATCATGAATGTCTTTAAGATCACTCCTATTAGTAAAAACAAACGATAATTATGTGAAAAACTTCAAGATAGAATTTGAAAACAAAAACTTAAATCATATGTTAAGAACTAGGAATTCATCCTCAATCAATAAGAAATTAGCTACTCATACTAAAGAGTTTCACACAAAGAATAAGAAAAAAGAAAAGTGTTGTGTGTGTAGAGAGGTGTGTAGAAGTTGTAGAAAACTTCTCTATTTATAGGCTTCAATATTCTCCAAATCTTCTAAGGAATAGAATCCTTTTCCTTTTGCAATTCAATTTCCAAATCCAAGCTTTTCTCAACTCTTCCACCTTCTCTTTCCAATTTTTGAGTTCAATTCTCCATCCAATTCCTAGCCCAAGTCTTCACACCCATGAGAGAAGTCCATAGAAAATTCTGGAATTTTTGCTCGTAGGAAAAACGGGATTATGGCCGAATTTGGAGAAAACGTCACCGCCGCCACTCGGAAATTTCTCCGTCGTCGAGAGAATATTCGATGGAATATTCCGTCGGTCCTCGTTAGGACTAACGGTCAAACAGGTCAACCGTCAGTCAACTGCTAGTCAACGAGGTCAAAGAGAAGGAGTGAGTCGGACTCGAGTTAGCTTCGACTCGCCTAATCGGGCTTACTCAGATGAGTCAGTTACTGAATCAGCTGCTAACTCGGCTGACTTAATCTAAATCAGCTAACCGGAATCGGTCACTGAACTCGGTTGGGATCGGTCATCGGGATCGTCCGGATCGGTCCGAGTCAACTCGCCAGAAGGACGATTTGGCCGAGTTCTGTTCAATTACAGGACTTTCCCGGCCGAATTCAGGCCTCAATTTCTTCAGTCTTCCCCTGCTAAGAACCTACACATACATCTAACATTTTCATTCAACCAGTGTGTGTAACAGAGCTCATTCTTTGGCTTCATTTCATAACCCATCAATACCTCTCAGAATGACTTTAGATCCTTCATCAAAGCATCACCTTCATGTACCCATTCCTCGTTGTATAGCTTCATTGAACACCAACACCCAATTTCTGCCATCAGACCCAATCCATCTTATCATCCTGAGCTCAATCTAAACAACAACATCGATTCTTTTCAATCGCTGCTCCATCTCACTCGAGCAATTTGAATCAAACCCAAGCTTTACAGCATCACCAAACAGCTACTCCTCAATCTCTCGACATCAATCAGCGGCACCATTTCTTCTTTTGAGATCTTGAATCCCTTTCTCAGTTCTCCAATCCACAGACCCATTTCTCTGCTAAACCAAGCAAACCCTAATAGTTTCATAGGAAAACCCATCTGATATTTCTTTATTTCATACTCAACAACACCGAGCTTCTTCAATTTGCGGAGCAAAGTTAATCACTCGAATCAAAGATCTCGACCCATCTGATACTTCACAATGGCGGCAAATTCATCCATCGAAGACCCTAATTTCTTTGAACTCAAAAGCCGTAACCCTAGATCGAACCACCACAATCTAACCCATCTTGTTCTTCATCTCTTCCCATCATCTGTAGTCTCTCGAATCTCCATTTCGGCATCCATAATTTGCTCACGCAGCCTTTTCTCATTTTCTCGGGTGAACAAAAATAATGAGATGAATGAATGAAAGGTGAGTTCTTTTAGGGCTGGAACGAAATGGATAGGTACACCCTGGATAAGTCCACCCCGGACCGGGTGCTTTTAACAAGTGGTCACTTCCGATAGGGGCTAACCAAGTTGGCGGAGTCCCTTAACTCGTCTTTGGCTATTATTTAATACTTCTCCAAACATGAGTGCCCCTTAACTTTAACTTGGCTCCAGATAGTGCTCACCCTATGAAATGACAATTATGCCCTTTTTGCTCAATTTTGGGTGATTTCTTCTTCTTTTCCTCCGTGCGACTCTATAGTAGCTATAAAACTCAAAACAGGCATAAAATACATAATTTACAAGAAAAATAGCAAAGAAAGCATAAACTACTAGATAGTAAATTAGGTGTATTCTACACCTATCAAAAACCCAGATGTTTCCCAATTTCTTACGAATTTGAATCAATCGGAATAAGATCCAAAGGAATTGTTCCAGTGCGTGCACTTATCGAATGTCGGAAGCGCAGGGATACTGAAGAAACTAGGTGAACTATAGGTTTAGTGGCTTGGTCTCAACTATACGAAATTGGTTTGATTTTGTATAGCGGCTTAATTCTGAGGGTATTCAATTCTGGACTAGGTCCCACGGTTTTTCTGCATTTGCGATTTCCTCGTTAACAAAATCTTGTTGTGTCATTTACTTTTGTTTTCCGCAATTATAATTGTTGTTATTATAATTTAAAGTAAATTACACAAACGTTAACTCCATATTACTTGATAGTGATCCTATAGAGTTTGGTTAAGTCCAAACCTATTATCAAGTAATCACACTTTGATTGTTGTATTGTATCGATCTCGTATCCATAGACGATCACACAAAGTGTGAATACCGATTCGTTGCATTGTCTCGACTCAGTCCATAGACAATCACTTTCGGTAAGAGGACTTATAGGTGGAAAAGTTTAATATTATGGTATATTTGGGTACCCTCGTCTTTTCAATTGGTATCAGAGCAGGCAAACACGAAAATATCTAACAATCTGTGTTTGGTGCGATCCAACCTATAAGAATTGAATCTAATGGGTGATTCAGTTAACGAGAATCAAGATGAAAGATCAACACCTGAAAAATGATATCTTCTGTGAATCTACTAAACAGTCTGATCCATATAATGTAGATTCTGATGATTGGCAAACTTGCCTTGAAAAACAACTTGATAAAATTTCTGAAGATGGTGACTCAGAAATCGATCAAGATGTTTGAAAAGGCGAGGGTACCAAAATATACCTCAAGCTAAAACTTTTCCTACCTATAAGTCCTTTCTCCGAAAGTGATTGTCTATGGACTGAGTCGAGACAATACAACTAATCGGTTCACACTTCGTGTGATCGTCTATGGATACGAGATCGAGACAATACAACAACGAAGTATGTTTACTTGATAAAAAGGTTCGGACTTAACCAAAAACAAAAGGATTACTTATCAAGTAAATAGGAATTAACGTTTGTGTAATTTACTTTAATTATAACAAAACAATTATAATGCGGAAAATAAAAGTAAATGACACAACAAGATTTTGTTAACGAGGAAACCGCAAATGCAGAAAAACCCCGGGACCTTGTCCATAATTGAATACTCTCAGGATTAAGCCGATATACAAAATTAAACCAACTTCGTATAGTTGAGACCAAGCAACTTGAAAAGCGGGGGTACAACAACCATACCCAATATTCTCTTAGCAATCTGTATGGACAAACTCCAATATACTTTCTAGAGAATCAACTAGACAGTCAGACTCAATCTAGACAAAAAGTATATCAAAGAGTTTATATCTCAATCTCTCGATTTGATATATACTCAAGCAAATAGAAATCATGAGTCTTTATCAAATACTAGAGAGATAACTGGGATGGTACCAAAGACCAATATCCAAGTCTCAATCAATTTAAATAAACAACCAAAAGGTCGGATATTCTAATTGATTGAACAACGCACAACCTGTGATATTTAAATTATATAAAAAAATATAATGCGGAAATATAAATAATACAGACACCAGAATTTTGTTAACGAGGAAACCGCAAATGCAGAAAAACCTCGGGACCTAGTCCAGATTGAACACACACTGTATTAAGCCGCTACAGGCACTAGCCTACTCCAAATTAACTTCGGTCTGGACTGTAGTTAAACCCCAACCAATCTCACACTGATCTAAGGTACAGTTATGCTCCTACGTCTCTGATCCCAGCAGGATGCTACGTACTTGATTCCCTTAACTGATATTACCCACAACTAAGAGTTGCTACGACCCAAATTCGAAGACTTTAATAAACAAATCTATATCACACAGAAAAGTCTACGGTAATAGATAAATTCGTCTCCCACGAATATACCTACGAGTTTTATTTTGTCTTTTGATAAATCAAGGCGAACAGGAACCAATCGATAACCCGGACTTATATTCCCAAAGAACAGCCTAGTATTATCGATCACCTCACAATAATCTTAATCGACGCAGCGAAAAAGGTATTGCGGAATCACAAACGATGAGACGAAGATGTTTGTGACTTCTTTTTATCTTCCCTATCGGAGATAGAAATCTCAAGCCAATTATTACAATTGTACTCGCATGCGATAGAAACAAAGAAGATCAGATTACACAACTACGAGAAAGTAGTATCGGTCTGGCTTCACAATCCCAATGAAGTCTTTAAGTCGTTAACCTGGTTTAGAGAAGAAAACCCAAGGTTAAAGGAGAATCGACTCTAGCTTATACAACTAGTATCACACGTAAGGTGTGGGGATTAGGTTTCCCATTTTCTAGAGTTCTCCCTTATATATTCTTTCAAATTAGGGTTTGCAATCAGTGTTAGCTTGGTAACAAAGCATTCAATATTCACCGTTAGATGAAAACCTGATTAGGTTCAAGCTAATATTTCTCAACCGTTAGATCGAAAACTTAGCTTGTTATACACAAATGAAATGCACGCTTCTAGGCTTGTGTAACCGTACCCAAACATGTACATTTGTTGGTTCAACAATAGTTAACCAAAAGGTTAGCCATATGAGCAATTTCATATCAACCATATTCTTCTTTACCATAACTAGTCCAAATGACTCAAATGAACTAGTTAGAGAGTTGTTCAATTACTTAGATCTTTATGTAACTACACAAGACACAATCGAAGCAAAAACGATTTGATTCACTCGAATCGGTTCATGAACTTTATAGCCACGGTTTGCAAAAGCATTCCTTAGTTTATTTAAAACATGAGTTCAAGAACAAACATTTTTAGATATAACCAACTCAAGTTCGCGGACTGGGTTCGCGGACTTAAGTTCACGGAAGGAGTTCACAAACTCCAACAGAAATTCTCGGGTCGAGAACTTCTGCCAGTTCGCGGAATTGTCTCACGCCATCATTCCGGTTCTCTTGATCAACAAAGTTCGCAAACTTTGGTTCAAGGAATAAGGACTTATACATATATGTGTTTCCACAACAATGCTTATATCCTACCATGGTTATGAAATCTAAACTCTCATTTCAATCATTGAAACATTCTCATAGGACGTTATATAGTTGTTATTCACAAACCATTTTTCTTCAGAGCAATTTTCAAAGTGATTGAAACATAACATGACTTTCGTCACTAGGTAAAGATGAATTCGGCTAAAGCGAAAGCTTACCAACACATATTTCGATAAATAGATAGGCGAGATAAACTCGGCTCGAAATACCAAATGTGTATAATCTTAGTCTATATAGCAAAATGACTTTTGTCTCAAGATAGGAGATAAATAGACTTTTGAGTGATTGGATAAGTTCAAGTCTCCACATACCTTTTAGTCGATGAAGTACCACCGGTTCCTTGAGTAGTCCTTCGTCTTGTATGATGATTGTCATGGAGTTCTTGAGCTCAAATACACTTTCTATCCTAGTCTGAGACCTTAGCTATAGTAGACTAGAAATCAAGACTTATGGTTTTGATCACTAACATTGACAAACATGCTTGAGATAGCAATGCATGCGAGTTCGACCGAGCAATGCTCTAACACAACTAAACCTATAGTTCACCTAGTTCCGTCTGTATTCCCACGCCTCCAACTTACGAATAAGTCACGTACTTGGAACAATTCCTTTGGTTCGTATTCCAAACAGTAAAGGAACAACAAATCTATTTGGTAGCAACTCTCTTCAACCAAGTGATGTGAGTTCGACAAAGGCTCTTCTGTTTAACTCAATAAACCCCTTCGTCAGGTTCTTAGATCTATCTTATTCTCAACTACCAAAGGTAATTGTTAAGATTTTGCAATCAATACTTTTAATCACAAAGAATTGTATTGATGCCGATCTACACAAATAATCAATCCAATCTACCACAAGGATAAACCGATTATATTTGGATCCTCTATAACGAAACAAGTATTGTGCACGCCAAAGATTATGAACCCCAAATCAGAAATATTCAATATCTTATTTGTCTTCAAATCTTCTTAGATCTTCAATAAACGCCTGCACACAACAACTTGAATCTTTTGTGATCAATCACGCACAGAACGGAGTCTGTTAACAATGGATTATCACAAGACGTCTTTAGATCTACAAACAGTCTAAAGATCCCTGTCAAACCTTCGATCTAGTTTGAGTGAATCTTATATCAGAAGAGAAGATTCTCAAGCATAAACAAACTAGGTGCAATCAAAGTTCAACCACCGTTAGTCAATCAAATCAATCGAAAACATAATATAAACAACAATTATCTAGTTTCCCACCAACGGTACTAATAGAGCTTCTCAATCCCAAAGAAGACTTTAAACTAGCGGACGTAAGAGATTTCGCTTAATTAGGTTACTCTCCTCTCCGAATAGGCGGCTTCACCTGTAATAACACAACCGAGGAAGTTTGCTGTCAAGAAGGATTAGTTTGCTAGAAATGCAAACTTCAAGTATTTATAGACAAGGAAGTTTGGACACCAAGGAATTTCCAAAACCTAAAATATTCTCAAGATATGCAATATATTCCAAATTCGGTTTCCATAATTCGGAAATGCTCACATCCCAAAATAATGACAGAAAATCTCTTTGGAAAATCTTCAACTAGTAAATGCACATTACTAATTCTTGTTTTCCTAAAATAAAATTAAAAACCTTAGATAAAATATTCTTAACTTATTTATGTTTCGATCCTGGGATTTTCTTCCTTTAGCTATTAAGGAATAACTTTGAACAATTAAAGATAAGCGTTACTGCACATGTTCAAAGTATGTCGACATCCTTACTATGTAAGTCCTCTTTCATACTTACAATTTTGAAACCGATTTGCGACACTTATAAACAAGTTTAGAATTGGTTCATCTGACTTTCAAGAACACTCAATCACAAATCATGGGTTTCACGGTTCTACCAAAACAAGTTTCGATTCTACCTCCATGTGAGTACTGTGCATAGTCACACTAGCTTCCCAAAATTCAGCTGACTAGGTATTAGGATCGGTTCCTCACATATATATGGTATCTAACTTGAATGTGTTGCACATGTCCATAAGATCGGTTCCCCTTTGCCTAAAAACGTGTTGCACATGTCCATAGGATCAGTTCCTCTTTCTGCTAAAACATGTTGCACCTCATACAAGGATCGATTCCCCTTTGTGATGTGTTGCACCTCTTACTAGGATTGATTCCCCTTTACCCAGAGTTGGTCTTACACAGAATCACAAACTCGATCATACCATCTCAGGTGATTACTTAAGATCGGTTTCACTAATAAAAGTCATACCAATACATAAGTCAGGCCTTTGTAAATAGTTTTACCAAGAACACAAACAAGTCATGAGCGGTTATACTAATCACACATATTGGTTGTCCACAAGATATGCAATGAATAACAATACCAATAACGCTTGACGATTTCCTTTTCGATTCACAAAACAAGATCATGAATTTACTTCCTTAAAACACATGTAAAACATTGTTTCCTAGGATGAAATCCTCACCTCATACCCATACATAATCACAATAGCATTTAAACGATTATGTCGATGTCTTATCTACAAAGTTTAATGGTCAAGCAATAAACCTCGTATTGTATTCCTTAATACTATGTCTATCTAGAGTGTTCATGCTTCGCAGTTTTTTTTTCAATATGCACAACTTGAAAGATACGTTAGGGAATGAAACAATTCAAGTTAAATATCACTAACCTCAAGATGAAGGATGATGTTGTCGTTGTAGCTTATTACTTCTTCACCTCTTCAAGTCTTCGCAATACTTGTAATGTCTCATATCCTAATACTTTCAAGCTAACATATACAAAGTTGACTCTAGTACATAATCAAGCGACTCTTTAAACGAGTTTTGATTCACTAAAATATGACAACCAAACTTGACATACCAACGCTTGGTGGGTTCAACCGAGCTATGATCTAACAATGTTGAAGAAGATATGTATGAATTTTCCTCATTACTAGGTGATGTCTCTACAAAAAGACTATCTACCTTAGAAGTTATTGGCCTTCTTGCTCCTCTTTGCAGAGAAAATAAGAAACTAAGAAAAAATTTCTCTGGCTTCTTTTATGGATATCAGAATACCAGATATCTTATTAAGGAGTGTAAAGAAAGCATGAACTCAAAAATCCTCGAGTTTGAGAATCTCAGCAGGAAACATTACTTGTTGAATCTGAAACAAGGATTAATTCTCAACATCTAATGAGTAAGGAATAAAATGAGTCTGTTCCTTCAAAGAAAATACACTCGAGGTCAAATTAGCCAAGGCTCTTGAAAACATCAAAGTCTTGGAAGAAGAAGTTGCAAGGCTAAGAAGATTCAATGATGGCACAATTAATTTGTCTTCTATGTTGGAGGCAGGAAGAAATCATGGAGATAAACGCGGATTAGGATATGATGGTATCGATACTTCTTCAATTAAAGAAATAAAGTTTGTAAAGGCAGTATGCTCTTCAGTTCCAGAAGATCTACAGAAATCAGTTAATGCTCCTGATTCTCCTAAGAGCTCATGTGAGACTGTAGCAAAAAACATCCCTGAGTGCAATCAGAGTTTGTCTCCGATTAAAGATCAGCTAAAGGACAGACCATATCACAAAGGTAAGACTAAAGCCTCTACTCCTTTCAATAAGCATTGTTATTATTGTAGAGATAAAGGTCATATGCAAAGAAATTATAAAATTCGAAAGATGCAAGATGCTCTATCTTTTGTTTGAAAAGAACTGAGTAAATTTACCCCCAAAAGGTCTTCAGATCACCAGTGTCCAACTTTGAGACGAAAGAATTATTCATTTAATTCGAATTCCTATCCTAAAAGAAAAAATGATATAAAGGCTAATACCTTTATCAATAGGAAAATATAAGATTTGATGCTTCTGCTTGGAAAAATGCAATGTTGCAAGAGATGAAGAATCTTCATTCAAAATCTACTTACTTGTGGATGCCAAAGTCAGAAGTGAAAGAAAAAGGGGGGTCATCTAAAACAAGGTCTAAGAAAAACAATCCTGTTGTAATCTTGGATAAAAATGACTATGAAAGTCCAATTTTTAGACTCAAGAATGATTTAAGAACATCCAGTAATGTTGATACACTGGTATCCTTCAATAATCTGCTACAAAGCAGAAAAAGGAAAAAGAATGTTCGAGAACATCAAGATAGATCTTGCTCTCAAAGCAATGGTGAGCCATCAAGTATTCATTTCAACAACTAAGTGTGTTGATTAGAATTTCTCAAACTCGTACTCCATCTGATTAAATGGGAAGTTCTTAAAAGAGCACTGAAATCTGTGAAAAGTATAGAACTGTACTTGGTCTATCTATATCATGAATAACTTAAGTAGTTTTTCTAAAGTTTGGAATTATTTTCTAAATTAAGAGAATACTCTCGTATTAGGAATGTTCATGATAAAATTGTTCAAAAATTCAAAATTCTTGACAATAATATTTTCGAAAAAATCTTTTGATTCGGTGTCCATATATCTATAGTATTATAAAAGAATACCTGTTTAGGTATTCCAAAAGGGGGAAACTTGGAAATCAAGTTTTTTCTGATATATAAATCATCTATAGAGAACTGATACTCCCTCGCAAAAGTTTTCTGTTCAGAATGGGTGGAAATACTATTGATATTGAATCTCAATTATGAAAACTTGAAACCTTTCAGGTTGAGCTCAAATGTTATTTCTCGAAGGAACACAAAAAGAATCATATTTCTTTTGAGCTTATGCTTATGTTGATGGGAGATTTTGAAGTAGCCCGTGAACTCCTAAAAACTTCTATTTCGAATGAGAAACTGCTCGAGTCAAATCTTTTGAAGTTGATTGTGGAAGTGAATCTCTTAAAACGAAGACTCAATCTTCTGAAAGAAAAGAGAAGACTCAAGAATCAGTGCATTGAAGAATCTTCGGTGAATAATAAGAGCACTTCTAGTGATTAAGTTATATGTTGTAATACTTAATCCAAACAAAAATAGACATCAATTTTTGATTTATTTCAACTATTGTACAAGGTCTATTTCTGAATAAAACTACTTATTATTTATGAATAAAATTATTATTTTATAATTTTTCTTGTGATAGTTTTTCGATTACATAGCCTATGCTTGAATGCTTTATATTATTGCTATGTGTTTATGAGATGTTTGATTTTCGTTTTCTTAACCTTAATATTCGATCTCATATGATGTGAAACCTTATGGTTTGTGTGGCTTTTTGATTTAGCGGGATTAAGTTCTAGCCCATGTTGGTAGGCTTTATCAAAGGATCATAAGGTGTTCCGATTGAAACTCATATGTGAAAAAGTCATAATATGTTGAAACAATTTGTGTTTAACATAAAAGCATATGTGTTTCTGATAGGTGTAGAATACACCTAATTTACTATCTAGTAGTTTATGCTTTCTTTGCTATTTTTCTTGTAAATTATGTATTTTACGCTTGTTTTGAGTTTTGTAGCTACTTTGGAGTCGCACGGAGGAAAAGAAGAAGAAATCACCCAATTTGAGCCAAAAAGGGCGAAAGGTCATTTCACCAAGGAGGGAATATTATAGGGAGCCCAGCCAAGGTTAAGGGCTACTCTCTATTGGAGGATTACTAAAGAAAGGGCATTTTAAGTTAAGGGGCTGCCAAACTGGGTAGCCCTTATCCAGAAATGTAGTGCTATTATCAGCTGGTAAAGTGGATGGGTTATGTCCATGGATGCATAGACCCACACCCACACCGCATCCGAACCCGCCCCATTTGACCTAAAACTAAAATCGAGAAACTATTTCTCAATCATTTTGTTTTCCCCAGAATCGAAATTGAAGTAAAAAAGACACAGTTTGCTATTAAATTCTTGTCTGAAATAAAGAGATCGAGATGTCTCGATGGTATGCGATTCAAAGAAATCGAGAGATGGGTTTCTTTGAGAGATGAAGTAAAAGCAGTGGCTTTCTGCTGTGGCGATTATGAGAGCGAGAGATTGATTAATGGGAGACTCGGAGGAATTGAAGAAATCGAAACAAAAAAGAAAGGTTGAGAGGCACATTACGACCGAATCGTTCAAACCCTGCTTGTTGAGAAAGATCGGATGGTTTCTAGTTAAAATTCTGAGGGATTGATATGCATCTCGAGAGGAGTTAGGGTTTTGAGTTGAGATGAAATTGGTAATGTTTTGAATCGATTAAAGAGAAAATGTTTTGCTCTCGATTGAAGAGGATAATGAAGAAATTGAAGATTGGGTTTTGGTTTGGGTTTAGCATTGCCAGAGGATGGTGATACGTGGAACGAAGGGTTTGCAGGGAAGAGAGGGGATCTGTTGATTGGGTTTGACGCTGTGAGATTGAGGTGAAACTCAGAAATGGAGAAGAGAAGAATGACACTGATATTCCAAGGTTTGTGGATTTGATGTTTCGGTGAAATAAGGGTTCTTAGATGGAGAAATTGAGGTCGGTGTTGAATAAGTTGCGGTGTCATATGTCAAGGTGGAGATGAAGATGTTGATGTTAATAATGGGTCAAATGGATTCGAGTTAAGAAGTGCGGTGAGTATGATATCGCCAAAGCCTGAGAAGGAAAGAAGAGAATGTGGAATGAATGGCACGAGATAGCTCGGGTGATGTTGTTTTGATCTGAGGAGTTTACAAGATTGCTTCCAGGGATGATAGCAGCTGGAACTGGGGCTGAGATCAAGCTTCAGGTGGTTTGCTGTGGTGAAGTTATGCCTGATGGTGTTGAGTTCTGGAGGATGGTGGTGCTTTGGAGTTGGCTTGCAATGGCGGGAGAGAAGCTACAAATGCAAAAGCGTGATGGTGAACCGAATGGGGGGCTTGCAAGACAATAATGGTCTTTGTGTTGGTGGAGTTATTGTTGTGTAATGTGGCTCGATGTCGTGGAACTATTGGGGTCCGAGATTGGCTCGAGAATGAGCCGAGCAGAATGTTGGGAGATTATGGAGCGTGATATGATGAGATGGAAGGAGTTACAGCAAGGATTTCATGGGTTTAAGGTGCCAAACCGGGATTTGCAAGCATGATCAAGACTTGGATGCGGAAGAGAGAGTGGCCCGAAATGGTAGAAAGCCATTATGGCCGGGAGCAATGGCCGGCAAGTGGCACGGTACGACTGAGCTGGAATCAGCACTCGGTTCGACCGACTGATTAGATCGTTGACCTGTTGACTAACGTTGACCGACGGTTGACCAGTTTGATGATTAGTCCTAACGGTGGATCGACGGAATATTCCGTCGAATATTCTCCCGAAGCGTAAATTTTGGTGGCCGTGGCGACGTTTCCGCCAAATTCCGGCCACAATCCCGATTTCCGTGAGCAAAATTCGAGAACTTTCTATGGACTTCTCTCATGGGTGTGAAGACTTGGGCTTGGAATTGGATGGAGAATTGGACTCAAATTTGGAAAGAGAAGGTGGAAGAGTTGAGAAAAGCTTGGATTTGGAAATTGAATTGCAAAAGGAAAAGGATTCTAATCCTTGGAAGATTTGGAGAATTTTGAAGCCTATAAATAGAGAAGTTTTCTACAACTTCTACACACCTCTCTACACACACATCACTTGTGTTTTTGCTTGCTTTTCTAAAATTTTTGTTCTTAATTACTTGTGTGAATTTGAAACTTCTTCTTTTAATTATTATTATTTGTGTGAATTTCAAAAACATGAGTAGCTAAATTTCTTTTTGATTGAGGATGAATTCCTAGTTCTTAACATGATTTGAGTTTTTGTTTTCAAATTCTATCTTGAAGTTTTTCACATAATTATCGTTTGTTTTTACTAATAGGAGTGATCTTAAAGACACTCATGATTGATTGATAGATTGTTTGGGTGGCCAACTAAATTGATTTGTTAATTCGATCTAAAGCTAGTGAAAGTTAGGGGATAAGTAATCGTTCTTTGACTCTTTACATAAGTAGCAAACACGAGACCTTGCGGAGGGATTCCGTGGAGCAATTGTGTGTAGAAACAACGTTAGCAAGTAGACCTTGAGCTAAGAGTCTAACTACTAATATCAACCTAAGAAATTCACAAAACCTAATGCATGAGCCCAGTTACATCTAGGTTGAGCTAATTCTAGGTGGCTTGGTGATTAGAATCCGGTAGTCGAGAACTTCCGTGTCCGGTGATATAAGGGATTTAGGGGTTTAGCACTGAGCTAGCTGCTTTACCTACGGTTGGTGATAATTTGTGACTAATAACAAGTAGAATAGAACATAACTTGATTCATTGTTTCGTAACGAAGAAGGATTCCTTGATCTTCTCTCTCTTATTGTTTTCATCTTTCAACTTTCGATTTTAATTGCTTTGTTCATTTTTATTTTGCTTTTTACACCCCCCTTTCGTGACAACTTTTACAACTAAGATCACTTGCTCCTCGTGGGAACGAACTTGACTTCCATTATATTATTTTTAATTGAGTGGAAATTTTGAATTAATTTGATTGCACCTACGACACGCATCAAATTTTGGCGCCGCTCTTAGGAGCAACGGGCGATTTTTTAGTTGTTTTTATTCTTTTTGCTTTGTTAGATTCTTTACCATATCTAACTTAGTTTGTGAGAATCTTGTTTCAGGTGTTATACCATTGGTGAATGCTTAAAGGGGGTAGACCGAGTCCAATACGTCTTCGATCCGGCACTCAATTAAAGGATTTCATTCGAGCGATTAACACTCCACTTTCTCCTTCTTCATCAAGTGATTCGGACAAAGAGGAAGAAACAATGGCTGATCGTACACTCAAGGACCTAGCTTCTCACAGGCTTGATACACAACAATGGTGTATCCAAACTAACTCAACCTTCGAGATCAAGCCGGGGTTGATTAGAGAGTTACCAAAGTTCCATGGCATGGTGAATGAGGACCCAAACAAACATCTTATGGACTTTTATGCCATAGTTATGGCCATGCTTCCACCGGAAACTAATGCGGATGGAGCAATGTTGAAAGCTTTCCCGTTTTCTTTGGCGGGTAATGCTAAGGAATGGTTATATTATTTGCCTTCCGGAAGTATCACAACATGGAATGGGATGAAGAAAATTTTCCTCGAGAGATATTTTCCCGCATCCAAAGCTACTCAAATTCGCAAGGAGATTTGTGGATTGAAACAACAAGTGGGAGAATCATTGTATGAATGTTGGGAGCGATACAAGAGGTTGGTGGGAAGCTGTCCACACCATCAATTTAGTGATGCTATGATACTCCAATACTTCTATGAAGCTCTTCACCCAAGTGATAGGTCTCTTCTTGACGCCGCGGGTGGTGGTGCATTAATGAACAAGACGGTGGCCCAAGCTACCGAATTGATTGAAAGTATGGCGGCAAACTCGCAACAATTCTACACAAGGGATGAACCAACGGTTAGGCGAGTGCATGAAGTTAGTGATTCATCATCACATCTTGATCAAAGGATGAGTAACATGGAGATTATGATGCAACGGATTGCCGCGGTAATTATTCCGGATAATGAGACCGAACAAGTGAATGCTTTATATCCGAATCAAAGGCCAAGGTACGATCCATACTCGAATACTTACAATCCCGGGTGGAAGGATCATCCCAACTTTAGTTATGCAAACAAGCAAGCGGCGGCTCCTAATCCATATGAGCAACAAGGTGGTTTCCAACAATCACGTTTCCAACCTCAACAACAATTCCAACCTCAAGTGAAGGAACAAGGATCTTCGATAGATGATAAGCTTAATGTCATGATGCAAGGTATTACGTCAATGTTTCAACAAAATCAACAAAAGACCGATTCGGCAATCAAGGAGTTACAAATTCAAATGGGGCAATTAGCGACCGATGTGAACTTATTGAAAGCGCAAGCATCCATAAAACTTCCTTCACAACCAATTGTTAACCCAAGAGAGAGCGTTAATGCGATCACTTTGAGGAGTGGGATACAAGTGGAGCAACCAAATCAACAAGATAAGGTGTATGATGAGAAAGAGGAAATTGAAACCGCACCAAAGGAGAAAACATCTCCAACCAATCAACCCGAGGAGACGGTTCCTACTTTCACAACTCCACCCCCGTTCCCTAGCCGATTTGCTAAATCAAAGAAAGACTTGGAATACATGGATATTTGGGAGATCTTTAAGAAAGTACAAGTCAATATTCCACTCATAGAAGCTCTTCGTCAAATTCCTCGTTGTGCAAAGTTCTTAAAGGAGATGTGCATGAAGAAGAAAAGGTTGAAAGGGAATGAAGTCATGAGTGTGGGGGAGAATGCTTCGGCGTTTATTCTCAAGAAACTCCCACCAAAATTAAAGGACCCGGTAGTTTCAATATACCTTGCACAATTGGTAAAACAAGGTTTACTCGAGCTTTGCTAGATTTGGGAGCGTCGGTTAATGTTATGCCTTCCTCGATTTATGATTCTTTGAATCTCGGTCCTCTTAAGGAGACCGGGGTAGTTCTTGAACTTGCTAACCGATCTAATGTTTACCCGAAAGGGATTGTTGAGAATGTTTTGGTGCAGGTTAATAAGCTTGTATTTCCGGCTGACTTCTATGTCTTAGACATGAATGATGAGAATTCTTCCAAGTCTACACCTTTGCTTTTGGGTAGACCTTTCTTAAGCACCGCCGGAACAAAGATTGATGTCCAAAATGGCACCTTGACTATGGAGTTTGATGGTACACTCATTCACTTCAATATCTTTGAGACAAAGCGATACCCTAGTGATGTGACATCATGTTTTCCCGTGAAAGAGATTGATCCGGGCTAATGAATCTTGCAAGAGCTAAGTCGGGCCGTCGACTTTAAAACAAGCGCTTAATGGGAGGCAACCCATCGGTTTTGTATTTCTTATCCTTTTGCTTTTTGTTATTTCTTTTTCTTGTTTCTTATCATGTTAAACTTTCCCACCTTGACTTTACTAGGAGGATTCAATTACATTGAGGACAATGTAAGGTTTAAGTGTGGGGGAGTGGTTAAGCATGTTTTTAAAACAAAAATTACAAAAAAATTAAAAAATTTTGAAAAAAAAAAAAAAAAAAAAGTTTTACTTAAAAATTCCAACTTTTAAAGATTTTAGAGTCACTAGCATACTTCTAGGTATGTTTACATAGAGATTTTGACCGACATAATTGAACTTGGAAGTGTTAGAGAACTACATTCGGATTTCTTGTTTGTTAGAGTGTTAAATAATGGATTTAATCATGCCGGTGATGCGAATTTGGTGCAGGGAGAAATGCGTTATTAGAGTTGCTGATCAATCATTAGTGGAGACTACCCGTATTCATATCATGTGAGGCACCGACCAGAAATTTTCCATCTACTAAAGAGCTTTCTTTTGAGTGTGTCACCGTAAGTAAATTCCGGGTAGAATGGTGAGCTACCCAACCTCCCACCACTAAAAGCACTACTCTTTGATCTCTTGAGTGCTAATTTTGTCAATCATGAGGGTGACGTCCATGGATGAAAGCTTCCTTCTTGTAGTTCGATTTGCAGTTAGCACCATTCTCTCTCGCGACAACAACGGATCCATAGAAACACATTCATCATCAACAAGGAGCGACATCAAAATCTACAAGGAAAGTTGGAAAAGTTTAAGGTTTACAAGCAACTGAACGAGAAAAAGAGCAAATTTCAAATTCAAGTAAAGCAACATACAAAGAGCGGATTTTACATATATGTTGAAGACTTACAATACAATGAGGTAATTTTATATTCAAGTATGAAGACTTATTCATGAAAGCGAAGAAAATTAAAAGGTGAGAATTTTTGAAGTTTTATGATTTCAAGACGATACAAGTTGTGAAGAATCAAGCGGTAAAATACTTCTCCCACGGCCATGGCTTATTTTTGTATTTAATTTCTCTTGTTTCTTAAAAAAAAAAAAAAAAAAAAAAAAAAAACAAGAGAAATATTTTTTAATGAGCCGTGGGGAAGGAAAATATATAAGGAAGTTTCAAGCGACAAGGTTTTAAGGTAAAAGAGTTATAAATTGTCAAGGATTTATGAAATTCAAGGGTTTATCATCAATAGTTGAAACCGAAGACCAAGAAGATAAAAACGAGGAACGGAAGACGTTTCTATTGGATGCCGTGAGAGTGGTGTTATCATAATTGGCGATCGGATGTGAAGGTGAGTAAGTAATCTCATCCTCGATAAAAATGGTTGATTTCCTTTCGTAGAGATCGTCAGAAAAATGGTTTTTCAAAATATTAAAAGATGTGGGTTTTTAAAAATATTTCGAAGTAGTCCTTCCCACCATTCAACGTGTCGCAGAATTCTCTCTTCATTCCTACCCGCACACATGTGAGAACCATAAAAAAGCCGTCTTTTAGAGTGCAATTATCATAAAATCCTATTTGGTGAGGCAAAGTCGAGGCGAAATACTTATTGATCGTTTCTCAAACACGCATTCTCTCATTATGGTGTGGTTATTTCTCACTCAACATTTAAGAATGAGAATATGTTCCTTAGTATTTCTAACTTCTCATTACTAGCATTTAAACTCTATGTCCTCATAGCTCTTTGGATGCTTGTGACGCTTGAACGCTTTGAAGTTGTGAGTTTTTAGTTTGATTTGCTCGAGGACTAGCAAAGTCTAAGTGTGGGGGAATTTGATAGGTGTAGAATACACCTAATTTACTATCTAGTAGTTTATGCTTTCTTTGCTATTTTTCTTGTAAATTATGTATTTTACGCTTGTTTTGAGTTTTGTAGCTACTTTGGAGTCGCACGGAGGAAAAGAAGAAGAAATCACCCAATTTGAGCCAAAAGGCGAAAGGTCATTTCACCAAGGAGGGAATATTATAGGGAGCCCGTTAAACACCAAGGTTAAGGGCTACTCTCTATTGGAGGATTACTAAAGAAAGGGCATTTTAAGTTAAGGGGCCGCCAAACTGGGTAGCCCTTATCCGTAAATGTAGTGCTATTATCACCGGTAAAGTGGATGGGTTATGTCCATGGATGCATAGACCCACACCCACACCCGCATCCGAACCCGCCCATTTGACCTAAAACTAAAATCGAGAGAAACTATTTCTCAATCATTTTGTTTTCCGAATCGAAATTACAAAAGGAAGACAACGCTATTGAAGAAATAAAGAGATCGAGATGTCTCGATCAAAACCGATTCAAAGAAATCGAGAGATGGGTTTGCTTTGAGAGATGAAGTTGCATGTGGCGATTATGAGAGAGAGATTGATTAATGGGAGACTCGGGAGGAATTGAAGAAATCGAGAAACAAAGTAAAGGTTGAGAGCCGTTCCGGATAGAATCGTTCAAACCACTTCTTTCTTTGAGAAAGATCGGATGGGTTCTAGTTGAAGTTACAGGGGGATTGATATGCATCTGAGAGGAGTTAGGGTTTTTGAGTTGAGATGAAATTGGTAATGGTTTGAATCAGATTAAAGAGAAAATGTTGCTGCTCTCGATTGAAGAGGATAATGAAGAAATTGAAGATTGGGTTTTGGTTTGGGTTTATTGACAGGATGGTGATGGTTTGGGAACGAAGGGTTTGCGAGGGAAGAGAGGGGATCCGTTGATTGGGTTTTGATTTGTGAGATTGAGGTGAAACTCGAAATGGAGAAGAGAAGAATGACACCGATATTCCAAGGTTTTGGTTTGATGTTTCCGGTGAAATAAGGGTTCTTAGATGGAGAAATTGAGGTCGGTGTTGAATAAGTTGCAGGTCATATGTCAAGGTGGAGATGAAGATGTTGATGTTAATAATGGGTCAAATGGATTCGAGTTAAGAAGTGCAACCGAGTATGATCCGCCAAGCCCAGAGAAGGAAAGAAGAGAATGTGGAATGAATGGCCCGAGATAGCTCGAGTGATGTTGTTTTGATACGAGGAGTTTACAAGATTGCTTCGGGGATGTGGTAGGCTGGGCGGGGCTGAGATCAAGCTTCAGGTGGTTTGCTGTGGTGAAGTTATGCCTGATGGTGTTGAGTTCTGGAGGATGGTGGTGCTGGAGTTGAGCAATGGCAGGAGAGAAGCTACAAATGCAGGTGCTGTGATGGTGAACTGAATGGCAGGGCTTGCAAGACAATAATGGTGCTGTGTTGGTGGAGTTATTGTAGGTAATGTGGCTCTGATGCTGTGAACTATTGGGGTCTGAGATTGGCTCGAGAATGAGCTGAGCAGAATGTTGGAGATTATGGAGTTTGTGATATGATGAGATGGAAGGAGTTACAAACAAGGATTTCATGGGTTTAAGGTGCCAAAGTGGGGATTTGCAAGCATGAGCAAGACTTGGATGTGCGGAAGAGAGAGCCGAATCGAAATGGTAGAAAGCCATTATGGCCGGGAGCAATGGCCTTTGCAAGTGGCTGGCAAGTGGTCTCGTTTGAATCAGCGACTCGGTTCGACTCCTGACTCGATGGAGATCGTTGACCTGTTGACTAACGTTGACCGACGGTTGACCAGTTTGACCGTTAGTCCTAACAGTGGATCGTGGAATATTCCGTCGAATATTCTCCCGAGACGAAATTTTAAGTGGCCGGCGACGACGTTTCCGGCCAAATTAAGCCACAATCCCGCTTTTCCGGCGAGCAAAATTCCGAACTTTCTATGGACTTCTCTCATGGGTGTGAAGACTTGGGCTTGGAATTGGATGGAGAATTGGACTCAAATTTGGAAAGAGAAGGTGGAAGAGTTGAGAAAAGCTTGGATTTGGAAATTGAATTGCAAAAGGAAAAGGATTCTAATCCTTGGAAGATTTGGAGAATTTTGAAGCCTATAAATAGAGAAGTTTTCTACAACTTCTACACACCTCTCTATACACACATCACTTGTGTTTTTGCTTGCTTTTCTAAAATTTTTCTTCTTAATTACTTGTGTGAATTTGAAACTTCTTCTTTTAATTATTATTATTTGTGTGAATTTCAAAAACATGAGTAGCTAAATTTCTTTTTGATTGAGGATGAATTCCTAGTTCTTAACATGATTTGAGTTTTTGTTTTCAAATTCTATCTTGAAGTTTTTCACATAATTATCGTTTGTTTTTACTAATAGGAGTGATCTTAAAGACACTCATGATTGATTGATAGATTGTTTGGGTGGCCAACTAAATTGATTTGTTAATTCGATCTAAAGCTAGTGAAAGTTAGGGGATAAGTAATCGTTCTTTGACTCTTTACATAAGTAGCAAACACGAGACCTTGCGGAGGGATTAGTGGAGCAATTGTGTGTAGAAACAACGTTAGCAAGTAGACCTTGAGCTAAGAGTCTAACTACTAATATCAACCTAAGAAATTCACAAAACCTAATGCATGAGCCGGTTACATCTAGGTTGAGCTAATTCTAGGTGGCTTGGTGATTAGAATCCGGTAGTCGAGAACTTCCGTGTCCGGTGATATAAGGGATTTAGGGGTTTAGCAATGAGCTAGCTGCTTTACCTACGGTTGGTGATAATTTGTGACTAATAACAAGTAGAATAGAACATAACTTGATTCATTGTTTCAGTAACGAAGAAGGATTCCTTGATCTTCTCTCTCTTATTGTTTTCATCTTTCAACTTTCGATTTTAATTGCTTTGTTTATTTTTATTTTGCTTTTTACACCCCCCTTTCGTGACAACTTTTACAACTAAGATCACTTGCTCCTCGTGGGAACGAACTTGACTTCCATTATATTATTTTTAATTGAGTGGAAATTTTGAATTAATTTGATTGCACCTACGACACGCATCAGTTTCGGGGTTTTCAACTTTTGCTATTGGCACGCATTAGTTAATTAAAACCAATTCAACCTTTCTCTGGTAAAGGTTTCCTTTGTTGTTGTTCTTTTTTTCTTGCGAGAGGATGACAACATAATGGAGGAGAGTTCTAACTTGAACTTGCGCTTAATGATATATCTTTTGGGGGAGAATAGGATGCGGAATCTGAGGTAACGAATTTGTTAGTTAATCGTTTTCCTGTTTAAAAAAAGCATGAGTTTATTGCATATATTTTGCTTTTGCTTAACAAAATTCGGTACAATTGATGTTTATTCCATTATGTGTGTATGGATGTATGTGTGTGTGTGATTCAATTATTTCCGGTTAATAAAAAATGGTTTGATATCTTTCTTTATTGTTTGGTATCAATTGTTTTAGACTTAACGAAATTTCGGTGCAATTGCGGTACTTTAATGTCTATGTTTGTTTCAATTGCTTTCGGTTAAGAGAAATAATTGTGCAAGTCAATTTATTTAGTTTGTATGTATTGTTTTTGGCTTAATAAAATAAGGGATCATTTGTTTAGTCCAATTCGATTCCGGATAAGATGAACTAAATTAATTCTGATCTTTGTTAGACTTATCAAAGTAAAGGATTCGGTTATTCAAGTCTAATCGAATGCCTTGACAAGAAATATTAGATAACTAACCTAGTACTTGTCTTGTCTAAAGTGTAAGGTCTAAGTTATTGTCTGAATAATTAGAGCCTGATGAGAAAAATAAAGTTAATTCTGATCTTTATTTTTGGTCTTATCGAAATAAGCGATTGTATTTGTACAATCGGTTTAGCAAGGGAACTAAGTTTCTTAGTCAATTTGTTAAACTATTAGGAAAAATTGCTTCGGGCAATTGTTTCATTGATAACATATTAAAACCAAATTACTTGTATTTTCGGTTTTGATATTGGTTATCTAAAATGGTATGTGAAACCTTCGTGCTTAACTCTTATAGGTTGTACAATTCTTTTAAGATTTGTAAGATCCTTTCGGTTTTTGTATTTGCTCGGATGTTTGTCATTTTGTGACAAAAGGGGGGAGAAATATATGAGGTAAACAAGTGATTTGTTATCACTTAGGAAAAGAAAATTGTGTTTAAACGTTATATCTAACGAAAGAGTAAAGCATTGACTAAGGGGGAGAAACATATCATATGATGATTGTAGTTATTTGGACTACCAATGGGAAATAACAAAGATGTGCAAATTGAAAATATACATATCTTACCTTTAGGGGGAGTATTAGCTTTGTTATTTAAATGTCAACAACGATATTTATGGATTGAATCAAGCGTATGTATAATGAATTTTCGTAATTTTTTTGTCCATATGTATTAATATTTTTGTCACTAAAATTGACAAAGGGGGAGATTGTTAGAGCATAGCTCGGTTAAACCCACCAAGCGTTGGTATGTCAAGTTTGGTTGTCATATTTTAGTGAATCAAAACTCAATTAAAGAGTCGCTTGATTATATACTATAGACAACTTCGTATAGGTTAGGTTATAAAGATTAGGATTATGAGACATACAAGTATTACTCGAAGACTTGAAGAATGTGAAGAAGTAACAAGCTACATCGACGATATCATCCTTCCTCTTGAGGTTAGTAATATTGTGACTTGAACTGTTTCATTCCTAACATATCTTTCTAGTCGTGCTATATTGAAAACATAACTGTGAAGCTGTGAATGATTATACTCTAGTAGACAAAGTATTAAGGAATTAGAATACAAAGTATAACACTTATCTTTTGAACTTCGTATATAAGACATCGACATAATCGTATGAATGCTATTGTGATTATATGTATGGTAAAGGTGAAGATTTCATCCTAGGAAACAATGTTTACATTTGTTTAAAGGAAGTACATTCATGAACTTGTTTTATGAATCGAAAGGGAAATCGCTAGGCTTATTGGTATTGTTATTCATTACATATCTTTGGATTACCAATATGTGTGAGTTAGTAGAACCTATCATAACTTGTTATGTATCTTGGTAAAACTAGTCACAATGCCTGACTTATGTATTGGTATGACTTTTATTAGTGTAACCGATCCTAAGTAATCACCTTAGATGGTATGATCGATATTTGTAATTGGTGTAACCGATCCTGGTAATTGGTATGACGATCACAAAAGAGTTATAATCGATCCTTGTAATTGGCGTAACCGGTCCTGGTAATTAGTGTAACCGATCCTAGTGACTAGCGTAACCGATCACAAGTAATACCATGAGAATATGGTAACCGGTCCTGGTAATTGACATAACCGATCCTGGTAACTGATGTAACCGGTCCCAGCAACCATATTAAGGTATAATCAATCCTTGTGTTTGGTAGAACCGTAAACCCATGATTAGTTTATTGATATTTGATCAATCACATAGATCTTGGAAATCAGATGAATCAATTCTAAACTTGTTTGGAAGTGTGGTATAATCGGTTCCAAAATTGTAAATATGAAAAAGGATTTACAAACAAATAAAATGTCGACATACTTTGAACATGTTCAGTAACTCTTATCTTTTATTGTTCAAAGATATTCCTTAATAACTAAAGGAGATCCCGGACCGAAATAAATTGAGAATCTTTTAATTAAGGTTATTAATTTTATATGCATTTTAATTACTAAAGAATTAAAATGTATATCTCTGGAAAATAAAAATTGGTAATGTGCATTTACTAATTGGAGATTTTCTAGTGAGATTTCGGTTAATATTGGACAGAGCATTTCCAGGAATTATGAAAACCGATTTGGACATTTATTGCATATTTTTAGAATATTTCGGTTTTGGAAATTCCTTGGTGTCCAAACTTCCATAGTCTATAAATACCCAAGTTTACATTTCGAGCAAACTATCCTAAGAGACAGGAAAACTACCTTGTTGTGTTGTTACTGTAAGCCGTCTATTCGGAGAGTAAAGTACTCTAATTAGGCGAAATCTCTTACGACCGCTCGTTTAAAGACTCCTGTGGGGTCAAGAAGCTCTACGAGTACCATTGGTCGGAAAATAAATAATTGCAGTATTATTAGTTTTCGATTTGATTTGTTGACTAACGGTTGTTGAACTTTGATTGCACCTAGTTTGTTTAATCTTGAGAATCTCCTCTTATGGTATAAGATTCACTCAAACTAGATCGAAGTGTCGACGGGATCTTTAGAACTGTTTGTAGATCTAAAGACATCTTGTGATAATCCATTGTTAACAGACTCCGTTCTGTGTGTGATTGATCACAATAGATTCAAGTTGTGGTGTGCAGGTGTTTATTGAAGATTAAAAAATATTTGAAGACAAATAAGATTTCTTATTGGCTTCATAATCTTTGGTATGCACAAAACTTGATCGGTTGGGATCCAACTATAATCAGTTTATCTTTGATAGATTTGATTGATTAGTTGCGTAGATCGGCATCACTATATAGCATCTTGGTAGATTTTATATTTGATTGTAAAATCTAAACTCTGCTACTTTGGTAGTTGTTGGATAGATTGATCTAAACCCGACAAAGGAGTTTATTTGATTAAACAGAAGAGCCTTTGTCAAACTCATATCATTTGAGATTGAATAGAGTTGTTCTAAATGCATTTGTTGTTCCTTTACTGCTTAGAATAAGATCCAAAGGAATTGTTCCAGTGCGTGGATACTGAAGAAACTAAGTGAACTATAGGTTTAGTTGCTTGGTCTCAACTATACGAAGTTGGTTTGATTTTGTATAGCGGCTTAATTTTGAGAGTATTCAATTCTGGACTAGGTCCCGGGGTTTTTCTGCATTTGCGATTTCCTCGTTAACAAAATCTTGTTGTGTCATTTACTTTTGTTTTCCGCAATTATAATTGTTGTTATTATAATTTAAAGTAAATTACACAAACGTTAACTCCATATTACTTGATAGTGATCCTATAGTGTTTGGTTAAGTCCAAACCTATTATCAAGTAATCACACATTGATTGTTGTATTGTCTCGATCTCGTATCCATAGAGGATCACACCAAGTGTGAATACCGATTTGTTGTATTGTCTCGACACAGTCCATAGATAATTAATTTCGATAAGAGGACTTATAGGTGGAAAAGTTTAAGATTGTGGTATATTTGGGTACCCTCGTCTTTTCAGAGTTTAGAACACTTAACCATAATTGGATTATAAGCACAGTATGCGTACTTGCATATGTGTTGATCCAAGACCGGAATGTAGTATGCATACCCGCATGCGTACTGGCGAGGTCAGGTAAAGTCCGGGAGCTAGAGTATGCGTACATGTACGCGTACTGGAAAAGTCAGTTGAAGTCCGGGTACTATAGTATGCGTACATGTACGGGTACTGGATTCAACTGAAGCTTGGAAGTGTGCGACAGTATGCGTACAAGTTTGCATACTGGCGAACACGGTTCAAGTCTGGCTACTTAGGTATGCGTACAAGTTTGCATACTTGAGTAGGTTATGTTCTAAAATCGGTTTGTTCATGAACTAATATATTTATATAATATGAAATGCAATATTTTACAAACCGTGGCTATAATGTTCACGAATCGATTCGAGTGAATCAAAATCGATTTTGCTTCAATTTTGTCTTGTATACTTCTATGAGAATATAAAGAATTGAACAACTTTATAACTAATTTCATTTGAGTCATTTGAACTAGTTATGGTTAAGATGAATATGGTTGATATGAAATTGTTCATATGGCTAACTTCGGTTAACTATTGTTGAGCCAACAAAGGTGTACACGTTTAGGTACGGTTACCCATATCTAAATGAAGTCACTTTTCATTTGTGACAAGCTAAGTTCGATCTAACGGTTGAAAGATATTAGCTTGAGTCTAATCAGGTTTTCATTTAACGGTGAATATTGAATGCTTTGTTACCAAGGTAACATTGATTGCAAACCCTGATTTGAAGACTATAAAGGAGAACTTTAGTAACTGGGAAACCTCATCCCCACATCTCATGTGTGATGCTAGTTGCGATTAGAGTCGATTCTCCTTTAACCTTAGGTTTTTCTAAAACCCAGTAGGTTAAAGACTTAAAGACTTCATTGGGATTGTGAAGCCAGACCCAACTATTTTCTTTGTAGTTGCATGTTCTGGTCTCGCTTTTTTCTATCGTGATTGAGTACTATCTTCTCTAAGATTTGCTCGAGATTTAATATCCGATAGGCAAGATAGAAAGTAGTCACAAACATCTTTGTCCCATCGTTTGTGATTCCACAGTATCTTGTTTTGCTACCATACGATTAATATTAATGTGAGGTGATTAATATTTATAGGCTGTTCTTCGGGAATATAAGTCCGGTATATCAATTGGTTCATGTTCACCTTGATTTATCAAAAGTCGGAACAAAACTCAAAGGTATATCTGTGGGAGACAGATTTATCTATTCAATAGACTTTTTTGTGTGAGACAGATTGGTTTATCAAATCTTCGACTTTGGGTCGTAACAACTCTTAGTGGTGGGTGAGATTAGCTAAGGGAATCAAGTGCGCAGAATCCAGCGTGGTTCTAGAGGCGTAAGGAACGCGACTGTACCTTGATCAGTGTGAGATTGGTTAGGGATCAACTACATTCCAGTTCGAAGTTAACTTGGAGTAGGCTAGTGTCTGTAGCGGCTTAATACAGTATGGTATTCAAATCTAGACTAGGTCCCGGGGTTTTTCTGCATTTTCGGTTTCCTCGTTAACAAATATGTGTTATTTCTTTTCCGGATTATATTTTCTATATAATTGAAATATCACAGGTTGTGCGTAAGTTCGATCAATTGTGAATCCAACCTTTGGTTGTTAATTAAATTGATTGACACTTGGATACTACACCAAATTCTGGGATTAGTAATAGAACTGAGTCGTTACTAAAACGGGCTGTAACGGCCCTCGCCTGTTTCAAAAGTGGGTGTTACATTTTTTCATAACGGCAATACAGCCGTTACGAATTCTCGGTTGTAACGGCGTTAGTAACAGCTGAAGGCCGTTACGAAATGACACGTAGTAACAGCTGAGGGCTATTACGAATTTTTTCGTAACAGAAAAGAAATTACTGCCAGTCAACCTTGACCTGGTCAAAATTGGTCAGCTGATTGGCAGTTCATTTTCTGCCGGAAATAAGCCGGAATTCAAAATTCAATACCTGCATACATTCATCATCCACACTCAACAACAATTTCTTCAATCTATTCATATCACATACATTCAATTCATATCATATTTATATTACAAAAGAACTAAACAGATATAAATTACAATAGAACTGAAATTTCTCTAAGTACTAAACTTTTTTTTTCTCTAAGTACCACAAACTATTTTTTTGTTATTGTTTTCTAAAAACGAATAAAAGTGTTTACACAACCACATGTTACATAGATCTTACAGTATATGTTGCAGTAGGTTTTGATCACTCCAGCTGCATCAAGCAATGCCTTCCATGCATCTCCTGTGAAAATTTTAGTCCACATTGAATCAGTTGAAACATCCAAAAACAAATTACAGAGGAAAGGAGAATATGATGACCAGGAGAATGCTAAACTACATGAAACAGCTGAAAAGTTTACTGTTATTTGAACCTGAGTTTGGGCTACAGGTTGTAGAACTTGTTCCTCCAATTCATCTTCTTCCAACTCATCAAGTTCAAATTCCAATTCTTCCTACAACCAACAAAGATAAGCATCACTCTCTGGTCAAGGTTAATTTAATTTTAACAAATACAAATAAAATGAAAAATGAGGAAGTTTATATCATAATTCACAAACAAAAAGTTAATAACCACAACAGCTAGATATCAACCGAAAAAGCACAACAGAAATGAAGAAATCTGGAATATATATTAAAATTAATAGAATGGATAATCAAATTAGACAAAAAGAGAGAAAGATGCTCACTTTCTTGTTATTTTCCCTTTAACACTACTTTTCTTCTGTGACGAGCTATGCCTTTTTATACTTTTCAAGGACTTTGGGCTCACAACTGACTTTGACCTAAAGTAATCCGAGAATAAAACCATATCAAAGACGAATCAATAAAAAAAAAAACATTATAGTCTGAATATATCATGACGTATAATAGAAATGTTACATAAAGTAACCTGACATGAGTTATACTACACTTCACTATCAAGTGACCCAAATCTACTCATTGGTATTCTTTATTTTCAAAAATAAAAAAGGGAATACTTTTAATTTTTTAATTATCCTTTTGAGACCATACATCTCCATCACAATGCTATATGAACAGTCACTTATAGACAAAAGAAAACTACATTTCTAAGCCATACATGGAAGGAAAAAAAACCAATCACTTAAAAACAGGGGTTAAATACCAATAAAAACAAAATCTGATTCCAGTTCCCTGTTAGATAAGGGACACAACTAAAAGAGTACACATTTCAATATCTGAGCAGTATCATACCTCTCATCACCAGTTTTACGAGCTGGGCTAGCACAAGATCTCCTGGCTTCCAGGCATTTATTACATACTTGCACAACCCTTTTGGGTCCAGAAAGAGGTCCTACAGATAATTAAAGTATCGAATTTTCAATATGATGCTCTAAGTGGAAATCTTAAAATGAAGTAACACTTGTGACCAGAAGCTCACCTTTATAATACTCGTGTTTTTCACGTGCAAAGTGGAAATTGCACTTTGAATTGTTGCCTTGGCTTCTCCAAGGAATATCCTTCAACAAACCCAATACTTCTTTAAGGTCGCTACCATTGTCCAAGTAAATATACTCCTCGGGGTGTTCCTTTGTACCACCCGCATGTCCGCTCGAATCGGCAAGGTGTAACCACCGAAAAAAAAAAAATGGTTTTAGCCATCCACTAATCTCTTGATGATATTAAAAGAAATGTACCAAATAACAGAAAAAGGTAAGCCTCACTTTTTCCCTTTGCATAAGATACAGGGAACACAAAATACCAAGCTATTTTATTGTTCCTCCATGCTCTGTTGTCTGAAAAATATATCAAACTAGTTTCAGTAAAAGCAACTTTATTAGTCAATGCAGATCCGACTAAAGTGTGGTTAAAAAGGATTACCTTCTTTCCTGGAAAGGCATACTTCACAACCAGTCCCTCGAGCATACCAGCCTCAAATAGCTCCTTGAGATTGGAGGGAGAATTGGTGAAGACATATTCAGATGCATCAGTTCTTTCCTCCTTAGGTTTCAAAACTGAGCGCGTAAAACGCCTTGGTGCTTCTTATGACATGCCATTGTGTACTTCACTACTGCAATCTATCACTTCATGCTCTAAGAAAACAAGTAACCAGCATTCAACACATTAAAGCAACATTTCAACCAAGAAAGCAAGTAACCAGCATTTCACCAATTATGCTAATGATGCTAATGATGGTATTCCTCCTTGGACAATTCTGCTAATGATGCATGTGCACAGGCTGCGGCAACTCTTGGCCCTACTGCAGAGGCCAGAAAGGCAACCTATAAATTCCACCAATCAGCCATTGAAAACTTGCTTAAAACGAATAGAAATAAACTTCTGCAGAATGCAAACAAATCATTGAGCAACAAACACACAACTTCATCTGTGATATAGATGCATACAAGTCATCAAAAAATAAAGCAACCTCCTAGTTAGATCCAAATGACCAACGAGAACCTTAAGACTCTGAACATGACAAAGGTGTGCCCTTCTTACAGGAAAGGATAACATACTTTCAGAATCTCCATTAGATCTTGGATATGGTGTATTCCACATAGAGCCAAAAAAATAATTTACAACCAACTTTGATAAGGAAATATTGTTGTAGTTTTCTACCGACTTTCCTTAGATTCTTTCTTCTTCCGTAAAGACTACTAACATTTTCTTTTGCAACTCAAAAAAGCTAAACATGGGCAGCTCTAAAAGTATCTCAAAACATTAAAATCAATCTGCTAAGCACCTAAAGGTAATCTATATATGGACTCTACAAAATTTTTATACCAATCTAAGAAATCCCATACCCATTAATAACCAATAAAAATAGGAGTAATAAAACTTACAGTGAAATAAATGCTTTGCAAGGGTATCATTAGGCATATACTCAACAACAAGCAATCTCTCATCCCCATCACATTAGTACCTAGTCAGATTAGCTAGTCTTCTATGTCTCAACCTCCCAACCCCAGATGCTTCTTCCTGAAGAACACAAACCCAAATTAAATCAATAATTAAGCATTGGAAATTGATAATGGAAAGAAAGGGTAACACCTAGCGAGAAGACATTCACCCAGGAATCTGTAAACAAACCCTTAAATCTGGTTAACAAACTGAAACCCTAAAATCGAAATAACTCAAACCCTAAAACAGATGATGAAAGACTTACACATATGAAATACAGATGATGAAATCAAAACCCTAAACTCGATTAACATATAATGAAATCGAAATCATGAACTCGATTAACAGATGTGAATCTACAGGGAAGATTAAAAAAGAAAAGAGAGGCGGAAGAGAAATCTAATAGATAAAAAGTAGAAACATATACCTTCTAAGCTGAGATTTTGAAAAAATCCCAAGTGTGACCAAGCGTGTGACTCGCATGCCTATAAAAAAATTCGTAACGGCTGAACTATGTTACGAATTTTGAAAAAATTAGTAACGGCCACAGTCTGTTACGAATATTTTGTAACGGCCTTTTGTAACGGCCTTTTGTAACGGGAATTTTTTAACGACCACATAGCCGCTACGAATTCCTGTTACGAATCCTGGAATTTGGTGTATATTGGTTTTTGATACCGTCCAAGTTGTTTCTTATAATAATCAGGCTCACAGATTTCCATCTGTTTGATTTGCTGATTACATTAAGAAACAGAGATATAACTCTTTGATATACTTTTCTTAAGATTGAGTCTGACTGTCTAGTTGATTCTCTTGAAATTATATTGGGGTTAGTCCATACAGATTTCTAAGCGAAATATTGGGTGTGGTTGTTAGACCCATTCAGTTTTGAAACTGATCAGGTTCTCATTTTTTCTTCTAAATACTCCCGGCTACAACCATTACCAGATTCAACCATTCTCCATTAGGCTGCAACTGACTGTCTTGTGTTATCCATTTTTTAAAATTTTTAAGGATGTATGGGCTTCGACTGTGCAGTATCCTTCAATGGTTACAGTAGACGGTGTCTCTATTGCAAAGGATATTGGTAGATATGAACCTAACGAGATCCTCGCTACAAAGCAAAATTCTGACGGTTTAAATGCTATTTACATGCCATTAACCCAAATCTTCAGCACCATGTGACTACGTGCACTCGGTCTAAAGATGCATGGGTGATAGGTGTTGTAAACACCGTGATATTTATCTATTGTTTATGCTTTCTTTGCGGGTTTTCTTGTAAATTATGTATCTTATGTTTGCTTTTGAGTGTTTAGGTACATTGGAGTCATTATGAGCAAAAGAAGGAGAAATCGTCCATTTGGAGTGTAAAAGGCAAAAGCGCCATCTCATGTGCAATTGTTATTGAACCAAGCCGACGATAGAAGAGCGTCACTACAACTTAGTCTAGAGAAGCAAAAGGGGGCCAAACAACCATGATGGCCCTTATCTAATGAGTGGTGCCTAGAATCACCTTAGTTGGACCTTATCTACCTCTCTAGGGTGGCAATATCCATTAGCCCGCATGCCCTAAATCGAGAGACTCTTCCTCTCGTCAATCATTGTATTACATTAATCGCCCGAAATTGAGAAAGAGAAAAAGCGATTCTTTCACAGCCGTTGTTACTCAGAAATAGTTAGAAGAAATCAAGAGATTCACAGAGAAATTGAAGCAGAAGGAGGTGGTGATTGATTGAGATTTTGAAGGAAGAAATCGGATGAAGAAAAGATCTGTGTTGTTATTTGAATCTGAGAAGATGTTAGGGTTTTGAATTCGAAATGGATTTGGGGGTTTTCATAGAAATCAGAGTCCTTGTTAGGGTTTCTGAGATGGGTTGTTCTTGAGCTAACAGGGAATCGAAGAGCTGTTAGGGGTCTTGAGAGTAAAATGAAGAAGAGGAGATGCAGATTATGAATGGGTTTGCATTCAATTGCAAATCAGTTAGGTGGAGTTAGGGTTTGTTGCGGCTGTTGATTTGAGAGTTTGGCAAGGAAGAAGATAATAGAAAAACTGATGCTAGGTATGTTTGCAAAGCAACTGAAAAGAAGCTGGTGCTGTCAGTTGGAGGTATTGGAGATGTAATGTGCAGTCAGGTGGTACTTAAACTGGATGGGAAGGATGTAGTGGATTGATGTCTCACGGTGAAGAGTTGAGGTTCTTTGAGTGTGGCCGAGTGCAGTGCGGGTTCTCAATAGATGAATGCTAGGCAATGTCCGAGCTACGATGAAGTGGATGTTGAGTTATGTTGCAATTGCGAGCAAGGTTTAGTTGTGCCATGGAATTGTGGTGATTGAGTTAATGTGTTCTAGAATCGCAAATGGCTTGAGCTGAGGCGGTGTTGATCTAAAGCGGTGTATGGCTGAGATGACCAGGTTGGTTGTGATCGATCTCTGCAATCTGAGATGGTAAAGGAATTGAACTAGTCACGGGATGGGTTGGTCCGTGTGTGAATTACAGTGGGATGGGTTGCACCGGTGGACATTGGTGCTATGTAATCCACGGGTGTGAAGCTCGATGCGGTGAGGGTATTGATGCGGGGGAGATAATGGAAGTCAGGTTTGTTGATTGATGAAGACTTCGGGTGTAAGATCAAGTGCATAGTTTAACCGGAGATGTTGCCTAAGCTATCCTTTATTTTTGCTTGAAGGTTATGTGCAAGTTTTGTAGGTGAGATAATGGAAGTTGTGTTGTTGTTGAGCTCAAGATGAGATGGTGGTTGAGCTTCGATGGGTTGTATGAAGTGAAGGAAATGGATGAGTGAGTAGCCATCATGGCCGGATGGAAAACTTTTTGAATTTTTGAAACACAAGGATTGTGCATCACACCCGGAGCTTTGGCGACGTGCAATGGCCTGGAATTCAAATGCCAATACCAACTCATTCAATCGGTCCGACATTGGTGGGATCACGAAGGTTGGAGCTGAAGAAACACTGCTCGACTCGGTGCTTGACCGAATCTTCCGACGAGGAGTTGACCCTACATGTGTAATACCATACTTTTGCTAACTTTAAATTGTTTAAGTATATATATGTTTTAATAATTTTTCTATCTTCTTTTATAGGAGTTGGATCGTTGCCAATCAAAGAACAACTTTACCTCCGATGAGGCTATTCTTCTCCATACATTTCCGATCCTATGGATAATAATGGAAGTTGACTCGTTGACAATGGTGCACAGCATTAAAGAACATTTCAAAATCTCTCCTTGAACTACAAATTGTGAATGAAGTGAAGAAGATCAAATGGTTATAAATAGTGGTGGATCAGGTGTTGATGTTAGTCTTCACGGATACTTCTTGATTAAAGATATGATATCCGATAGAGAAGGTTATTTATTACACCTACTACTTCACAGTATTGTTTGTAAATTATTAACTTGTTGTGGACTTTGAAATAGATATTCCAAAGTCTGGAAGAAACCACCCGAGATATTTTTTGGGATTGTCCCATTCATTTACTCATTCATCTTTGTTAAATCATTCAATCATTCAATCATTCACTCTCCAATCATTTGTTGTGTCTTTATCTCTTTCTTAATCGAATTATCCTTATCAAGTTTCTCGTACATCATTACTTCCAATGCTATTTTTCCTCCCCGCTTTTGTTGATTATTCACTTCTTATGCCTTTTACCTCATATCTTTTGCTTCTTCATTGTCATAATATTCGCTACTGTCTGTGCATTCATCTCTGCGTAGGTGTGTCCGCCCTTACTTCTATAACATCCACCAGACCTCTTCCAAATTCCTAAGCAATCGTTTGTTTGATGATGAAGTCATGATGGTCATGATCTCCGCGTGGTTCCATTCCAACGTTCCAAGGTGTGTACATTTTCCATCACAAGTATAGCTTTGCATCTTTTCAACGCTAAAGCATTCAAAGTGGGAGGGCCTCATACTATTCTCCGTGACTTTCCGCTCCACGGTTATTTTGCCTTCGTCCACCATAATGCACATGATCTAAACCTCCTAATCTTATTATTGTCACAAGTTTCTTTCGTTCAAACTCTTCTTGACTGTGGGCTTCCCATACCATGTCCATCATCGCCTTTCCTTACTTGTCTGGATAGCCACCGTATTTTGAATTGACGTTAACTAGAACTTGTGTTCGCGATCGGATAAGAATTCATTTCATTCGTTTCTTCTTCTAGCGCAATATATTCTTCCCATTCTCACTTCGCGATCGTGATTGTATTTTTGATTCCGCACCTAAATGAGAGTATGAGATATCTTTTCCTCAACCCGTCCCGCCATTTCGCTACACATGGTCCTCCATCTTATTGTACCAACTCAACCCTTTTGTTTCAATACATCTTCAATACCTGGTCGCAAGAGTTGTTACTTATGTATGCTCCTTGTAAATGATTAAATGATGTGATTGTGTTCCTTTGGTAGACCAAACCATTTTAGTGCTTCTCCAATTAGGCTTGACAAATATTTACACAAAGATAGCATCATGATTCTCCCATTGCAACATACACCTCATATAGGCCTTGATATGTCAGGATCAAGACAAAAGGTTCCATCAAGATGTTTGTTAATGTGTGGAGATTGCACTTAGGAGGTATTCCTCCCATCCTATTTAGCTGAATGAAGCTCACATGGCTTCGTCCAATTGTTTCCCTTCCTCCTTCCCTTCTATTGTTCAAATAACTTTCCTCATTTCACCAGCTTCTCTTAAGATTTGTTCATTTGCCTCGTAATTTGATTCTAATGTCTTTGCCTGCTTCTCCTTTCGTCGTGCCTATTTTTGACCTTCCCGTTTCGTTATTTTCTCCTCTTCTTTCCTCGCGACGCTCTTCTTCGATTCTTTCGCTAATTCGCACGCCATTATATCGATTGTTCTTCTTCTTGGTTGCCTCTCAGCCTCTCATCATCTCGCATTCTCTCATATTCTTCATTAATATTTCTATCACGATTTTGTTCCCTCCTCTCTCATGTTGTCATGGTTATTCCGTCGGATTGCTTCTTCCATCTCCTTGATTTTCCATTTCTCGCCTTCATTCTTTCTCTCATCACAGCTAGTCGCGCTTTTGTTCAATGTAGTGTCTTCAATGTCTTTCTCTGATCTCTGCTTTTCAATTCTTTCTCTCCCATGTAAGATTATTCTCCCTTCAAGAATTATCATTCTGCTCTTTGGAGTTGCATGTTTCCTTGATTTTCTCTATTCCGCTCATTTTGAAGATTTTGCCGAGGAATATAACGATCTTCTATTTCCCCCTTCTCGCCATGCTGTATTTGGATTTTGTTGTTGGTAGAACTCTCCTTCTTTCTTCTCTATTCGATCTTCAATTTGGCACTTCTAGATCTAACTTTGCAATCTCATATTTTCCATCCTCAATTCATGATTTTGTCTTTCAAAGGTTTCTTAACTGCCTCTCTTCGTGTATTGTTTGTCTCACCTTCTAACGCCGCCATTTCTTCGTTTCCTAGATTCATCTCTCCATCCATCCCTTGGTCCATTGTTCACCACCGTTGCTCCTCTTTCCCTCTCGCCTTCGTAATCGATCTCCAAGTATGTACACTTACTCTATCATAATCCACACCAAGGCTTGCTACCGGGGGAGATCGGGTGGTTGGTTTGGATCTTCTCCATCATTTCTCCTATTCACCCTTGATGATTCTGCTTCATTCCTCCTTTCTCCAAAGAAGTCTCCCACTTCTTTTCTTACAATCGTTGGTTGCCCTTGTACATTTCTTCTCCTAGCCATTTTTCTTTTCCAATGAATTTCAGTATCTTTCCAAATCTTTTTTCTCGTTAATCCAAATTCTTCCAATTTCTACGTCACCTCTCGCACAATAGGCCTTTGACAGATTTCCCACACTACACCCTTACTTGACTCCATTAGAAGATATAAGATCAAGAACAATCATGAAGTGTTTGCTCAGAAAATAGAATTACAATTTCAAGTTAAAACACTCTTAAACTTTCTCTCCTAATGACTGCCTAACACTCCCAAAAGATCTCCCGATTCTACCGACCCTTTATATAGGATAATACATAGTGGATCACTATCCTTTATTTTCTAGAATGTCCCCGTAAGTGTCGATTAATAATCATTCAATCTGACCGATAGTTTATTTATTGCGATATTATGATCCTACGAGATGGTGGTTGAGACAGGATGGGAAGGAAATGGTTGACCATAATGGTCGGTGACACGCTGGACAGCAACGGCTCGTCACCAACTCATTCAATCACTGACTGGTTGGATCGACACGACTCTCACACCTTCATTCACTCCGAGTTGGAGATATTTTCCGGGTGGATTCTGCCGGATTCGATTCCGCCAAATTCGACCACAATACCGAGTTTTCCATGACCGCTTTTGGAGTATATTTTTACATGGGCTTTTCTCACACATGGGCTTGGTGGACTTCTATCTTTTGGACCTTTGAAGATTAGACCTAATTTTGGAAACAAGAGAGCTATTTAAAGGAAAGACTTCTACAACTTTAATCACATATTATTCTTGGAACTTTGGAGAGCCGGTTTTGTTTACGCTTCTAGGGTTTGCTTTTGTTCATCTTCTTCTTTGCAATTAATATTTTTATGATGAACTCCATAGCTATGAGTATCTAAACAATTATTATTGGTTATGGGATAAAGTTGATTTCTCAATATGTTATATGATTCAATGAATTAGTTTTGTCTCAATATTTTATTGTTTGTGATTCACAATTAATAGTGTTATATGATTTGATAGTTTGTTTGGTTGAGTCCGGAATCTATCCGATTTACATTCATCTCTAGAGCTATATTAGGGTTTTCAATACGAAAAAGTTGTTTATTCCTGATTTCTAAGTAGCATAATTGTGGGTAGTGCTCGTAGTGATATATCCTACTAGTCACAAGTGAATCATAACTTTTGTTAAAACGATTAGTGCTTTTACACATTCGTTTGCATTGATTAGTCTTATTCCATAGAACTTATTGCTTTTAGGGAGTTAAATCTAATTGTGCTTTTACACTTTAGGTTGCTTTCTAGGAAGAAGTCACATATGCATCTTTTAATGTGGTTGTGATGAAAACATGAAATTAGCGGGATATACTTGCGATCAAGGTGTCCTAGGACTTTTAGTAAATGAGAGATTAAAATACCAATTCTAATCATTGATGAAAATACATGTTTGTGAATGATACTATCCCGTGACCAATATCTTCTCCTTATTGATTATTCCAATTATTTGCTTTGCTTTATTTTATTTTTACTTTAGTATTTCGTTAAAACAACAAACATCCCCCCTTGGTTACCTTAGAAACTGAAAATCTCATAACAACAATTGCCTCTCTGTGGATACGAACTCTTCCTTACTTTGTACTTCATTTATATTTAGTGAGTAAGAAAGTGAAATTATTTTTTACGCTTACGACAGCGATCAAATTTTGGCGTCGTTGCCGGGGAGGCATACGGCTTGTTATTAAGTTTTTAGTTTCTTTTTTATAATTTCTGCTTTTATCTTTGCTTTTCGGTTCTTGTCTTGTTTCTCACTTGTTTGGGAGAATTGTTTTCAGTACCTAATCCCCGGATTCTAAAGATTGGAACTACCCAAGGTGCGGGATAGCTACTCAAGAGGCACAATACTCCAACCAAGTCAAGACACAAAAAAAATCCAGAGTTAGAAGTGGAAAAAGAGTTACAAATAGAAGGAGAACAAGAGGTTCCAATCGTAGACGAACCACAAGTTGAAGAAGAAGAAGTAATGTGTGATGCAAATCGTTCACTCAAGGACTTGGCTTCTCATAGGCTTGATACACAAATGTGGTTGTATTCAAACGAACTCTACTTTTGAGATAAACCAGGGTTGCTTAGAGAATTACCAAAGTTCCATGGCATGGTGAATGAAGACCCAAAAAAACATCTTATGGACTTCCACACCATTGTCATGGCCATGCTTCCAAAGCGGATGTTGAGGCGGATGGTGCAATGTTGAAAGTTTTCCGTTTCTCTTTGATGGATAGTGCTAAGGATTGGTTATACTATTTACCTCAGGAAATGTCACAACATGGAATGGGCTGAAAAAACTCTTTTAGAGAGATATTTTCCGCATCAAAGGCTACTCAAATTCGCAAGGAGAATTGTGGGATGAAGCAAAAATGTGGGAGAATCCTTATATGAATGTTGGGAACGATACAAGAGATTGGTGGCAAGCTGCCCTCACCACCAATTCAGTGACGCTATGATCATCCAATACTTCTATGAAGGACTCCAATCAAGTGATAGGAATCTTATTGACGCTGCGGGTGGTGGTGCACTAGTTAGCAAGACGGTAGCACAAGCTAGAGAGTTGATTGAAAATATGGCAGCGAACTCCCAATAATTTTTGAGTCGTGGTTCGGATGTGCTTCTAAGAAGAGTGAATGAAGTGAGTGAGGTTGAGGAACCGTCAACAAATGGGTAACATGTCGGCAATGATGCAACAAGTTGCAGCCGCAAGTTATACCAAGTTCTACTCGATGTTATGAAGATGAGCAAGCTAATGCGGTCTTTCCAAATCAACAAAGACGGTATGATCCCTACTCTAGCACTTACAATCAGGGATGGAGAGATCACCCCAATTTTAGCTATGCCAACAAGCAAGGAGCGGTTCAACAACCTACCTTCAAGTCTTCAAGTGGATTTCAACCTCAACAACAATTCCGGCCCGAGACAACAATTTCAAAGAACCACAAGCACAACAATCAATGCAAAATCAAGGTTCCGATATTGACTCAAAGCTTCAAACAATGATGCAAGGCATTTCTACCATGTTCAAAGAGAGTCAACAGGAAACTAAGAGTGCTATCAAGGAGTTGCAAACACAAATGGGCTCCATGGCTATTGAGTTGAACCAATTGAAGGCACAAAATAGTGGGAAACTCTCTTCTCAACCTATTAACCCAAAAGAGGGTGTCAATGCTATTACGTTGAGGAGTGGTACACAACTTGTGCAACCCAAAGTTACTGATTCGGGCAAGGTGGAAACACCAAAGGAACCCTGTTTTGGAGGAGAATAATGAGGATTCTCCCAAACTTCGAGGTACCTATTCCTAACTCTAAAACTCCGATTTCTACTTATGTTCCTCCTTTACCTTTTCCTCGCAGATTTGCAAGTTCTAAGAAGGCGGAATTAGAAAAGGAGATTTTAGACGTTCTAAAGAAGATCCATGTGAACATACCACTCATTGATACTGTTAAGCAAGTACCAAAGTATGCAAAGGTGTTGAAGGACTTGTTTACCAACAAACAAAGGTTCAAAGGTAATGAAGTGCTTAGTGTGGGGGGGAATGCTTCGGCAATCTTACAACACAAAGTCCCACTTAAGTGCAATGATCCCGGTAGTTTTGACATTCCCGTCACAATTGGTAACACAACATTTAACAAAGCTATGTTGGATTTAGGTGCATCCGTTAATATTATGCCGACATCAATGTATAATTCACTTGATCTCGGTCCTCTTAAAAGGTGAAATTGTATTGCAATTAGCCGATCGCTCTAATGTCTACCTAATGGGTATTGTTGAGGGTGTTCTTGTGCGGGTTAATCAACTTGTATTTCAAATGGTGACTTTTGTGTGTTAGAGATGAATGAAGGTTCACCGGACTCGTCTCTTCCATTGCTACTTAGGCGTCCCTTCATGAAAACGGCGAAAACCATAATTGATGTGGACAAGGGAACGTTGACCATGGAGTTTGATGGAGAAACAATACGTTTCAACATTTTCGAGACGATGAGATATCCTAGTGATGTCCACTCTTGTTTCTCCATTGATGTTATGGATACATTGGCACAACAAATGTTTGAATTAAATGGTGATGATGCTTTGGAAACCGTGTTAACTACATCCATGGATAATGGTGTAGAGTGTGATAATGAAGTCAAGGAAGCCCTTGGTGATCTTAATTCACTACAAGGATGCCCGGAAACTCATAATATTTCTTTTATTTCTTTACCATGCAGTGATGAAAAGCTTGTACCTTCAATTGTTAAATTTCCAAAGTTAGAATTGAAACCTCTTCCCGATCACCTAAAGTACTTGTACTTGGGTGATAATGAAGAGTTACCGGTGATTGTTTCTAATGAGCTTAGTGATTTACAGGAGCAAAAACTTCTAAGGGTGCTAAGGAAGTACAAGACGGCCATAGGATGGACAATTGCCGATATCAAGGGTATAAGCCCTGCCGTTTGTATGCACAAAATTCGCTTGGAGGACGATGCAAAGCCTACAAGGGAAGCGCAACGTCGTTTGAATCCTCCCATGATGAAAGTTATGAAAGAGGAAATACTCAAGCTTTTGGAAGTGGGTGTTATCTACCCCATATCCGATAGCAAGTGGGTAAGCCGGTACAAGTAGTACCAAAGAAATCGAGTGTGACGGTGGTGGAGAATGATAAGAATGAACTTGTCCCAACTCGTGTGCAAACCGGTTGGAGGGTTTGTATTGATTACAGGAAATTGAAGGCCACTGCTAGAAAATCATTTTCCATTGCCTTTTATTGATCAAATGCTTGAACGTTTAGCTGTACACTCTTATTATTGCTTTCTTGATGGCTATTCAGGTTATAATCAGATTGTGATAGCGCCTGAGGACCAAGAGAAAACCACTTTCACTTGTCATTTCGGTACTTTTGCTTATAGAAGGATGCCTTTTGGCTTATGCAATACTCCAGCTACCTTTCAAAGGTGTATGGTAAGTATCTTTTCAGAATATGTTGAAAACATAATTGAAGTGTTCATGGATGACTTTAGTGTCTTTGGTGATTCATTTGACCTTTGCTTGAACAATTTGTCTCTAATCCTTGAACGATTTGTTGAAACAAATCTTGTGTTGAATTGGGAGAAGTGCTATTTCATGATAACTCATGGCATAGTTTTAAGCCATATAATATCTTCTAAAGGCTTGGAAGTTGATAAATCTAAGATAGACCTTATTCGTGCTCTAACCCCTCCCACTACGGTGAGGGAGATACGTTCTTTCTTGGTCATGCAGGTTTCTATCGTAGATTCATCAAGGATTTTTCCAAGATAGCATCACCATTTTGTAACTTATTGCAAAAAGATGTGGTTTTTAACTTTGATGAAAAATGTATGGTGGCATTCAATCGTTTGAAAGAACTTTTGATTTCAGCCCCTATCATTAAAGCACCGGATTGGAGCAAGCCTTTTGAGATCATGTGTGATGCAAGTGATTATGCGGTTGGTGCGGTGCTTGGGCAACGTGTGGGAATCTTCCTCATGCTATTTATTATGCTTCTAGAACGTTAAACGAGGCCCAACAAAACTACACAACCACTGAAAAAGAGTTATTAGCCATTGTTTTTGCTTTAGAAAAGTTTCGCTCTTATCTAATTGGTACAAAAGTTGTTGTTTTTTCTGATTATGCAGCGCTTAAGTACTTGCTTACAAAGAAAGAGGCGAAACCGAGGCTCATACGGTGGATTTTACTCTTGCAAGAGTTTGATATTGAGATCAAAGACAAGAAAGGAATTGAGAACACCGTTGCGGATCACTTGAGCCGACTTGTTGTGGACAAGGAAGCTATCCCATTGCGTGAAAGTTTCCCGGATGAGCAAACTATTCTCAATTGCCTTTGGAGAACCATGGTACGCTGATATTGTTAATTACTTAGTTTCTAAACAAATCCCAAAGAACTTGTCTCGTGCTGAGAGGGACAAGCTTAAGAAGTTAGGGAACCAATACATATGGGATGATCCATACTTATGGAAACATGGTAGTGACCAAGTAATACGAAGGTGTGTTTCCGAATCTGAATTTAATTCTATCTTGTCTTTTTGTCACTCCTATGCTTGCGAAGGACACTTTGGGAGTAAGAGAACCGCTCACAAGGTACTTGAAAGTGGTTTTTGTTGGCCAACTTTGTTTAAGGATGCACATATATTTTGTACAACTTGTGATAGGTGCCAAAGAACCGGAAATCTAGGTGCCCGAAATCAAATGCCACAAACTTTTATTCAATTTATTGAAGTTTTTGATGTATGGGGTATTGATTTTATGGGGCCTTTTGTCAACTCCCATGGGAATTTTTATATCTTACTTGCGGTTGATTATGTCTCGAAATGGGTAGAAGCTAAAGCCACCCCAACTAATGATTCTAAAGTGGTTTCAGATTTTGTGCAAGCTAATATTTTTGCAAGGTTTGGGATTCCAAGAGCCATAATTAGCGATGGGGGTTCTCACTTCAAAAACAGGATTTTACAAAGCTTGTTGACGAGGTACAATGTGTCGCACAAGATTGCAACACCTTATCATCCCCAAACCAATGGACAAGCCGAGGTGTCTAATCGGGAGGTGAAATCCATTCTAGAAAAGACGGTGAACCCAACAAGGAAGGATTGGAGCATGCGACTTAATGATGCTTTGTGGGCATATAGAACTGCATACAAAACACCTATTGGGATGTCTCCCTTTAGGCTTGTTTATGGTAAACCTTGTCATTTACCAGTTGAAATTGAGCATAAGGCGTTTTGGGCTATTAAACAATGCAACATGGAGATGGATGGGGCTGGAAAGCAAAGGAAGTTACAACTCCAAGAGCTAGAGGAGCTTCGCAATGATGCATTTGAAAGCTCACGCATTTATAAAGAAAAAGACGAAGGCATTTCATGATAACATGATTTCTAGAAAACAATTTTGCATTGGGCGAAAGTGCTTTTGTTTAATTCTCGCTTGCATTTATTTTAGGTAAATTAAGGTCACGATGGATCGGACCTTTTATTGTTACTAATGTGTTTTCTCATGATGGTGGAAATTGTAGCATAGCTACGGGGAAAGAACTTAAAGTTAATGGGCACCTAGGTTGAAACCATATTATGAGAATTTCACTTCCGAAGTGGTGGAAGGAGTTAACCTTGTGGATGTGCTCCCTCTGGAGGAGTCATAGAAAGCAAGGAGATAGTCGGGCTGACGAATTTAAACCAAGTGCTAAATGGGAGGCAACCCATCGGATGAGTATTTCTTGTCTTGTATTTATTTCTTGTCTTGTTTTTATTTTTTCTGATTTTTGTTCGAATTTCCCACCTTGACTTACTTTGGACGATTCAATTTACATTGAGGACAATGTAAAGTTTAAGTGTGGGGGAGTGGTTAAGCATTTGCGTTGTAAATTTTTGAAATTTTTAACTTTTGTGTAAATTAGTGAATAAGAAAACTCCAACTTATGGTTAGTTTAGAGTCACATAATATACATGTCGCTAAGATTACATCGAGATTCTCATAAGAGTGACTGAACTTAGAGATGACAGAGAACATGATCGGGTTTCTTAATTATATGAGAGTTAAAGTTGGATTTAACCATGCCAGTGGCAAATAAGGTGCAGAGTGAATTCGGTATTAGAGTAGGGATCCCCTATAGTGGAGACTACCCATGTTACATAATGTGAGGCACCAACCTTCAATTCTTTGGTACTGTCTAAATTTGTGCTTTTAGAGTGTGTGTCACCGTACGTAAATTAAGGCAGAATGGTGAGCTGCCCAACCTCCCACCATAGAAGCAATATTTTGATCTCTTGAGTGCTATTTTTATCAACCATGATGGTGACATCGAATTGCTAACTTACATACCACTTGTAATCTTGTTCGCAGTTAGCACCATCCACCTTATCTCTCTCTACACCAACAGGCCCATAGAAACACCATCATCATCAACAAGAGGAGCATCACAAATTTGAAGGAAAGTTGAACACGTTCATGGTTTACAAGCAACAATACAGAATTGAGCAGATTTCAGATTCAAGTAAAGCAACAAGACAAGGAGTAGAATTTTTATAAGTTGAAGACTATTGTACAAGAGTGAAAATGATCAAGGATGAGAGTTCGAGAAGTTTATAATATCAAGACATATAAGTTGTGAAGAATCAAGCGGTAAAGTACTTACAGCATGGCCTTTGTACTTACTTTTTTATTTTATTTGTAGTTTACTTTCTCTTGTCTCAAAAAAAAAAAATTTAATAAAAAAGAAAGAGACAAGAGAAAATTTCTTTAGGTTCATTACTAGTTTTATTGTTTTATTTCGTTTTTATTTTTTATTATATAAAAATAGATAATTAAAGATTTTTACACAGAACTTTTGGTTGGTAGCCTAGCGACAAGCTGAGCCCCAACTTCTCTTTGAATAGCAACACCTAAACGGTGAAAAATAAAACTACCTAATCCACTACTAGCGTCATTACTAACTAGGCAATTCCTTAAGCGCTTGAAAAAGACCAGAGTGTCCTCACCAAGTTCCCCTAAGGTAGAAAAGGCCAGAACTCCCAAACCATAACCATGTGCAGCACACTTGTCCATAAAGAAAATTTATATTATTTTATATATTATATAAATTTTTTATTAAAAAAAAAATTGATAAAAAAAAAAGAAAAAAAAAATTATATTTTGGGTTTGTATGTTCGTTTTTAGTTTTGTATTATTTCAATAAAGCCAATGGAAGAGGGAATATCTACAAAGAAGTTTCAAGCACCAAGGAATTAGAGGAAAAATTACATTGTCAAGATTCTACGAAGTTCAAGAGTTATCATCAAGAGTTGAAGACCGAAGACGAAGATGAAGACACCGATTGAAGACCGAAGACGTTTCTATGGATGATGTGAGAGTGGTGCTAGCTGCACGCCGAACGGATAACGAGGTAAGTAAGCATATTCCCACCTTCGTTAAGTGGTTGATTTCCTTTCTTAGAGATCGTCAGAAAAATGAGTTTTAAAAAAATTACAAAAGATGTGGGTTTTCAAAATACTTCGAAGGGTTTTTATTCTCGAACTTTCTTGTGAGGCAGAGTCGAGACTTTCGATCGCTCCGAACCCGAATTTCTTTCGATAAGGGATGGTTATTTATCTCTCAACTTTTAAGGATGAGATTGTGTTCATTTATGTGTCTAACTTCTTATGACTAGTGTGCAGAATCTCTATGTCTTCTTAGCGCGTTGGAAGCTATTAGTGGGATATCTTAGAAACTGTATTCGAAGGGAATACCTCTGAAAAGGAAGCTGAAAAAGCGGGGGTACAACAACCACACCCAATATTTCGTTTGGAAATTTGAATAGACAAACTCCAATATACTTTCAAGAGAATCAACTAGACAGTCAGACTCGGTCTAGAGAAAAGTATATCAAAGAGTTTTATATCTCTATCTCTCAATTAAATCTGTAATCAACAAATAGAAATTTACGATCCCAATTGAATATAAGAGAAGTAACTTGAACGGTACCAAAGACCAATGTTCAAGGATCAATCAATTTCAATCAACAACCAAAGGTTGGATTTACCAATTGATCGATTCAACGCATAACCTATGATATTTCAATTATATAACAAAATATAATGCGGAAAAGAAATAATACAGACACCAGAATTTTGTTAACGAGGAAAACCGCAAATGCAGAAAAAACCCCGGGACCTAGTCCAGATTTGAACACCACATTGTATTAAGCCGTTATAGATACTAGCCTACTACCAATTAACTTCGGACTGAACTGTAGTTGAACCCTAATCAATCTCACACTGATTCAAGGTACAATTGCGCTCCTTATGTCTCTGATCCCAGCAGGATACTACGCACTTGATTCCCTTAGCTGATCTCACCCACAACCAAGAGTTGCTACGACCCAAAGTCGAAGACTTGATAAACAAATCTGTCTCACAGAGAAAAGTCTATTGGAATAGATAAATTTGTCTCCCAAAGAAATACATATGAGTTTTGTTCCGTTTTTGATAAATCAAGGTGAACATGAACCAATTGATATATCGGACTTATATTCCTGAAGAACGGCCTAAAAATATCAACAACCTTACAATAATCTTAATTGTATGGTAGCGAAACAAGATATTGTGGAATCACAAACGATGAGATGAAGATATTTGTGACTACTTTTTATCTTGCCTATCGGAGAATAAATCTCGAGCCAATCTTAAAGAATATAGTACTCAAACACGATAAAAGATGCAAGATCAGATCACGCAACTATAGAGAAAATAGTTGGGCCTGGCTTCACAATCAATGAAGTTTTCAAGTCGTTAACCTACACGGTTTCGTGAAAAACCTAAGGTCAAAGGAGAATCGACTCTAGCATCACACAGGAGGTGTGGGGATTATGTTTCCCAGTAGCTACAGTTCTCCTTTATATAGTTTTCAAATCAGGGTTTGCAATCTAAGTTACCTTGGTAACAAAGCATTCAATATTCACCGTTAGATGAAAACCTGATTAGATTCAAGCTAATATCTTTCAACCATTAGATCGAACTTAGCTTGTTACACACAAATGAAATGTACCTTCGTTTAGATTTATGTAGACGTACCTAAACGTGTACACCATGTTGGCTCAATAATAGTTAACCAAGGTTAGCTATATTAACACTCTTATTTCAACCTTATTCATCTTAACCATAACTAGTTCAAATGACTCAAATGAAACTAGTTAAATAGTTGTTCAATTGCTATATTCTCATAGAAGTATACAAGAACACAATCGAAGCAAAATCGGTTTGATTCACTTGAATCAATCCATGAACATTATAGCCACGGTTTGCAAAGAATGCATTCCTTATTATATAAATGTATTTGTTTATGTACATAACCTATTTTAGAACTTTAACCTTCAAGTATGCAAACGTGTACGCATACTTGAAATACCCTGACTGAGTTTGAGTTTCGCCAGTACGCAAACGGGTACGCATACCTCCAATCCCAGCAGAAAATCTCGGACATGAACCTTACGCCAGTACGGATACGAGTACGCATACTTAGGTTCACGGACTTCTCAAACCAACATGTACGCATACGGGTACGTACACTATGGTTCTTGGACATGGATAACATATGTGCAAGAGTACACAACATGTCACAATCCAATAATGGTTAAGTGTTCTAAACTCTTATTTCAATTATTGAAACTCTCTTAGAGGATGACAATAGCCGTTTTCACACACTATTAGCATCAAAGCAATTTTCAAGTTATTGAAATAATCATAACGAAACATTCCAAGTCTACACCAAATGATTGTATCACACAAACCATGTAAGATGTTACTCGACGATTTTCACATGATCATCTTTTGAATTTCGTCAAGAATATAAGATGAACTTGGTCGAAGCGAAAGCTTGCCAACACATATTCCGAGAAATATGTAAGCGAGTTAAACTCATCTCGAAATCTCAAATGTGTATAATAGAAAACTATATTGTAACACGACTTATGTCTCAATATAGGAGATAGAGTAGAAATAGACTTTCCAAGTGATAGATGAGATTCAGTCTCTACATACCTTTTTGTTGATGAAGTTTCACGAGCTCTCCTTAGTAGTTCTTCGTCTTCAACGATGAACGCTGTGAAGTCTAATGCTCAACTACACTTTCTATCATAATCCAGACTTAGCTATAAGTAGACTTGAAATCAAGACTTATAGTTTTGGCAACTAAACTTGACAACAAGCTTGAGATAACAACGCTTGCGAGTTCGACCGAGCAGTGCTCTAACAATCTCCCCCTTTGTCAATTTTAGTGACAAAACTATCAATACATATGGATTACAAAATAAATAAAATTTGTAGCTTCTCATTCAAATGCTTGATCTCCTTGGTTATTCAACATTACTCGAAATCTTCGTCACTTTCAAGTACTCCAATGATTCCAAATGTGTTCAACTCAGCATCATAGTTGTTGAAGATCCGTAGTTATAACAATGAAAAAACAATATCTCTCAATCATTGTTATACAGTGTCATAGTATTATTACACATCATCAAAGTCCAATTGTATCACAACTTTGACAACAATACTATGGTGATATGTATCACTCCCCCATAGTCAATACTTCATCTCATAATGAAAACCACTCCCCCCTTACATAATGATCCGTAAGACATATGTATTTGTAGTGTGAACTACACATTAATTCTCCCCCTTTTTGTCTATAAAAATTGGCAAAGGTACAAAAATTAGTGGGATCCTCATGAAATTTCCATAGAGATACTTCATGACCAAAAGAGAATAACACATCAACTTGTTTAGATGCCATCATATAGTCGAAACTAAATGCATTCATCAAGGAGTTTATAAAGATACAAGATAACTCCTATAATATTCCACAACCGCACTCCCCACAAAGATTTGGCGATTAAGCACAAGTTCAATTAAGAACTCTTACCCATAAAATGTCATCCCCGAAAGAACAACAAGAGCGACCTTACTTTCACAAGAAAATAAGTATTTCTTTGGACATTAACAAATCACATGAAACATGAATTTGTATCCAAAAATCTCAATTGAATTAACCACAAGGAAAATGATCAATTCAATTGGCCATGCTCAACAACATAAGAGAACTTACGGAGCAAAACAATACATACACAAAGATGTGGATCAGGGAAAGACCAATACTGCAGAATAATCAAAGATTCATTCTATTTTTCATCACTATTTGCACAATGACATATAATACACTTAATATTTGTAAACAAAAGTTCATCATTTCTTCCATCAATATTTGCATAATGACATAAAAGGCTTAACTTTTGTAGTCAAAAGTTCATCCTATTTTTTATCAATACTTTCATACCGACATATAATAGAGTTAACTTTTGAACAAATATGGGACAATCAAGGTTCATGGACGTAATCAACATATCCCATAACAATTTGCAATATATAAAACCATAAATATTAATACTGCAAAAATCATCTTCCAAATCAACTTTAGAATTTAAATAAATAAATCTAAAAACAGTGGAAGATGAAAACATTGGCAATAGCTATGTGTACTCACAATAATGGCTATTCCAAACCCTAGTTATCCTTCTTAACACAAGAATAAATTCTCATAAGAAGTTTCCTAGATATCAAGACAAACTCGTAATGCACATACAAGATGATTTGTCTTTAGAGGGTAGAATCAATCTTTTTCGCACGGATTTACACCAAGAATAGCTACCAAAGGCGTATAAAAAGATTTTCTTAACAAAGAAGAACATACAAAGTCACTAAAGACCATGCATCATAGTTCACATAAGATGATTGTGAACATTCAAGAATCCCTTAGCAATGCGTACTACTACCCATTCTTGAACTTCCTTCTTTGTGATTCACCAACATCATTCTTGTAAAATCTACAAATGAGCTTAGAAGAGAATTTCTCCAAGTATCCAAGTGCCCAAGTCCAAGAGAAGTGGAACAAGTGCGACGAAATGGAGCAAAACACTCAAAAACAAGAGACAGGATAAAGACCAATCTTAACTCATCCAAATTCAAGAATTCTCATCTCCATTTTGAAGAGAATGAAAAAAAAATGAGGTCATTCCGAGTTCGGACGAAGAATTTACGGCCAAAACAAGTGTACCGAAAATCGACGTCTACATGCATGCTAGTATGCATACCGGTTTGCAAACGGATTTTCGTGACATGGATCAGTATGCAAACGGTATGCGTACAAAATACCTGGATTTTGATTTTAAATGATGGTATGCATCCCTGGTAAGTGTACCATGAAGTCCAAACATCCCGAACTACTATTTTCAAACCTAAATATTTAAGAACCTTAAACACAGATCAAGTTAGGTAGAAATGAACGATAAGCAAGGTACATGGATCATTATAAGTACTCTAAGAAAATAAAAACACAAATCTTGCTTAAGTTTATAGACATACCTTTTTAGAAGAATCCAATCGAATTCTACAGCCTTACCGAACATAATATGTGTGCCCCAATTCTTGTGCTTCCCTCACCGTATACATAACATGGCATTCCTTGGTGAGGATGCACTTACAACACATTAAAGTTGTGTTGAGGTGAACAATGTCTTGCTCACCACAAGTGACTTTTGGATTATCTCGAAAGAGATCGCTTTTAGAACCTTTCACATCCAAATTCATCTTTCCAAAGAACTTTTTAAGTTCCAACATCATGGATATTGCCTTCTTCATAGTCATGGAATTTTCTGGGAGATCATTCCTTTTCACACTCAAAAAATCATTGACTTTCTTTGGTATCCACTTCTGAGTGCGTTTAGGAATAACCGGAACCTTCTTCCCGTTACTCTCTTCTAGAATTCCCGGAAGAGAATGGATTGACTATTATTTTACATGTTAGTATTTCTCCAATTGGGAGCATCGGATCTTGTCTTCGTCTTTACGAAGTTATCCTTTTGATAACCATTACGATTGTGAAAAGGATTCGTATGACGTTTATAGGAAAATCTAGGTTTATCAAAGCACTGATTCCTTTGCCTAAAGGTTGGACAATTACAACCTGCAACGTTAAGGGTATTAGTCTTAGCATATGATCTTGGTTTCACAACTTCTTGTGATGCCCAAACAAGAACATCATGAAGTTTCTCATTCCTTATATGGAAACGACATCTCCTTTCCAGGTGAACTTTATTTCCACAATAGTGGCAAACATAAGGAATGTTCTTACCTCGATCTATGTATGCTGAATTTTGAGGTTGATATACTTTGCTCTTTTGAACCTTAACTGCTAGTGAAGGTATTTCACTTTTTCCATCAGTGGAAACCTTTTGTTGAGAATAATCAGTAGCCTTGAAAATTTTTACCTCTTTGCTAATACTTGGAGCATATATTCCCTTATAGCCCAATCCTCGTGTATCACAATGATTTTTACTTGCTCCTAGCATAATGGTTAATTTGCTTGAACTAGTATTGCATTTTTTCAAGTCATCTTCCAACATCTTGATTTTATCAAGAGCAGCAGCTAAATCAGCCTCAAGGCGTTTTTCTCGAGCGAGAAAAGCGCTTTCTCTGTCATTAAAACTTGTTTGATGGGAGTTAATCATTTCTTCAGATTTTGCAAGTTTCTCTTCCAACAAGAAGTATTTTTGAAAAACATTATCACATTCAAGTGACTTTCTACTCAGGTTTTCCTCGGAATCTTTGAGGACCGATTCGCAAGAGCGATTCCAACCATAAAGACCTCCATAAATCCTTTTTCAATTTCTTGTTTTCTCGACATAGAGGAGTCAGAAGAGGTGTGACATGAGAAGTTGTAATCTTCTTTATTTTCAACGAATCCAAAAACTTAACATACTCTATCAATATCTGAATCACCTTCATCAGAAAGTTCATCTGACTGTTCTTCTAGGCTTGTTTACCAATCAACAGTTTCTACATTCAAAGAATGTTTAGATATTAAACTCATGTGGTTAATTTAATTGAGTTTTCTGGATACAAATTCGTATTTCATGTAATTTGTTAATGTCCAAAGAAATCCTTATTTTCTTGTAAAAGTAAGGTCGCTCTTGTTGTTCTTTCGGGAATGACATTTTATGGAGAAGAGTTCTTAATTGAACTTGTGCTTAATTTCCAAATCTTTGTGGGGAGTGCAGCTGTGGAATATTGTATGAGTTTTCATGTATCTTTATAAACTCCTTGATGAATACACTAAGTTTCGACAATGTGAAATCATCGAAACAAAGTTGATATGTTCTCTTTTAGTCATGAAGCATCTTTATGAGAATTTCATTAGGATCCCACTAGTTTTCGTACCTTTGCCAATTTATATTGACAAAAATGGGGAGAATTAATGTGTAGTTCACACTACAAATACATATGGTTTATGGATCATTGTGTAAGGGGAGTGGTTTTCATTGTGAGATGAAGTATTGACTAAGGGTGAGTGATACATATCACCATAGTATTGTTGTCAAAGTTGTGATACAATTGGACTTTGATGTTGTGTAATAATACTATGATTATGTATAACAATGATTGAGAGCTATTGTTTTTTCATTGTTATAGCTACGGATCTTCAACAACTATGATGCTGAGTTGAACACATTCAGAATCACTGGAGTACTTTGAAGTGACGAAGATTTCGAGTAATGTTGAAGAACCAAGGAGATCAAGCATTTGGATGAGAAGCTACAAAGTTTATTTATTTTGTAATCCATATGTATTGATAGTTTTGTCACTAAAATTGACAAAGGGGGAGATTGTTGGAGCACTGCTCGGTCGAACTCGCAAGCGTTGCTATCTCAAGCTTGTTGTCAAGTTTAGTTTCCAAAACTATAAGTCTTGATTTCAAGTCTACTTATAGCTAAGTCTGGATTAGGATAAAAAGTATAGTTGAGCATTAGACTTCACGGCATTCATCGATTGAAGACAAAAAACTACTAAGGGGAGCTTGTGGAACTTCATCAACAAAAGGTATGTGGAGACTTGAACTCCTCTATCACTCAAAAGTCTATCTACTCTATCTCCTATTTGAGGAAAAAGTCATATAGCTATATAGACTTCAATTATACATATTTGATATTTCGAGCTGAGTTTAACTCGCTTACATATTTCTCGAAATATGTGTTGGTAAGCTTTCGCTTTAACCAAGTTCATCTTATATACTTGACGAAAGTCAAAAGATGATCATGTGAAAATCGCCTGGTAACATCTTACATGATTTGTGTGAGACAGTAATTTGATATAGACTCATAATGTTTCATATTGATCATTCGATCACTTGAAATTGCTTCGAAGATAATAGTTTGTGTGAGATAGCTATTCCCGTCTTCTAAGAATATTTCAATGTTTGAAATGGGAGTTTAGAACACTTAACCATAATTGGATTATAAGCACAATATGCGTACTTTCATATGTGTTGATCCAAGACCGGAATGTAGTATGCATACTATGATGGTAAAGTCTTATTTGAAGGGAGCTAGAGTATGCGTACCTGTACGCGTACTGGTGAAGTCAGTTGAAGTCCGGCTACTATGGTATGCGTACATGTGCGCGTACTGGATTCAACTGAAGCTTGGAAGTGTATGACAGTATGCGTACCCGTTTGCGTACTGGCAAACATAGTCCAAGTCTGGCTACTTAGGTATGCGTATACGTTTGCATACTTGAGTAGGTTATGTTCTAAAATCGGTTTATTCATGAACTAATACATTTATATAATCAGGAACGCAATCTTTTGCAAACCGTGGCTATAATGTTCATGAATCGATTTTGCTTCAATTGTGTCTTGTATACTTCTATGAGAATATAAACAATTGAATAACTTTAGAACTAGTTTCATTTGAGTTATTTGAACTAGTTATGGTTAAGATGAATATGGTTGATATGAAAGTGTTCATATGGCTAACTATTGTTGAGCCAACAAAGGTGTACACGTGTAGGTACGGTTACCCATATCTAAATGAAGTCACTTTTCATTTGTGACAAGCTAAGTTCGATCTAACGGTTGAAAGATATTAGCTTGAGTCTAATCAGGTTTTCATCTAACGGTGAATATTGAATGCTTTTTTACCAAGGTAATATTGATTGCAAACCCTGATTTGAAGACTATAAAGGAGAACTCTAGCAACTGGGAAACCTAATCCCCGCACCTCCTGTGTGATGCTAGTTGCGACTAGAGTCGATTCTCCTTTAACCTTAGTTTTTCTAAAACCCAGTAGGTTAATTACCTAAAGACTTCATTGGGATTGTGAAGCCAGACCCAACTATTTTCTCTGTAGTTGCATGTTCTGATCTTGTTGTTTTCTATCGTGATTGAGTATTATCTTATCTAAGATTTTCTCGAGATTTAATCTCCGATGGGCATGATAAAAAGTAGTCACAAACATCTTCGTATCATCGTTTGTGATTCCACGATATCTTGTTTCGCTACCATACGATTAAGATTAATGTGAGGTGATTGATATTTCTAGGATATTCTTCGGGAATATAAGTCCGGTATATCAATTGGTTCCTATTCACCTTGATTTATCAAAAGACGGAACAAAGCTCATAGGTATATCTGTGGGAGACATATTTATCTATTCAATACTTTTCTATGTGAGACAAATTGGTTTATCAAGTCTTCGACTTTGGGTCGTAGCAACCAATGTTCTGAAATCCAGCCCGGCAATCGAACCGACAAAATGAATGGGTCAAGGGTCAACTGGTTTAACCAGTGGTTCAAACCGGGTCACTGGGTCAAATATGTATACAAGGCTACTATTTAACTGAATGGAACAGACCTAATGGTGATAAACATATACGACAACACTAACATTACTCTACTAAAACTCTTCTGGGAATGGGGACGTGTCCTTGAGATATAATTAAATATGATTGCCCGGGATTATTTACCTTGCTCACTCCGTGCACTTTCCCCTCTTATGTCCATTATTTACATTTTCCACCACATAAGTCCTATCCTAAATCAACGTCCCCTGTTCCCCCACCACACCTCTCTCTAGCAATCACTTTACTCTCCATGTCTCTTATGAGTTATCACTCCCACCAAAGGAAAAAAAGAAAAACCAGATCACAATGAAGGTTTTGATGAAGTAAAAACAGATCAAAGAATAATTTGTGATACAAAAACTTAGCACCCTATTAGATTGTAAAGATATATGATTTTAGATTTGGTTTAAGTAGTTGATTTAATCTGCTATATTTCATGTGTGTTGATTTGATCGATTTGGGTTATTGAGTTTGAGATCTAGAATGTTTTTATACTTGAATCTGCTATATTTCATGTGTGTTGATTTCATCGTTTAGTTGAGAAGAACACGATGTCTCTCTTGTTTTTCCAATTTAAAGTTCTCTAAGCAAATGATTTTTTTAGTTTTGATCGAACCCTGCGAAACCAGTCTGGGTCACCAGGTTCACCGGGCGGACCGTCCGAGTCACCCGGTTTTCACAAAAGAGAACGGCTTTTTAGTAAATTATTGGGTCAGTGATGACCCAACCCGGAAAAGTGACTGGGCTGCCGGTTTACTGGTCCAACCGGCCGGTCCGGTCCGGTTTTCATAAAATTGGTAGCAACTCTTAGTTGTGGGTGAGATCATCTAAGGGTATCAAGTGCGCAGAATCCGGCGTAGTTCTAGAAGCGTAAGGAACGCGACTGTACCTCGATTAGTGTGAGATTGGTTAGGGCTCAACTACATTCCAATCCGAAGTTAACTTGGAGTTGGCTAGTGTCTGTAGCGGTTTAATACAGTGTGGTGTTCAAATCTGGACTAGGTCCCGGGGTTTTTCTGCATTTTCGGTTTCCTCGTTAACAAATTTTTTGGTGTACTATGTTATTTCTTTTTCGCATTATATTTTCTATATAATTGAAATATCACAGGTTGTGCGTAAGTTCAATCCGTCAATCGATTGTGAATCCAACCTTTGGTTGTTGATTAAATTGATTGACACTTGGACATTGGTTTTTGATACCGTCCAAGTTGTTTCTTATAATAATCAGGCTCACGGATTTCTATCTGTTTGATTTGCTGATTACATTAAGAAACAGAGATATAACTTTTTGATATACTTTTCTTAAGATTGAGTCTGACTGTCTAGTTGATTCTCTTGAAAGTATATTGGAGTTAGTCCATACAGATTGCTAAGCGAAATATTGCGTATGGTTGTTAGACCCTCGCTTTTTCAGTTTTGAAACTGATCAGGTTCGCATTTTTTCTTCCAAATACTCCCGGCTACAACCATTACCAGATTCAACCATTCTCCATTAGGCTGCAACTGACTGTCTTGTATCATCCATTTTTCAAAATTTTTAAGGATGTATGAGCTTCGACTGTGCAGTCTCCTGCTTCCTCCAGGTACCTTTATTCATACTTCCCTTGAAAAAAGAACAGGTGAAGAGAATATTACATGTGCTCTCATCTATATGCTTGCAGAGAAGACATAAATATAACTACAAATCTTAGATACTCTCTCTTATTGGAAGGTTGTCAGTAAGTCACTTCTAAATTGTTGGAAGGTTGTTAGTAAGACATTTTTAGAAGGAGTGTTTAACTTTAGGCCACGTTCTATTCTGCCAGAAGTCTTTCCACGTTACCTTGGTACCTAGTATAGTAGTTAAAACTTGGATATTCCCCATGCTAAACCATTGGTTTATTTTTTCAGGTTTTGTTTGCACTCTTACCATCTTTGCAAATTTCCTCAAACCACAAAGAACCACTGAATCTTAACAATATACAAGTAGGTTTTTGAGGTGTAAGAATAAAAGGTAGGTAGGACCTTTTGAAAGTAATTCACCAAAATATTATGTTTCGGCTACGACGTTATCGGTGTTGACGCTATGGGCAAATCATCTATTATTGAAGGTTGTAGGAGTTAAACATTTAAGCATGAGCAGACGTCACTGTGATACAGTGACAAAGTCATTGGATAATGATATAAACGACCTGAGTACGAAACTTGTCTGCATTGTGGTGGATAATTTTTCTTTTTTTCTTTTCCTAGCTACCTTCGCAAGTTTAAACTTTATTATAACCTTTGGGCTTTAACCCAGTTTAAAAAGAAAAACTTTCTCCCAATCCCACTTTTTCTCTTCAGCCTCTTCTTCTGCCTCTCAGTTTATCTTTTTCACTCTTGAGTAGTTCAGTTCAGAAATCAGATTCGCTTTCCACACTTCAAATCACCAGCAACAAACCAACACCGGAAGGTAAGGCTAAGAATCATTGTAATTACTAGTTAGGGTTTTGTTTTTGATTTCAATTTTGCTCTGATAAAGCCATGGATTCGATTTGGTTTCTTTATTTTTGTTCCCAAGATTAAGCCACGAATTCGATTTGGTTTCGCATGCAATAGGTTTGTGACTTCGATTTGTGTTTGTAAGATTTTGAAAGATGGGAGTTCAGAGTCTGATGAGAGTAGACTTTTAAATGTTGGGTTAGATGACTTGTTCGATTTTTCGTCTTTAAAGATTAACTGTAGTGGATTTGTTTAACTCATTAGTCACATTACTCATTACTCTTTGGAAGGAGTACATGTTGGGCCTCTATTGGGTGCTCGGACGTACATATCATAGAGTGCAGTCATACTAGTTATTTGAATTTTTGGAAAATTTATTTGTTATGAAATCTTTTATGATGACCGAAGCGGCAAATTTCTGACAAGGGATGATGATAGTTTGTTGCGACGATGTCGCATAATGGCTTTAGTTGGTACTAATGAGATTCTAGATTTTTGAGAGGTTTTTTTCACTCATAAGAGTTATTCTTCCTCAATAGCCTAATAACTTTAGGAATAAGTTTTAGTGTTTTCAGCCTGAATACTTTTATGGAATTAGTTTAGAGCAATATTAGGATGCCTGAATCTGCAGCTATTGAATTATTGAGTTTTCTTTATTATATTTTGTCCACTACTTGCTGGTCCTAGGTAAGAACTACCAGTTCTTGATAAATTGTTTGTCTTTCCAGTCAATATTTTAAGAGATAGTTTTTGGTGCTAAATTGTGAATTGATATTGCAGCTCAAAACATGCCTAAGATAAAGACCAACCGTGTCAGGTATCCAAATGGCTGGGAGCTGATTGAGCCCACTCTACGTGAATTGGAAGCAAAGATGAGAGAAGGTACCTCATTTTCTTTCTTAATTCAGTATAAATGTACAATAGTAGCCTAGTCTGGTTTTTATCTTACTTTACTTTGGTGGACTGTTTTATACTGTTTACATTCACATAAAACCAACACGTTCGGACTGTTATATGTTTCTGCAACAGCTGAAAATGACCCACATGATGGAAAGAGAAAGTGTGAAGCATTATGGCCCATTTTTAATATCGCACATCAGAAGAGTAGATATATCTATGATCTTTTCTACAGAAGGAAGGAAATTTCTAAGGAGCTGTATGAGTTCTGTTTGGACCAAGGGTACGCTGATCGCAACCTAATTGCCAAGTGGAAGAAGGTATGTTCTGATTGTTCTCTCTTTCTAGTACACGATGAACTACTTTAGTTTGTTTTGTTCTTCGTATTTTTAATTTAAAAACAATGGGCTCAGCAAACCATACTACAAATGTTCCTAACTCCTTATCATTTTTAGTTCATGGGCTTAAATCATATTGTTCAATGCAAAATCTATTATACAGTTAGTTTCTCATAGAAGTTTATATGTAATAGAATCAAGCTATCTCACTTATACTTTCCTTGCGGTGTGTCTTTGAATGCAGTCGGGATATGAACGCCTATGCTGCCTGCAATGCATTCAGCCACGGGACCACAACTTCGGCACCACTTGCGTATGTAGAGTTCCCAAGCACCTGAGGGATGAAAAGGTCATTGAATGTGTACATTGCGGATGCAATGGTTGTGCCAGTGGTGACTGATTCCTACTATTTGTAAGTAGTCTTTCTGTCTTTTTCTGAGCAATGCAAAACAAAAAGTGCTGAAGATTGGTCCCTCTTTTCTACGGGTATTAATCAAAGCCGTAATTTAGTATTCAGGTATTAAACATTTTAGTATTTTGATACCGCTGCTATCTCTGAAATATGATTTTAGGGTTTCATCGTGCGCTACTTGTGATTGTTACTCTCTATATCATTATGAATCATCTTGTCAGAAAATAATAATTCTAGTGTAGTTTACACATTACTTTCTGTTGTATACTTGAGCACTCTCTTGAAAGCTACTTCTCTGTCTTTTTAAAGTTATCTTTTTTCTTTCACGGCCAAAGCACTTGGTATACTTTGCTTCATCAGAATGGTTGCATCCGGTTCTGCACCGTTACCATCAACCAATTAGCACAATACCAGACTCCTCAATATCTAAACAATTCAACACAGTGGACTTTAGTGCAGTTGTTGGGATAGTTATCTATTCTTTCTAAATTAGTTTCCTCGGATTTGTTTCATTGCAGGATATATACAGTATAGTCTAGATCCCACCCCAAGCAGATTTGGATTTGGATATGGTACTAGCTCCTCCCATCTTTTGCTCCCTTAAGAAAGTTAATTGCTCTTTCGTATCTGGTTCTGCATCCTTGAAAGTTACCCGCAGCTCGGTTATTCAGTTCCGCTTCTCTCTAAGATGTGGGGATTTTGTCCGGATCATTCCGAAGCAGTTGTTGCTGAAACATCCGGTTCCAAATGTAGCCGAAGGCCAACTCTGGTTTTAGTCATAGGCAGGATTGTATGCGACTTTATTAAACTCTCTAGCAAGTTCTAACTCACAGCTCAATCTTGCGACTTTATTAAACTCTCTAGCAAGTTCTAACTCACAGCTTTGACGCATTCAAGACAACAGTTACAAAAGCTGGGATGGATCACCGGATCTGTTTCTGAAACCGAACTTTGATGTAGCATTTGATGGTGTTTCAAAAAATGCATCATGATTATAATTTTTTCTGGATCTGACTTGTCTGAATCTGACTCGCCTAGTTTCGACTGAAAATCATTCTCATTTGACTCAACCGGCTCGAAAATATGTGAGTGAGTGATCTGGTCCCATAAGTCGGGGCATATTCAAATGGGTCCAATATGACTCAAAATAAAAAACAATCAATTTGACTTTGTATGAGCCAGAAACTGAGTCTGATGCAGACGTGAGTCAGCAAAATAAAACAACTCTTGTGATGTGATGGGTCGGTCTTCTTGAAGCAGTGCATTTAGAATCAAAAACAAGGCTTAAAACAGCGAGTCCCACAGACCCTAGTCTTAAGCGATTCAAAAACCGACTTAAATCAGTGGGTCCCACAGTACAAACATGGAAACCCGAGTTGTTTGCTATAAGCCTTCTTGAGCCAGCGGAACAATCTCCTCCGCCACCACTTCTTCTTCTTTAATTACAACCTCCAGGAAAAACCAAATGTCCCTGGTTAAAAAATCTCGATTCATACTTAAACCCCAAATCATTATCGTTACAATCCCCATAAACAGATTTAATCATCATCATCTAGCGAAAGGAAATTCGACCCCATAAACCCTAGTTTTTTTTTTTTTCTCTCCACAGACTCTGAATTTCTCTTCACTAAGTTCTTCTTAAACAAATTCTTGGAGGATCAGGAAAGGAAATTATGGCGGATTCCGAACCTTCTTCTAATGTACCTGAACGATCTACTGAACCATCATCCACTAATCCTGTGAAAGAACCAGGTATGTATTTATGATGAATCTTCTTAAATCTTGTTTACTGTTTTAGTTTCATAAAAAAATCAAGAGCCGTAACATTCAATTGCTGATTGCAAGAGCTTTAGCCATCACCCTGTTGAGCATCTAAGCAATACATAGGATGGCTTTGGCCCCTCTCAAGTTCTGGCTAGAATTGATCAAGAGAGGTTCTTCTGAATCCATCAAGGAAGCAGCATCACAATTATTTTACAGTCTGTTGCTTTCTTTGGTATTTGAATTTAAGTGGGTTTGAACCGAGGAGACCATTAGTAATGGGTATTTCTGATGGTAGTATTAGGGTTTATTCTGGCTTAGTTTTATTTTGTTTCTCTTTATTGTTTTGAATTTGCTAATTGATTAGTTGTTGTTTCTTTTGTCGTTCTCAGTGTGTAGTTTCTTTCGTAAGCCATCCAAGAACAAAAATATAAGAAAGCGAAAGAATGATGATGAAGAGGACAATGGAGAAGAAGGTTCTTCAGTGATTCAGAAACCCAAATTGGCTCCAAAGGCTGATAATAAGTTACATTTTTCAACTGGGATGTCCACAAAACATGTGGCTGAAACAAATCAAGAGCCTGAGGAGTCTAGGAGATTTCATTTTGAGTCCTCGAAAGTAATTCAGGTTCAACATGATAGCAGAGCTACAGCGACGCTAGAAACCGAAACTGATTTTTCTAATGATGCGAGGGCGATACGTGAGAGAGTACTTAAGCGAGCAGAAGAGGCATTGAAGAAGAATAAGGATAAGAAGCCTAGCGATGAGAAGCTTTATAAAGGTATACATGGGTATACAGATTTTAAAGCCGGGTTTAGAAGAGAACATACAGTTGCTGGTGAGAAAGCTGGTGGTGCACATGGACCACTTAGGGCTTCTGCTCATATTCGTACGTCTGCGAGGTGGGATTATCAACCCGATATTTGTAAGGATTATAAGGAGACTGGTTATTGTGGGTTTGGAGATTCTTGCAAGTTTATGCATGATAGAGGAGATTACAAGTCTGGATGGCAGATGGAGAGGGAATGGGAGGAAGCTGAGAAGATTCGAAAGAGGAATTTGGCTTTAAAAGCAGATGATGATGATGATGATGATGAGAATGGAAAAGCAAATGTGAGTGATGATGATGATGAAGATGGGCTGCCTTTTGCGTGCTTCATTTGTCGACAGTCTTTCGTGGATCCCGTGGTTACCAAATGCAAGCACTATTTCTGTGAGCATTGTGCTCTTAAGGTACTTATTTTCTAACTGGAAATTTTCGCTGAATCTCCAAGTGTTTGATAACATATGTTTATTTACATAGTTGTGTTGCGTTTGCAAGTTTGATAATATATGTTATCATCCCGTGAAACAATGACAATCTTTACAATGGTGTAGCCATTAACGTAGAAACCACATACAATTCTCTTTTATAATACTTTAGTTAGCTTGGATGGTCTTAGATTATGGTAACAGTACAGTGTTAGGTATGCGTGGGCACATTTCAAGCATAAACGTGTTATTTGATAAACGAGAGAAATTGCTAATGAAAGAGAGTAACAAGATTTAGATTAGAGCCTCTTTTGATGGTTATCCATGTTATCAGAACAAATCTGACGTCTTGAATGGTTCCTGACTACCCTAGCAAAAGTATCTGCATGTTACAGTTTCTAGTGAGGAAGCTAGACTTGAAAGATTTAAAACTGATGTAACCTAGTCATTACACTCAACATAACAGACTCACAACTTTTTCTAAAGCACTAGAGTTTGTAGCAAAACAATCCATTATGAATTTGTCATCATTTAGAATGCTGACTTGTTTAAGGCCTCTCGCTGCTCTGCCCATCTGAATCCTGATCACTTCCCTGCTAGCTCTGGTTTGTTCAGGTTTTTGAAACCTGAATTTCTATCCCTGTGATAGGGATGCTGTTCCAGACCCTTTTTATAATTTCAATGAGGTCAATGGGACTAGGCTTTTTATACTTTCCGATATGCCATAAAACAAAGGCCAGAAATCCTTTCTTGTCAAAATCCTTATCATGGAGCCAGTGAGTAGACCAAGCACACAGAGTAAGAGTACCGTACATAGATATGAACTACGTTAGACTGGCGCCTCTCCAAATTGCCTGTTAAAAATACAATCATAAAACAAATGGTTCATAGATTCAACATTACCATCGCATAATTGACAGTTCTGTTTGATGGGAACAAAGGAACTAATTCTGCCTTTAACAGGAAGGCAGTTATGTGTTTCAGAGGAAGATCTTGATTCAAGGCAGGGTGTTAATATGCCACAAGTTATACCAATCAACCTTACTAGTATCATGATTTCTATCACATAGGTAGTTGTAGGCTGACTTGACAGATACTCTACCACTTCTAGTGCCTTCCCAGACTAATAGCATCCTTTCCAGAGATGGTAGAAAAAGGTTCAAGAGGTAATTTTGTCAACAGTCTTGACAAACTAAAGAGTTGATCTTGTGATGGTCCCAGGAATCATTGCTAGATATAAAATCAGCTACAAGAGCAGATCAATATTATGACTAATATTTTTAGCATAAACGTTTATGCATATCAAATAAGCGTGTGTACATTTTTTCGGTCAGGTGTATGTTAAAATTAGGGGCAAAAGCGCCCTATTATTGAACTTTCTTTACAGATTTTCTTAAGTATAGACCTGTGTTTTCTTGTTTTACTGAGTTTTACCTGTAGTTCTTCCTGTTTTTGATCTCTCTTTACCAGAATCTTACTTGATTTTCTTATGTCCACAGCATCATTCGAAAAACAAGAAGTGCTTTGTGTGCAACACTCCAACTCTTGGCATGTTCAACACAGCTCATGAGATCAAACGGAAGATGGCTGCTGAGGGAAAATGATGTCAATTGGATCATCTATTGATTTCGTGTGTTATGAGTTTCAATACCTCTTTTTGTTAGTGTAGCAATGCAGAAGAATATGCGGACTTTTTTGGTCTTATTTTTTTTTAAACTCTTGAATTCAGAGAGTTATAATTGTAGTTGTAATTGTATGACGGGTTAATAGAGACTTATGTAAAAATTGTGACCAACTCTTTTTAGTAATAGAGCTTTATTGTGATGTTTGCTCTTCCTGATCCCTAATCCGCCTAGCTGTTTTGGTTTGGTGAGTTTGTCCAAACCCATGGAATGTAGTTTCCTCTGTTGCTTATCATGACCCCAAAAGTATCTATTCAATTTACACTTTGATAAATTTCATACCTACACTTTTATGGCCACCCACGTTAACATTTTCTTTTGTTTAATTTTGATAATTGTTATGTCAAAATGATTGATAATTGAAATTCTAACAGATATCAGATAATAATAATAGAATTTTAGGAAGAGTGGCAGTTTAGGTGTGTGGTGTCACAGAGATATTCGAACAGAATCTAGAAATACAATAGAAAAAGTACAATTAGAATAACACATCGTTATTCAATTTTGGGGTGAATTCCATGCAATTGGATTCAATTCCAAAAAATTAGCGTTTGAATGAGGTAATCTAATTTCTTTTGTTTTTACCTTGGAATCCAATTCCATTGCACTACTATACCAATGAATACCAATGAAATGGAAATCAATCATTTTGGGGGGGAATTGGATTCCTAGGAATCAAAATTCTCAATTATATAGAGTTGGTTTGGACCGTTTGGTTCAAGGAATTGGTCACATTCCCCCGGAATTGGATTCCTTGAACCAAACGCGCTGCAAGTACTCTATACAAAAAGAAAAAGAAAAGTCTAACTTCATAAGCAAAAGACGGCAGTCACAGAAATCACAACCTAATCGTCAGAGGAGACCAAGATACTCAAATTCGTAGTAGCCGAATCCAACACCATCATCATCATCATCATCATCACTGGAGATATAACTGCCTCCACAATATTCATCATATCCGTCAAAGTCAATGTCAGAAAGTCCGGAGGGGTCATCTTCATATCCATAGAATTCATCATATCCATCATCGACCGCAGCATCAAATTCATAGTCATCAGTGGAGTCATTTGGAAGCCTTAGTTTTATAAGCCTCTCTCTGCAACTCTTCAGCAGATCTGCTTCTAGATTAAGGTTGAAGCATTGACGGAGATCCAGAGATTCAAGGTGCAGGCAGCCATCAAGAATGCCCCTCAAGCCTACATTGGTCAATTTATTCCCGAAAAGATGAAGATGCCGCAGCTGAGGCATGTTCTCTGCAATGGCTAGTGCCTCCTCATCAATTTCTATGCGTGGTCGTCTGAAGCCGCGAGAATTGAGCCGGAACGATTTTAGCTGAGGGCATGCTTTCCCAACAGCTTTAAGCATATCCTCTGAGAAAGAACAGTAGCAAATTTCAAGTTCCTCCAGCATGACAGCTTTCTTGGCCATGTTAATCAGTGCATCATCGCTAACTTGATAACAAGATACAAGCCGAAGACATCTCAAGGAACTACACCTGGAATCAGACAATTAGTACTGAGGAGTTAGAGATAATGTTATTAGGCATACAGACAAGTCAACGTTTTAGAATGGGAGGTTGCCAATTAGAAAAACAATACTTCTGTAAACTATCATGTCACAAAATGAAATCTCTAAAATCATCAGCAATTAGCCAACAACTGAGTACTTCACTGTATATTGGACAGACCCAAAGTAATTTTAAAAAGAAGGGTTTGGATATTCAAGAGCAATATTTTACACAACAGATAAGCATGCTCGAAAGCAGGATTGATCAAAGTCATAAGAGTGGTGCACCATGATCAGAAAAACTTTACGCTCAATAGATAAAGTTCACACTGCGATTCCCAGTTGCCCAAGTAGCCTATGATTCTAAGAGCTTTAATAACTGACTGTTAGCCTACAATTTTAAGAGCATTAAATGCCTGACCTGGTGCACACTGTACTGGCTCATCTATTTGAGAGAAAAAATTGCTATAATGTCATTCAAGTTGTTTTAAAATGCATAATGAAGAACGAGGACAGTAATCTAGTAACCAATAACCTAGATAAAAGAGCGTAAGAATATTTTGTCCCACTTGTGCTCAGTGCTTTTTACGACTTTACCAATTTGCTAAGATCAGTAACCTTAATCAATTGGCTGATCGTTTGGCGTCTTCAAAATAAAAAACACAAATGACTAACTTTTATAAGAAACAATGAAAAACAACAATGGGTATGCCTACATAGTAGTATCAACCGGTAAGAGGATGCCGAGTTTTCAGAACACCATAGGTAGGAAAAGCATATATGAATGCGAATGTGTCTGTTCTTTCATTTGGAATATTCCAAATAATTTTTAATGTCTTTCTGAGCACTCAAGGGTTTCATTATAGCGCCCTTAAATCTATTTAAAATCTAAATGAATATGACATTTGATGGATGGGCAACTCTACGACAGGTCAGAGCTAACACCTCTAGCAGAAACAGTAAGAAACCTAATTGATTCGTGTGTGTTTTAAAATCAGTTACATTTTAGCAGAAACTTCATTATCCTAAACAACATAGCTAACAAAACAGTTACAATAGACATAAAATCCATCCAAAAATGCAAATGAACAACTAGAAAATCATAATATTAAATTGAGATAGAAGATTCACTTACTTATCAGCAATATAATCTACAATCTCATCAGTACCAAACTGTTCCATAGAGAATTCAACCAACTGTCCACAACTCCTATCCACAGCTTCTCTTGCCATCTTCTCCATATCATAGAATCCACCATCAAACAAATCCCACCTATTCCTCATATCTACAGAACGAAACAGCAGAGGCTCTTTGGAAACTTCTCGCCACATAGAACATACCGATTGAGCCCTAAATAATATATCAATTGCTCCTAATTTAAGAAATATATGAGCCAGAACATCAGGAGGCAACTCAACCCAATTTCTAAATGAACTTGGTTCTTCTGTTGAAATCGGAATTTGATTCTCCATGATACTACAATCCATCCTCCAAAGATGCAACAATTCAGACCCTAGCTATGAAATCACAATCTCTCTGACGTTTTAATTTGGGATCTCTATAAAACTTAAACCCTAAACAAAATTCTACAGTAAGAATAATTAAAATTCCCTCTTTGGTACCTTATGTAGAGGATAGGAGATTGAGTGAAATGCTGCTGTTGCGGCTGCTTTGGTTGAGCAAATCCTGTTTGTCAAGGGAAATATCGGAAAACCTCTCAAAATCCATTTATCGCTGGGAGGAAGAAGAACTAGATATTTTACGTCATACGTGTTGTTTTAAGGAGCTGTTTAAGAGCCATAGTGCCACACTTTTGTAAACACCTGGGCCACCGTGCCTCAAGATTTAACTGGGCCACCGTGCCTCACGTTGAATCTTGAGTTCTTGAACTTCTTCTATTTGAATCTTTACCACCATCCAACCCTGGAAGGTTGGTTGCAGTAAAAAAATCTGCTAACTCAGTCAGAAAACACCATTCCTCATCTTCTAACATATCTTTAACCTGTAGAATCAGATTGTTTTGAACCATTTCACGCACAACTGGCTACTACAAAAATTTCACCACACCTTCTCATGTGGTGTTTAGATCTTGTTTGTTTTTGGCTTGCTTCTCATTAAAACAAGGGTTTCTCATTCTAATCTTAAGTGTTGTTTTGGGAACAAAAGCTTTTTATTTATTTTTTCATTTTTTTTTTTTTTTTTAAAAATAAAAAGTTTTTTTTTTTTCTTTTCAAAATGGATCCAAAATTTTTTTTTTGTGGGCAAGAACTTCACATTTGATGACCCAAGACCTTTGGTAAAGATAACAATTTGGAGGCTCAATATAGTAGCTACTAAATTTACCATACTAAACATGACCCTAAGGCAAGGGCACAAGATAGTTGTCCTCAACCTGAAAAGCTAACAACAAACTATCCGACGACAATACCCAGATATGTCATATATTGCTTTTTCTTTGCAAATTAACAAAGTCATATAGGAGCAAAATTGAAGTATTTGCACCCAGGACAATGTAAATATATTCAGTGAATTCAAAACAAAATTACTGAAAGTTAATTCAACAAACTTTAGGATTCCTTGTTTGCAACTCTCTTCTTCCACTGATAATATCACTACTATCAAGATTAATAAAACTACCAAAAAGATGAGAACAACATAAGCAACTATCAAGATTAATTGATGAGATACCCAGGGCCTAGAGTAATCCGCAGATTTACTCCTACAGCATCATAAATAAATATCAGTCTTGCAATTTGGGAGAGGTTTAAACTAGCTTCACAATCTAGGAATAAGATGAAATCATGATTCTGACCCGACCCAAAGTCACGTATAATCGTGTATGACTAACACCAGAGTTGGGCTTAAGCTACATTTGGAACCAGATGTTTCAGCAACAACTGCTTGGGTATGATCCAAACAAAATCCCACATCTTAGAGAGAACGGAACTGAATAATGAGCTGCGGGTAACTATCAAGGATGCAGAACCAGATATAAAATAGCAATTAAATTTCTTAAGGGAGCAAAGAATGGGGAGGAGCTACAACAAATGGAAGTAATCCCATGTTCAAATACGAATCTGCTTGGGTGAGATCCAGACAGATACTAAGGAGGGTGGTTTCCCCTAATTGGTTGCTGGTAACAATGTAGAACCAGATGCAGCCATTGTAATGAAGAAAAATATTCTAAGTGCTTTGGTCTTGAAAGAAACAGTCAAACGGAAAACTGAAAATAAACTGGGAGATGCTCAAGATGTAGTCTAACAATATTCAGAACTCAATCTAGAATGTCAGATGGGCAAGTCCACTGAGTTCCTAAGCATATATCAGTACAACTACTAACAAGAATACTACTACTTTGTTAACAATATTGAGAACCTAACTACAGCATCTGCAGACATACAATTAGGTAATGGCAGGTGTGAAGTGGGTGTATCAACTATTTACACGAGCACTCTTCCTCTCAGACAAAGAAACCAAAATCCTTGCTGCCAACGGGGACAATATTTGTTCCAGTTCCTAGTAGTAGGTGCAAGGAGCCTAGCTATAATAGCGCCTTATCATGGCCACGGAAATGTAGTGTAGAAACACAAATCATGTTGGTAGAGCCTTACTAAAAGATGGGCAATTAGCTTAATCGAAGATAGTGAAGATACATAAATCATGTTGGTTGTTACAGAGAATGCAACGTTCTAACTTATGTACCTATAGATTTATATTCACGTAAAACAGAGTTGTGAACAGTACTGCCATCTTGGGTGAGTTGTGTCATATAATGCATTATACTACCTAGCTACAACATATAAATCATTTTGCTAGTGAATAAGGTGACGAACTGCAGATGGTACTGTATGCCTCTAAGTTCTAGCCTTACTCCACTTTAAAACTCAATCACCAAATATAAAAGTAGCTACAAAATGCACAAGGCATCACACTTAATACAAGTAGGCAGTGGTAGAAAGAGAAGCACAACTAGCAAATGCACAAGGCATCCAACTTAATACAAGTAGGCAGTGGTAGAAAGAGAAGCACAACTAGCAAAGCAAGATAGCTGAACTTCAACTTGGAAAGTTAAACTTAAGTCGTTATACATGACATAGCAATTATAAGACTCAACATTCACAATGAAAATTACCAGATTAAACGTAGCTAGTGCAGAGATATTCCTTCCTACTGCTGCATACACATTTCATTGAATCCCTCAATTTTCTTTTCAAATTCGGATGTGTATTCTTCATCTGCCTCTCTTGGCACGTCAACTGATTCCATTGTTTTCGTATTTTCTTCTCCTAATGCTCTCAATGAAACCAAGGTGTTCATATGTGGGATTGCTTGATATATAGCTTTTTTATCCTGTCCAAAATCCACAAGTACTTTTGAAGATGAAGAATTTAGGTCATGAATTAGGACCTTTGTTTTTGAGCGACATAAAACTGTCCCCCTACACGTAAGGCCAAGCAAATCTTGGACAACTTCTTGTGTATCTGTGTTGTCAATACTGAACTCTTTAATCCAACCCAACGACCCATCTTCTTTCTTCTTAAATAGAAATATATCAGAAGTTTTCGAATCTTTATCATAGTGGTCAGCCAATAAATAATCCCCCATAACCCCAAGTGTAAACTTCCAACCAGTGGGAAAAGATTTAGGTAATTCAACAAAAAGTTCATTCTCCAAATCAAAAGCCACAATGTTGCCATCTCCAAGCTCCCAGTAAAGAGACCCATCCACAAATACACCACGAGTAGTAACAAACAAATCCGGTTCCTTGTCGATTTTCTTCCCTAAGTTCCTCCATCCCTTGCCACTTCCAAGTGTGTACACCTCAACAATTACAAAATTGGGTTCATCAAACAAGTAATACATTCTAACAACCTTGTATTCGTTCGTAGAAGAAACATAACCAAATCCAGTCAACAATCGTTCACCCCAATCATATGGTCTCTCGAATTCAGGTAGAAACACACATTCTCTGGTGACTGGATTACAGATATAAACCGGTTCATAATTGACCCACTCATTATCATGGCTTCCATTTAGACAAACTAAACCATTACACGAGCCAGTAACATTGTAATAGTTAAACGGAGCTGGGTTTAATTTCATTCTTGTAACTCTATGGAAGGATTGTTCCTCCTCTGAAGAAGAATTTTCATCATAAAATTCTAGATAATGAAATAGGCTGTTTGCATAAAATGGCTTGTCAATCACCAATAGAAAAGTAAACTTACCACCAGAAGCACCAGCAGAATCAAGATTGTTAAGGCAACGAATCAAGTGAGATTGAGCAAACTGTTGACGATTGATCACTTTATGCCATGATTTGGAGACTAACTTACAGTCTAAAACTGTTTCCGTTGGTAAACGTGTTAAGATGTTGGAGATGAGATCTCCTGAAAGCATATTAAAGTTACCCATTTCAAAATTCCTACTGTAGGATGAACGATCTACAGAGTGGTAATGGCAATTTGAAGAAGCAGGGATGACAATTAATTTAGGGTTTCAGGAAGAAATGGGTTTCTGTTGTGGAGTGAAGTGTGAGTGAGCGAGTGACAGACTTCGACAAGTAGAAAGGAATCTTTTTCACTTTTTTAAGGGACTGTTTGGGGTATAAAGGACTATGTAGGGTTTTAGGGCAAAAACTCAATGAACATGGACTTATCACTTATGGATATTCGTGTAGCAAAGTCACAACCTACAACCTACTAGAACTTTAAAGACTTTTTTTTTTTGTTTGTTTGAAAACCTAGCGTTTTTAGGGGGCCACTCAAAAAAATTTAGGGGCCAACAATAAAACAAATAGGGTCACCCAAATTAAAGTGAGTTACCCCTTATCTCGCATATTTCTTAATGGCAAAATTGCCCTTTATCCTCCGAATGCATTCGGTAGACCAAATAAGAAGCATGCGTCCGAATGTAGTGGGTGCAGTATTTGAATGAATTTTGTTTCATTTTTTTTCCTAGGGTTTTTCTGTTTTTTCCCAGATTCGGGAGATATTCATGATTTTAAACTCCCGAATGTAGTCGTGTTCTTCATTTCTCTAGAACATCGACAATATTCGGGAGATAGAATTATAGGTTAACTTCCGAATATTTTTGGTCATATCTTCCTGTGAACAAAATGGATATAATCGGTAGCTTAAAGATTTTTTTGACTTCCAAATATATTGATGTAGAGACACAGTAATCGGAAATAGCAAGGATTATGGTCGTTCCAAAATGCCAAAACCTAAGGATTTTGGCAGGTTTGGATTGTTGAGCCACTCAATAATCGGAGATTTGGTTAACTAAATTTACCTCTGATTATTACAAGTTCAAAATTTGAAAAATCTCTGCTTTTTCCAAAATTTTGATTTTTGGGCCATCGTATATTCGGGAGTTTATTCAAATGACATATCTTCCGAATATTACTGTGGCAGAACTACCATACCATGGCTCTAGGTGGTTCCAAGGGCCATTTTAGAAGGTTAGGCAATATACATTCGGAGTTTATATAAATTATATAGTGGCATTTTCAAATGAGAATTACTATATTTGGTAGTATTTTAAGTTAATTAAACTTCCGATTATATACTGGCCCCAAAACGAGTTTTTGAAAAAAATTCTTCAATTTTCGAATTTTGGTACTACCATAATCGGTAGTAAGGTAAGTGAACTTAACTTCCGATTATATAGTGGCATTTTGAAATGAGAATTACCATATTCGGTAGTATTTTAAGTTAATTAAACTTCCGATTATATACTGGCCCCAAAACGAGTTTTTGAAAAAAATTCTTCAATTTTCGAATTTTGGTACTACCATAATCGGTAGTAAGGTAAGTGAACTTAACTTCCGATTATATAGTGGCATTTTCAAATGAGAATTACCATATTCGGTAGTATTTTAAGTTAATTAAACTTCCGATTATATACTAGCCCCAAAACGAGTTTTTGAAAAAAATTCTTCAATTTTCGATTTTTGGTACTACCATAATCGGTAGTAAATTGTGTTCATTATCTAATTGATTGTGTTTAATTTTTAGTACAGAAAAATTGAATTTTTTGAATCAAGAATAATCGGTAGATAGATAACAATCATTTTATCTACCGATTTTGGTTGATGTTCATCATTTCTTAAGAAAATGAGTTATAATCGGTAGGTAAAATAAATTTTTATCTACCGATTATGGTCCTGCTACTGCAAATCCGAAAATGAAAAAAAAAAAAAAACTTCAAATAATTCTGCTAACATTAGCTAAATGTACACTAACTACCGAATGTGTAGTTATCAACCGATTATTTGAGGGCAATTTTGCCATTATGAAAATTATTGATAAGGGGTGAACTCAATTTAGGTTTGGGTGACCCTATTTTGTTTTATTGTTGGCCCCTAATTCCTTTCGAGTGGCCCCTAAAAACGCTAGGTTTGAAAATTCGACTTTTAGAAATAAAAATATATAATTCGGAGTAAAATTTGAAAATGGTCTTGAAGGATAAAAAATTAAATTTTTTATGAAGCAGTTCCTCAGATGGATTCCTAACTTCTGGAAGAAAATTATTCTGTTGATGAAGCGGTTCCGTAGATGGATTCCTACTTCTGGATGTAGAACTATTTCCATTACTGGTATTTAAACACTCTCTTAATTTTTCTTCTCGACAAGCGAAAAAAAATAAAAACCGATTGGAAATCACGATACACGTTAGTATACCACTTTAAGTTTGGCGGCTATGGAGTATTTAGCTTTAGTGAATGCATTATGCTGGGCTACTGCTATGAGATATGAGAAAGTTATTTTTGAATCTGATAAGGAACTTAAATAAAGTTTATTCATGAACCAACACCTAGTGTTCACTTGGTAAATTTATCTTGTAGGCCTGTTTTTATAAGTTTTTCAAGCGTCTAAGAAATGAAGTAGTCGATTCCTTAACTAATAAAAGCCAGGAGTAGTTTCCCTGACTTTAAATTACACAGAAATTTCCCGTAAGACATATTGAATCGGGTCAACGAGGAAGTATTAGTTGTAATTGGTTAGCTCTGTCATGTTGAGTCGGTAAGCTTCGGCGAAGATAACAATTTGGAGACCAATATAGTTTTTTGTTGAGAATTTCTACATGCCAAGTATGACTCAAAAGGCAAAGACACAACTTGTTGTCCTCACGACTAACAAGCAAAATTTACAACTGAATGAGTTTATATTTAGCTCTCTGAGCAACTCCAGTGGGATTATCAAACATGCAGTTTGCACGCAATTAAAGTGGGTGGGCAAACAGTCAAATCATGGGTTTACCCATCGAGTCCCTAGTTGAACCGAACGACTCAACTTGAGACAATCGAGTCAAATTGAGCCGCTCGTACCAAGTTAGGCGAATCATCCCAACTACCACTGAGCAAAATAATTTTATAATCCTAAATATTAGATAAGTAAGTTATCAGTATATTTTATATATATAACCGATCCACGTAACCAAAATAAATATTTGTTTATATAAAAACTGACTCACTAGTTAAAAAAAATTGTTTATACAATAAAGTGAGTCGCCTAGTTAAATTTTCCTATCGACCACCTTGAAATATCACACTTGCCCGTTTACATGGTTAGGTAAGGGCAATGCCTATGGAATGGTCAAGTCAAATATTTATCCATTTTGCTCATACTATAGACTGACCAAACTCCAAAAATGAGTGTGCAAATGAAAATTTTTATCGGTTTGTTTGCTGCTGATCAACAAGAGCCACGCGTCTCACCAAAAACCAGCAAATCAATGTAAACCACGCGGTTGAAAGAAATCCACTGGCTGTTAAACTAAATCCGTCAGCGGGTTATAGTGAAACGCCAACGGCTACATCTGAACGACTACAAACTTTGATCATTCAACGGCTTTAATTTTTTCCCCTGTAAATACTTCTCATTTCAACTCCAAATTCACACCCTTTACACCTTTAAATCTCTTCACTCAATATAATTTGTCGGAAGATGCCTCGACCCTTGTTAGTTTTTCAAGCTCAGTATACCCGAAAAGAATTATTTATCTATTTGCATAAATGTTATGTTGTTACAAACTCATCTTGCAGAAGCATAATATCCGGGAGTGAATCTTTAGGCAGTTGTTTACGAGAAGTTCTACAGTGACACTCGTGACCCGAGTCGTCGTGCTATACGCAACATACAAAATCTTTATGCAGTAATTAAAAAAAAAAAAGTGAATTTGTAGATTTAACCATGCAAGTCATTCGATTTAGACTGCGGGATAAAATTGATGCCGAATTGATAACAATATCTAAAGAGGAATGGCGAAGATGTAAAATGTGGTTTTCTATTTCAAAGACTGTTTCGATATCCTTAAGGTGTTGAACAATTTCAAGCCCTTCTTGTTAGTTGTTGTTCCACTGAGTACATCTCAGTGAAGAAAAGTAAATGTAATGCTTAATTTTAAATATATGTATTTCGATTTCAACGGAAAGCGATAGTTTTCATTAATTAAAATTAGAATTACAAACGTAACAGAAATCAAAGTTATAATTTCTCCAATGTCGTCCATTATTGTCTCTTTCCCTTGATTCCATTCTCCAAGATCCAGAATACTCCTAGTTGCCAATGATAATCACGTAAGTGCTACATATTATACCCATATTTATATTAGTTAGTTCTCGATATTTTGGCTAATAATACTATTTTAGTGCTTTTGTAGAAAGTACGAGCGAATTTGATCACGGGGAGTAAAAATAGCTAGATTGGAAGCTATATAAGGTGGCAGATATCATTTGTGCTACAAGAGTTAAATTTTGTCAGATATGAGTCCAAGTGACGACATCATTATTTTCTCTCTCAACAAATTAATCACCAAGATACTTTGTTTATCTCACATGCAAAATATATTTTATGTGATGTGGAGCTTTATTGGAAAGTGAGTGGTATTAAGAAAATGAGAAATGTCAACATCAAAGGATAAACAAATTACTTGATAATCTTACCATTTGTGGAGGAGGATAATTGGTAACATATGATTTTATTTCCTTTTACACCTAATTTGATTGATAAGGATATTTTATGCCTTTATGTGAGATAAGAAGATTTTAAGGTGGGTATATTTTTTTTTATTTCATCTCCATTTGGGTGCATGACTATATATGAGATGGTGAGAACTATTTTTAGGGGGAGCACGGCTGGAGAGCCAAAAACAGAAAAAGAGTTCATTGTATTATTTTATTTTCTCCATGTCTTGCTAGATTTTATGTAACTAGGGTTCTTCGGTGGAAACCATTTTGATTGCGTAGACTCAAATGTTAATTCTCCATATAATATTTTGAATAATGATTTAAATGTTTAGTAATTTTCTTCAATATTTGCTTGGTAAGTTATTGCATAAATAGTTGAATTGCTTAAATATGCTTTCCGATTGATACGTTGTGCTTGGATTAGGTCTTTGACGGGGTATGCTTATAGATTGATATTTAATTCTTTGAAACTTTATATTGGTTGGATAGCTCCATTGTTTATTTATACTTTTAAATTGATGTGCTATGCTTAGTAATATTTGATGGCATATGCTTTGCGATTGATAAATAAATCTCTAGAACTATCAACTTAGAAGCGGAGGAAATTGAAATGGTGAAACAATTTTATGGAGTACACGGTTTAGAAATCTAATATGACTTTTGCATGATAAAATTGGTTGAAACCAGATTCCCTAGTTACCATCTTTCTCATTAAATTTAATTAATTCTTTTTTATTTTATTCTTTTAATTCCTTAATTATTTCAAAAATCAAAAAACAACATCTCTGGTTAGTCAATCAGAATTATTGGTTACGGTATTTTCACCGCTCCGTGTGGGTTCGACCCGTACTTGCCTCTGTCTACTAGCTAGACACCGTGCGATTGCGGTTATTACAAATAGGTATCTCAGGATCCTATCAATTTTGGCGCGCATTCACGGGGAGCGGCTAAGGAATATTGTAATTAGTATTTTTGATTTGTAAATAGTTAGGTTTTTATTTTTGTACAGTGTTTTTATTTTAGCATTTCTTTTTCCTTTTGACTTGTTTTGTTTTTTAGAATTTTGTTTCAGGTACCTTTTTGAGGATGATGACTCTTTTTTAGGAGACGTCACCTAAGATGACATTGTCGGATTATAAGCGTAGAAAGTCAAAATATCAGGAAACCTCATCTGAGATGACGCTTGCTGAATATAAGCGTAGGCAATGGTATGGAGTTTCTGCTCCACATGAGGTAAGTGAAGAATCCCCTCTAACTATATATGAGAAGTATTACAAACACACACCACCTAGTTTGGAACAAAGATTGAGAGTTCTGAATGCCAAAGATTATTTGTCAAGATGATCAGTCTTGTAGTGACTCTCTGTTTCAGACAGAACATATAGATGACCATGTGGATGATTGCGTAGATGATTTTCCTAATTCCATAGATGAATCTATCTCGCAAGATCATTCACCAACTTAGAGGTTGTTTCTAAACCCTTAAACTTCCAAAAGTTACCTAATTTAGGGTTAGAATTGTGTGCTTCTCAAATTTTGTTGGATCACTTTGCATCCAAATACCCACAGGACTTACTTGTTCCTGATACCGTGCATGAACCAATTGATATTTCTCCAGTCTCAATATAATCCCCATATTTTGTTCTTTATGCACTTCCTTGTGTAGTAAAAACCAGGTTTGGGAGTAACTTTTGCTTTCTGATAGTTTCAGTGTCTCCACGTTGTCATGACATAAGTGTGAAGCTGTCGTTTGTAAATATTGTATTTTGGGTTGATCCCCAAGTTTTCAGGTTGTTAATTTATGGGGATCCTTTATGTACATTCCACTAGGTATTTCTATTTTCTTGTTTTATTTTTATTTGTTTATTTTCCATTTTTATGAATTTCCCATCTTAATTTTTACGTTGGATGACTCAATTACATTGAGGACAATGTAATGTTTAAGTATGGGGGAGTGGTTAACTTTTTGCTTTTATTTTTTCAGGAATTTTCTTGCAATTTATGACCAGCTGTTGAGCGGGTCTATTGTAGGTTTGTAGTTATATTATGACCAGCTGTTGAGCGGGTCTAAAAAATAATATATATATATATAAAAAAAATTATGATCAACTGTTGAGCGGGTCTTAAAAAAAAAGATCAGCTGTTTAGCGGGTTTAAAAAAAAATTATTATTATGATTGTTAGGGTTATGACCAGCTGTGTAGCGGGTCTCTCTTTTTTCAGGAATTTTCTTGCAATTTATGACCAGCTGTTGAGCGGGTCTATTGTAGGTTTGCAGTTATATTATGACCAGCTGTTGAGCGGGTCTAAAAAATAATATATATAAAAAAAAAATTATGATCAGCTGTTGAGCGGGTTTTACAAAAAAAAAAAAAAAAAAAAAAGAGATCAATTTGTTTAGCGGGTTTAAAAAAATAATATTATTATTATGATTGTTAGGGTTATGACCAGCTGTGTAGCGGGTCTCTTTCTCTTATTATATGACCAGCTGTGTAGCGGGTCTTCTTCTGTTTTGCTCGAGGACTAGCAAAATATAAGTGTGGGGGTGTTGATAATCACGTAAGTACTACATATTATACCCATATTTATATTAGTTAGTTCTCGATATTTTGGTTAATAATACTATTTTAGTGCTTTTGTAGAAAGTACGAGCGAATTTGATCACGGGGAGTAAAAATAGCTAGACTGGAAGCTATATAAGGTGGCAGATATCATTTGTGCTACAAGAGTTAAATTTTGTCAGATATGAGTCCAAGTGACGACATCATTATTTTCTTTCTCAACGAATTAATCACCAAGATACTTTGTTTATCTCACATGCAAAATATATTTTATGTGATGTGGAGCTTTATTGGAAAGTGAGTGGTATTAAGAAAATGAGAAATGTCAACATCAAAGGATAAACAAATTACTTGATAATCTTACCATTTGTGGAGGAGGATAATTGGTAGCATATGATTTTCTTTCCTTTTACACCGGAATTTGATTGATAAGGATATTTTCTGCCTTTATGTGAGATAAGAAGATTTTAAGGCGGGTATATTTTTTTTATTTCATCTCCATTTGGGTGTATGACTATATATGAGATGGTGAGAACTATTTTTAGGGGGAGCACGGCTGAAGAGCCAAAAACAGAAAAAGAGTTCATTGTATTATTTTATTTTCTCCATGTCTTGCTAGATTTTATGTAACTAGGGTTCTTCGGTGGAAACCATTTTGATTGCGTAGACTCAAATGTTAATTCTCCATATAATATTTTGAATAATAATTTAAATGTTTAGTAATTTTCTTCAATATTTGCTTGGTAAATTATTGCATAAATAGTTGAATTGCTTAAATATGCTTTTCCGATTGATATTTGTGCTTGGATTAGGTCTTTGACGGGGTATGCTTATAGATTGATATTTAATTCTTTGAAACTTTATATTGGTTGGATAGCTCCATTGTTTATTTATAATTTTAAATTGATGTGCTATTCTTAGTAATATTTGATGGCATATGCTTTGCGATTGATAAATAAATCTCTAGAACTATCAACTTAGAAGCGGAGGAAATTGAAATGGTGAAACAATTTTATGGAGTATACGGTTTAGAAATCTAATATGAGTTTTGCATGATAAAATTGGTTGAAACCAGATTCCCTAGTTGCCATCTTTCTCATTAAATTTAATTAATTCTTTTTTATTTTATTCTTTTAATTCCTTAATTATTTCAAAAATCCAAACAACATATCTGGTTAGTCAATCAGAATTATTGGTTACGGTATTTTCACCGCACCCTGTGGGTTCGACCCGTACTTGCTTCTTTCTACTAGCTAGACACCGTGCGATTGCGGTTATTACAAATAGGTATCTCCGGATCCTATCAGCCAACAAACTTGGGAGTTGTTGAAAAGCGAAAGGAGATTGTAGAAAACCAGAAGGAGATTGTTGGAAACCAGAAGTAGTCGCCCTACAAATGCACAAGAGTTTGGTTGCGGTGGTGTAACAGTGTAATAACATTCTTTTTGGTTGTAGGGTGAGAATGATGTTGATATGCGTCTCGGATCTGAATGAAATACTTGACGTTGGGAAATAGGCACAATTTGTGGTGAAGTATCCGACAATTTTGTTTCTCCCACTACTGTATCTCGAGGATTCTCGTGACGTGATGCATTTCTCCTAAAAGAACTTTCAGAATGTGAATGTTTATCAGGATTTACATATGGACTCAATCTAAACATGGTATCCGTCTTCCATCTTCGAAAAACGCTCAAGTGCATAGAACATATTTGTTGAGTCAGCCAATACATATCGTTCAGATGTCTCTTCGATTCTTCAACATTGGAATCCACATTGTAATAAGGATACATACGTTCCATAGTGGCCAAACAGTCAGGATCGTGGTTGGCTCGCATTGTGAAGTTATACATGGCATCCCCCAACGTATTTCAGGAAAATTTGATAAAGACGATGAAGACCTTCATCCGTGGTGGGGTTAGTCATAAAACATGGTTCTTTTGGAAGCGACTGGGTAGGAACGATGCTTACATCACGACCCATACGTGTTAACACCGGGAAATCAAACCCATAGATGTGTATGTCCTGAACACCAATTATCGGCTTCGCAATCGTCTGGTACCAGCTCAGATATTGTTCTTCAGTAATATTCAATTGAGTGTTTAATTCATACCTCACCCATGGAATTGTTGCAACTGATCGAAATCTAATGGAGAGACTTCCATCCGTGTTGGGTGTGGTGTGTTGGGGGTTAATCGCAATTGCATTAATATTTTGTAACTGGAATAGTAATGTTTCTCCCAGGGAACAAACACCTCTATCCATTTCCAGGGTGTAAAAAACAACTATTTGAAGAGAACGGTCAAGAATTAATCGTATCTTGGGATCTCCGAACTCAGGAAAATTAGTGTAACGGTGAACAACAACATTCTTGTGGCTTTGTATCATCTGTTAAACCCTTTGAACAGAACTGAAAATCGACCCTACGCTATCGTATCCTCGCCTGATTACTCGTGTAGTACATGTCCATAATTGGAAGTCTACATGTATTATCTTTTAGAATTAGTTTACTAACACGGAAATAGGTATACCACCAATACTGCAAATTATTCCATGATTTAGTATTTTGACCATGTTTGTTTTGTTCATAAAGAATACTCAATTTAAAAAATCATAATTTAGATATATATATATATATATCTATAATTATATATATATATATATCTATAATTCCCCAGAAACCACTGAAGTTGGGTATACCTATGGACGCTTGATCGAGACTGTTGTACATTTCTGCTAAAATAGCATACCACCAATCATAATTTGGTGCACTATGAAGATCTCGTAAAACTTCAAGCCAACCAACATGAGAAATAATGGTTGAGTTAGGAAAGAACGTCTAACCGAATAACCATAATACAAAAACTTCAAGCCAACCAACATGAGAAATAATGGTTGAGTTAGATAAGTGTTCCAGACTGAAGAGTCAATTAAAGATTAATGTTTCGAACTTTAAGAATGACGCTATTCTTTTTCGCAGTCAAACTATTAAGAAGGTCTGTGATGATAATAACATCCTTCAATCCAAATACCCTTGTCTCTCAGAAGAAATTCCACAGAATGTACCTCCTCTGGATATCCCTGACAGTGATGCTAGTTAAGAAGAAGAAGAATTTGATGAAGATGAAGAAGAAGAAGAATCAAACAAGAAATAGTTCTGTTTTCTTCTTTCTCTTTTTGTAATATCTGTACATTCGTTTTTTAATTTCCTATCTTTGTAATCTTTGGCTGCGAATTTCTTCAATCTTCAAATGCAAGTTCTACCTTTTTTTGTTTCTTCCTGTACATATTAAAAAAGCAATTCTTTTTTGCAATACGGTTAATCAATATATAACTATTAATCTTTCATTTCATGCGTGCGTAAATCTATCATATTGAGACAAATAACATGTTCTTATTCTATTCATTCCCATACTTGCCTATGTTATTTGTATCCAAATGAAAGATTAAGAAAGTCATTTTTACATATCAACATGTATTTATGCCTCAGTTTCGCAGTTGTTTCTGAATTTTTGCAATTAGATATTTCTTGGTTTCTTCCAAGATTTCATTCTTTCCTTTTCCCTTATGTGGTCTTATTTTGCCTTCCTAGTTAAAGGTCTTATTTCGCCACCCCTTGTCATTGCGACAAAATCGCAGGACGTCTTTGCACTTGTATGGAAAAACCCATTGATATTGCCTTAACTTTTTTCTCTTATAATTTTTGTTGCGACAATATGACAGGTCTAAATATTCTTGCGAAAATAAAGCCCCATGACATTGCCGTCTTGCGACGAAATCGCAGGACGTCTTTACACTTTCATGTATTGACCCATTGATCTCGCCTTATCTTTCTCTTTTGTATTATTGCCTCTTCAGGATTGTCGCACAAATATGACAAGCCTAAATATTATTGCGAAAATAAAGCCTCGTGATATTTGCGTCTTAAGACACTTATCAGCTCCCTAATGGAGGGTGATGCCCTTATCTTCCCCCTGGTTGCCCCTTCAAGGATATGTACCTCTACCATATAAGGTTGGCTCCTCCCATCTGGTCTTAACAACAACCAGTTGTTTTCGCAGCCTCTTATCCCTTTTGCCTGTATGGCTTATGGTTACAAGACTGCACCCTAAGTGGGGTTTTCTTCAAAGCCGAGTACATCATACGTCAAGACTTGCCAAGAATGTCCGAGACGCTTCAAACGCCCCAGGAACTCTTGGCTCAACCGTGTGCCTCAGCGCCTTGATCAGATACCACACTCCTTAGAAGAGACCCTCGGTCGTCCAACCTAAGTCATAAGCTTAGGTTGAAAATCCAAGGTACCTCTCTCTTGGATGGGCTTTATTGACCCCAAATCTCCATGACTCAGTTCCGACTCGGTGTAACCTTTTCTTTGATCCATGCAACGGTACCCCTTCTATGACGCACTTTAGGTCTTACATTTGCCTCTTGCGAAATTTTGATTTCACGAACTAGGGTGTACGCCATAGTAGGTTCGCCCCTTTCTGATTGTTTTTTTTCTTCTTCTGCATATCAGCTCTTTTGTAATTTCGCAATCTCATCTTTGTCATTCATATAATATTTTTTTTTATAAGATCAAATCAGTCATACATTTTTCTTTCTTCTCCCAATTTTACTTTTGCAGTCATAAAATCAACAACTACATTCACTCTTTAAGTCTCTTACTTCTGCTACTTTCTGCCTCTGCATTTTTGAAATTTTCTGTTATTTTCTTATCCTTTGAGAGATCTTTGTCACTTCTTATCTTCAGCATGCATTTGTTTCGCAGCATTTCTTCTTCTCTCTGTTCTATTGCATCTACCATCAATCTTTCACTTTTTTTGTTTTTCTCTGATGTTATGTTTCCAATTCTTCTTCTTCGCAGCTCTTTCTTCGCAAGATTTTATATCAATTTCATAACACTTTTTTCCTTCAATCCAATCTCCTTTGACGATGCCTATACCACTGGGATGAGGGAACTTGATACATTGATGGAAAGTCGATGCGACACCTAGGATCCCATGTAACCAAGGTCGTCCAATCAATGCATTGTATGGTGATTCCACATCGACTACACATAACAGAATTTCAGAGGACAATCCTTTCAGTGGAATTTGCATGTTGACTTCCCCTTTAGGTTTATTGGCAGTACCATTAAAACCATAGATTTTATAAGTTGAAGGTATTAGATCTTCATCTTTTCCTCCCATAGTTTTATAAGTATGATAAAAAAGGATATCCACGGAACTTCCAGTATCGATTAAAATTCTGTTAATTGCCTATGAATTCTTAGCTTCATCATCTTCATCATCGCTAGGTTTTGGGTTAATCTTCAATCTTTAGTGGGTTATCATTTTCAATCTTAGTCTGTTTTTGCCATTCTTTCAATGGTGATGCGCAATATTCATTATTTCTCTATCATCGGCATCTTTTGCGAAAACCCTGCTGAGAATGTTATCGTGAAAGTCTTCAATGGTTTTGTACGAGTGTACAATAGAGTGACAAAACAGATTCTTTGCCTTTGCTCCAACTTCTATTACAAATGTTTCTCCTCCTTTTGTTGTATTCACCCTGCGAATTTCTGGCGATGGTGGTAATGGTTGAGGTTGAGGTTGTCCTATTAGAAAATGGCTTAATTTTCCCTGATCTAACATTCTGAGAATGATTCTCTTTATATTTCTGCAGTCATTTGTTGAATGTCCATGGAAATGATGATAAGAGCAAAATTCATGACTTCTTTGGCTTGGAGGTGGTTCACTCCCCATGTTCCTTGGCGCGGGTATGTTTTCCATCAAGATTATAGCTTCCCATATTTTCTCCACACTAGCATTCAGAGGTGGCATTTTGATTTCTTCCCATACTACCTTATGACTTCCCCGTCCTCTTTGATGGTTTTGCCTCTGACCTCCATAATTTTCTTGTGGCTGATCAAGTCTTTGAATTTTGTTATTTCCACCACGGTTATAGAAGTTCCTTTCTCTCTCGAATTCTTCTTGATCACGACTTCCCATAGCTACTAGTTTCTGCTGACTATCTCTCATTATCCTCTCTTGTTGTCCTTGCGAAGTGCTCGCCACTGTATTTATCAACTTAGGTAAAAAGCTTGAATTCGCTGCTTTTGAGCTTGTATTCGCAACTGGGTATGATTCCATCTCATTTTGTTTTTCCTCAAGAGCAATATACTCCTCTTGAAATTCTCGCAACTCAGTCATTGTGATCGTATTCTTGATTCTGAAAATTTGAATGTACAGCAGATTGGTTGCGAACATAACGTTAATGAATGATAAAATGAGATATCTCTCATCCACACTGCCATCCATATCACTACACATTGTCTTCCACCTCATGGTTAGATGCTTCAAACTTTCGCCAACCCTTTGCTTTAACCCAAATACATCTTCAATGCCAGGTCGCGAGGAATTGTTACTTATATACGCCCCTAAGAAAGTAGCTTGCAAATGGTTGAAGGATGTTATAGTATTCTTTGGCAAACCTTCAAACCATTTTAAGGCCTCTCCTATTAAACTTGATGCAAAATATTTGCACAACACAACATCATGGTTTTCCCATTGTAGCATACATCTCACATAAGCTTTGATGTGTTGTGTCTTGCACAAGTTGTTCCGTCAAAAATGTTTGGTTAATGTAAGTTGCACTTTGGTGGTATTCCTCCTAATTGTACTTCTTGTGTGAATGGAGTTTTCGCAGCTTCTTCTATGGCTTCGTCCAGTTGTCTCCTACCTCCTTCTCTTTTATTATTTAACATTCCTCTCATTTCCGCTAGCTCTCTCAAAATTCGTTCATTTACACCAGAATTTGGATCCATTGGTCTTTTTAATTCTGCTTCTCTTCTTCGCGTTCATATCTGTTTTGATTTTCTTGTTCATCATTTTTTTCTCATCTTTCTCTGCGATCTTCTCTTTCACTTCTTTCATGAATTCGCACATGATTATGCTTCTCATTTTCTCTTCTTTGCCGCCTTTCAGCTCTTCTTTGTATTATATCATATTCTTCATTGATATTACCATTATTACGATTTTTTTCACGCCTTCTTTCCCGATTATCATGATTGTTCTGGCGAATTGCCTCTTGGAGCTCTTGTTCTTCCACTTCTGCTCTCAATCTTTCCCTTTCGCAAGCTAAACGTGCTTGTTCAGTGTAATGTCTTTCGATTTCATCTTCAATTACTTGTCGATTTCTTTAAACTTCTCTCTCATGTAATATTCTCCTTCCTTCTTCCTGATTTTCTTCGCCATCTTGATCATTTCATTCCTGACGTTGCCTATTTCCCCGATTTCTGTTGTTTTGTCCATTTTGAAGAATTTCACCATGTTGAATATAACGATCTTCCATTATTTATCTTCTTTCACGACGTTCTTTGTCTGGATTTTGTACTTCCTCGCGAGTATCTTTATTAGCATTTTCTACAGGCGGATTTCGTCTTATTTCTCCTCTAACTGATCTTGAGCTTGACCTTGTAGTGCTTCTTGACCTTCTATTTTGTAATCTCATGTTTTCCATCCTCAACTCATGATTTTGCCTTGTCAGATTTGCACGTTCTTCTGCGTTTAGTCGCCTTTATTCGTGTATTCTTTGCCTCAATGCCTCTAACGCATCAATCTCTTCATTTCCATGAATTATTCCTCCAATTACTTCTTGGTCTCTCTCCTCTCGTCCATTGCTTCTTAATTGCTGCTCTTCTTCCATTTCTACTTTGTATTGGTATACGTTGAATTGGCCATTGAACTTGATTTTCTTCATTGTTTCTTGTGTTCAATCTTGTAGATTCCTCCATTTCATCTCTTTCTTTTCCAGCAAGCCTCCTACTCCTTCTAATAGTTGTTGGTTATTTTGATGTATTTCTTCTTCTAGCCATTTTTCAACCTTAATGAGTTGTTGAAAATTATATGAAATTCTTTATCTATTATTCCAAATTCTTTCAAATCACAATATCAATCTTCAGTCCCTGTTTCTAGCGCCATTATGTAGTTGCAGGAAATCCCACAATACATCCCTCACAAGAATTCATAATAATCAACACATCTTTAAGATCAACAATCACACTTTTTATTAATTGAATTTAAGAATTTTTACAAGAAGGAAAATGAAATCAAGAATACAATTATTGTTCTAGACTTTCTCTCTCCTCTAAACTTTCTCTCCACTCAAAAAGATCTCTTTCCTCATCTGTTCGGCTCTTTATATAGGATATTACATAGTGGGTGACAACTAAACTGTCCTTTATTTTCGGATTTGACTTGCGATATTCTCGCACGTATGCAAGTGTTAGATTTCGCAACACTCCTAAATTTAGCTAGGTCTCCACATCTTTCTCGTGTTTTGGTTGTCGTCATCTGTCGCGTCATTTCTGTAACCAATCTGCGATGTCTTCGCAATGTGTTGTATAATGGTTTCGCAATGGTATTGATGTTGCGATATTTTGATCCTACAACACCTAATGTTTCACTTAGCAATGGACTAACTCCAATATACTTTCAAGAGAATCAACTTGACAGTCAGACTCAATCTTAAGAAAAGTATATCAAAGAGTTATATCTCAATCTCTCAATTCAATCCGCAATCAAACAAATAATAATTTGCGAGTCCGATTGAATATAAGAGAGAAAAACTTGAACGGTACCAAAGTGCAATGTTCAAGGTTCAATGAACAAACAAAGGTTGGAATTACCAACTGATCAATTCAACGCACAACCTGTGATATTTCAATATATAACAAAATATAATGCGGAAAAGAAATAAATACAGACACATTTAAGTTTTGTTAACGAGGAAACCGCAAATGCGCAAAAAACCAGGATCTAGTCCATATTGAACACCACACCGTATTAAGCCGCTACGGACACTAGCCTACTACAAACTAACTTCGGGTCTAGATCGTAGTTGAACCCCAATCAATCTCACACTGATTTAAGGTACAGTTGCGCTCCTTACGTCTCTGATCCCAACAGGATACTACACACTTGATTCCCTTAGCTGATCTCACCCACAACTAAGAGTTGCTCCGACCTAAAGTCGAAGACTTTAATAAACAAATCTGTCTCACACAGAAAAGTCTATAGGAATAGATAAATTTGTCTCCCACAGAAATACCTACGAGTTTTGTTCCGTCTTTTGATAAATCAAGGTGAACATGAACCAATTGATATACAAGACTTATATTCCCTAAGAACATCCTAGAAATATCAATCACCTCACAATAATCTTAATCGACTAGCGAAACAAGATATTGTGGAATCACAAACGATGAGACGGAGGTGTTTGTGACTACTTTTTTTATCTTTCCTATCGGAGATATAAATCTCAAGCCAATCTTACGATTGCACTCAATCACGATAGAAACAGCAAGATCAGATCATGCAACTACAGAGAAAATAGTTGGGTCTGGCTTCATATCCCAATGAAGTCCATAAGTCGTTTACCTACATGATTTCATGAAAAATCTAAGGTTAAAGGAGAATCAACTCTAGCTTATACAACTAGTATCACACAGGAGGTGTGGGGATTAGGTTTCCCAGTTGCTAGATTTCTCCTTTATATAGTCTCCAAATCAGGGTTTGCAATTTATGTTACCTTGGTAACAAAGCATTCAATTTTCACCGTTAGATGAAAACCTGATTAGATTCAAGCTAATATCTTTCAACCGTTAGATCGAACTTAGCTTGTTATACACAAATGAAATGTAACTTCATTTAAGTTTGAGTAACCGTACCTAAACGTGTACACTTAGTTGGTTCAACAATAGTTAACCAATGCTTAGCTATATGATCACTTTCATATTAACCTTATTCATCTTCACCATAACTAGTTCAAATGACTCAAATGAACTAGTTAGAGAGTTGTTCAATTGCTTAGATCTCATAGAAGTATACAAGACACAATCGAAGCAAAATCGGATTTGATTCACTCGAATCGATTCATGAAAATTATAGCCACGGTTTGCAAAGATTGCATTCCTTATTATATAAATGTTTTAGTTCATGAACAAACCGATTTTAGAAAGTAACCTACCTAAGTATGCGTACATGTACGCGTACTTAAGTAACCGGATTGGGTTTGTTTATACTTTCAAACTCCAAAAAAAATTCATGGACGTGAACTTTCCGCCAGTACGCGTACGGGTACGCATACTCGCGGATTTCCAACAACTGCCAGTACGCGTGCGGGTATTGTTTGTGGGTGAAAACGGTTTCTGCTGATTTTGGTAATTTTGGGTGTGTGGATGAGAAACGAATCTAAACCCTAAACAATGTACTGCACGGGAATACTTTTGATTCGAGAGATCAATCTATACAATCCTGGCCTAAACCAAGAAATGGCCGTTCCAGGCTTGCTTCGGTCACAAAGTGAAGGAGAAGGGTTGGTCTTAGGGAGGGAAGCGAAGAGAGTGTTGAGACCAGAATAGTTGATTCTGAAGGTGTGGTTTGTTTTATGACTTGTATCGGAAGTAGAATTGGTTAGCATAAAAGAAAGCTACCAGGTGATTTCTTAGATACTGTATTGTTGCCGACCCAAACTTTTTGTTTGGTGAAAAATAGGTGTAGCCTATTTATACAAGTCATATTTAAACGTACCCTGGTCTCGTGGGAAGTGGAAACGATTGAATGGTGGAAGAAAAGAGTAACGTGTAACCGTTAAACGTTATGCTTCCATGATGAGGGAAGTGAATTCGTGTAACCGTAAGCCATTACGCTTCCATGATGAAGGAAATGAATTGTTTACACCGTTACTTTTCACCACCACTAATTGTCATACTTCATGACACGTTCTTGTAATAGGCGCATTGCACGCCGCACGTTGTAAACCGCTAGACCAATACCCTGATGAGTATCCCCCAGTTTGTGACATGTTTGATGTCTCGAGTGTTTTCGTGGAAAACGTGTAGCAAGTTGCTATGTGTGGCAAGTCAAAGTCAACATACTTTGCCATAGGAAAATAACATGTGATGCTATTAGGCTTGCCTTGGTCGGCCGCCTAAAACTTGCCACAAGTTCGTCAGTTTGGTGGCGACCCTGAATGGATGATATTACATCTCATGAAGAAGGGTAGCCGTTGATTATGGCCACATCTTTGTTGTGTAACAAAGTGGCGCCATTAGCATAGTGGCGCCTGGCGTAGCGGGTTGCCTGGGACTTGCTGCAAGTCCGTCAGTTCAGTGGCGAACTTGGATGGATGAGATTACATCTCATGAGCAAGAGTGGCCATTGATTATGGTCGCATCTTGTTGTATAGCGAAGTGGCGCCATTGGCATAGTAACGCCTGGTGGATCTATGGCATAGCGGCATGCCAGTGGCGTGGCATAGCGGCATGCTAGTAGCCATGGCATGGCCACGCCTGTGGCGTTGTAGCATGACAAAAGCTAGGATTTGGCGTCGTGGTAAGAATTAGGGCTTGGCGGCGTGGCCAAGGCTAGGATTTGGTGCCGTGGTAAGAGGGCTTTGGCCAAGGCTAGGATTTGGCATCGTGGTAAGAATTAGGGCTTGGCGGCGTGGCCAAGGCTAGGTTTTGGCGTCGTGGTAAGAATTAGGGCTTGGCGGCGTAGCCAAGGCTAGGTTTTGACGCCATGGTAAGAATTGGGGCTTGGCGACGTGGCCAAGGCTAGGTTTTGGCGTCGTGGTAATAATTAGGGATTGGCGCCGTGGCCAAGGCTAGGTTTTGGCGCCGTGGTAAGAATTAGGGATTGGCGCGTGGCCAAGGCTAGGTTTTGGCGCCGTGGTAATAATTGGGGCTTGGCGGCGTGGCCAAGGCTAAAGTGACATGCTACCGCGGCTGAGTGGCATGTTGGCATGCCGATCAATATGTTGTTGTGGTAAGGTACGCTTGGCTTGCCAGTTAGTATGGTGGCGCGACAGGGTGCGTTTGGCCTTTAATGTATGGTGGCAAGTTTGGAGCGACTGGATTGGTCGAGGAAAGGGGCCGAACAAACATAAGGCGCGGCTACACTTCTGGTGAAAGTGTGGCGGCTTTAAAGCGACCTGATTGGTCGATTAAAAGAGGGCTGGCCAAGCATGGGCGTGGCTACACTTCTGGTGAGAGTGTGGCGGCTTTAGAGCGACCTGATTGGTCGATGTGAAGTGGGGACGGCGAGTATGGGCCCAGCCACAACTTATGTGCGCGTGGCTAATTTGAGATGACACGATTGGTCGAGAGAAATAGGGTCGGTTTAGGAAGGGGTGTGGCCAATGTCAAGTGGCGCCAGTTGGCCTAAGGTATGGCCACGCCTCCCTTTGCTACTGCGGCTCCCTGTTTTATGATTCTGGGCAAGGTTTTTCACCTGCTAATCCATGGCGGATTAATTACCTAGTTTCCATAGGTTTAATTTCGACAAGCAAGGTATGATATACTGCGTGAGGCGCAAAAACCCTAACTTCTGCAAGTTAGTCAGGTCAATTGATTGAATTCTATGTGTTGACATACCGTTCTTTTAAGTTCATTGCCAGAGAGCAGCATGCTTTTTCCGATTAAATACCTTATGCAAAGACCTTATCCTTGATACTTGGAAATTCTTGCCACTCTGCTGCGAGTGAACATAAATCGTCATGCCATATCAACATTAAGGGTTCAGCGGGAGAACATAGCATAGAAGGCATTCAAAAGAACTTATATTAAGTGAATATAGGCGAGGCGCCGAAATTTGCAGAACATCTGGGATGGTTGCTACATTCGCTAGTCTGGATAAATTTCATGTAAGTATATTGAACTGCTCAATAAATATTCCGGTGGAGAGGTTAGCACTCACGGCACCGTTTCCTTATAGAGTGACGTCACATCATATGCAAGGTTTTACGATTTCAACCCTGAGCTAAAACCACCATCAACATTAAGTCCCCCGCTAGCACGTAACATGCGGCGTTGTTGCAGGGTTAAGCATGATATGGTGACAGACAAGAGTAAAATTGAAAGGACAAGACGTGAAGAGATTGCCGAGGAAATTCAACTAACCTTTAGCGGAAGGCATGAGGAATCCGTGATCCCTTTATTGGTGGTTTTGCATAAATTCGGATTGGCCATGGGGTATTGGCATCAGCGCTGCAACTTTGGCTATTGATTGGCAGAGATGGAACTACAATTTGGTTCGTGAATCGGTGAATGACGCTAGCTGGCTAGGTCATGGAACGTATGGAGATGGCGTTGCTTTGAACGGCCAGGATGGCGCCTCCTTGGCTGGTGGAGATGGCGCCGCTTTGGCTAGTGGAGATGGCGCTGCTTTGAACGGGTAAGATGGCGCCGCTTTGGTGATGTCCGTGGAATGGTGGAAACAACACTTTGAACTTTGGCAACCAAACAAAGTGAAGATGGAGCGGCGTTTTTTTTGCGAGAATGGGTGGAGATAGTGCGGCTTTAATTACGGGGTGCTGGAGTCATGGCGTTACTTGCTAGGCTGTGGAGCGGGCGGCGATTGCGCTGCTTTGAGCGGTGAAAAAGGCGCTCCTTTGGATAAGTCACTCAATGGCGTGCATGACCCGAAATAAGAAACATTTTTCTACTCAAACTTCAAAATACAATGTATATAAAAGGCGTTGTCCACCCTTTTATTTTCGTATCATTGGTTTTACCTATGTAGTGGCAAGCCTCCTTCCATCGGCAGTCCAGGTGAGCCAATTATTCTTTCTTTCGTATAGATCATCATAGAATTACACCCATCTTATTCACAGGTATCGTCTCGTGTCTTTTCTCGTAGTTCTCCATTTTGTGTTCTTCATCATGTAGATTGCCAATGCAGACATAATGTAAAAAAAAATTTTGTAGTGCACAATGGGATCTTCCGGTGATGATCACACCTCGACGAACCCAGGTTTTCTTCACATGAGGAGATATTAAACCAAATCAACCCTTTGTTCCATGCAGCCGGCCGGATTATACAAGGCATGTCCCTCACCCATCTACGCATCATGCGGGTGTGCGCCTAGGCTTTCATGGCTTTGATTGACATGGAGGAGAAGTGGAGACGTGGTGAAGTATCCCAACAAGTCGGAAAATATCAACGTCATGAAGCTTATCCACAACCCAGTGCCAGGGCTGAATGATTCGCATATCGATTGAAACGGCGAAGGACTGAGTCCAAGAAACTTCTAGACGAGAGCCAGTTTAATTACCCTATCCATAATGATATCGTAATCCTTGATTCTGAGGTGGACGAACCAGAGCATTCCCAAGAGGCTGTGGTTTGCGAGACATAAGCAACTTCTGAAGTGGATGTCGAAACTGCTGTTGAGGAAATCGAAGCGACCACTGAGGATGTTGTCGAGGCATATGGTAAGGCGGTGGAAGCATATGTTGGAGTCATTGTAGAAGCTGTGGGGATATATGCTGGAACTGCTGTTGAAGCGGATTCCGGATGGGATATTGAAGCTGCTGCTGAAACGGCTTCCGGATGGAATGTTGAAGCTGCTGCTGAAACGACTTCTGGATGGAATGTTTGTTGTCGGAAAAGGTGTTGGGGCAAGTGCTTTAAAAAGCTCTGATAGAGGCGTCATTGACCAAGGTGTTCGTCATTGACAATTGGTTTTCCCATTTTGCGATTTTCTTCCGTAGAGAAAAATAATCTTTTCGTAGCTCGTAGATGTTTTTTGGTACTTCAGTTTTTTTTTTTTTTTTTTTGCGACCGAAGCCATGTCTCACCGAGTATCATTCCTTCGTTTATGTCACTTTCATATCTTTGATTGAATGAATAAAACCTTATGGAAGAGACCTAGAAAAACCCCTTTTGCTAAGAACCATTTCTTTTTATTGGATTTTCCCTTGCAAATTATCCAGGGCTTCCGTGGCATGCCGCCTGAGTGCGTAGAAGTGCGAGATGCCACAAGCTGGATAACACGTCATGAGAGAAATAGAGAAATCCGTCTGGTGAAAGTCGTGGCTAGAGATTCTTGAGGAAAAGTGTCTGCGCCACTGCTTGATGATCTTCTTTCTTGCATTATTCTTTTCTTTAGTATTTTATGAATAAGATATTTTGTGGGGGTTTGATTTCTCTGGTTTTTCAATCGACGGGTAATGACTCTGTGAGAGTTTGGGTTTACTTAGTATTTTTCCTTTAAGATGGTTAGGAAAACTTTTTAAGGGAAGATGTTCTTTAATTGAAATTGAAAACTCTACTCATGAATGCAAGCAATGCAATCACTTTAGAGAAGTTACAAACATCGCATGAAAGGGGAAATTGCTGAAGGAAATATTGAAAGGAGAACGCTGGAGGGGAAAGTAGCACAATGTTTTAGGTATTGAAGGGCTTGATCCAACTTCCAACGGCATTGATGAGTTTGCAGTAACCACCCAAGATAACATCTGCCACCAGATACGACTCGTCTTCCTTTTCTTTAGGCGAATCAGAATTGAGCGGCTATCCCATCGTTACATCCCCAACTTGAAACAAGGTCGTCTTGACTACCATATATCTAATTTGAAATGGGTTTGGGTGTTGTGCAACCACTTTATTTTGAGCTCGTCATTTTTGACTGCGGCAGCTTCCAAATTTTTTACAAAGCACTTGAAAGGCCCAGCGTTCCATTCACATCTCTTAATGACGCCCGGGTTGGTGATTGGACTGAGTCCCCATGCTTGGTCGAGAGGAGAAGTGACTGGTGCGAGAAAGGGTTGTTTAACCAGACTTACTTGCGTTTGGAATCTGCGGATGAACTCCAATGGGCTTTCTCCAGATAATTGAGTTATATCGGTAAGTTGTTGATACGACAACATGTAATCTTCTAAGTTGAATGGTTTGTTGGAATTCTTTCGGGTATCGACACCGGCAGAGGGGATACTCCTAATTTCGCTTTGTTGTCGTGTACCCATGGGCGCCCCAAAATCATGTCGTAATTTGAGAGTTCTTTGAAAATGTGGAATTTGCCATGTGTTAGAGCATCTCCTACCTTAATTTCAAGGTTGATGTAGGCATATGCGTCTATTGCTCCTCCTTCCAAATTTTCGACCATGATTGGGGAACGTGTAGCCTCTTGCTTAGAAATTCCCGCAGCTCTCAGAGTTTTGATGGTAACGATGTTGAAATTAGAGGCCGCATCAATCAATGTGTTATCGAGCTCGGAGTCCTTCAGATGAACCGTGGTCAGTAGTCCCCAGTTGTACTTTCCAGCACCGTTTCCCGAGAGAGTTTGGGGTTCTGGCGTAGTTTCTTCGCAGGAGGAAAAGTCGCTTGCCCGACACACAACTCGATTGAGGGCTGTAAATATATCTTGACGCTGTGCCTTGGAGAAATAGAGAATCTCGCATACATGCTCCATGATGGATTGCACGGTTTTGTGAACTGAGTCCCCAGAGATCATGCAACTCCTGACTGGAAGAGGATCTCTGTGAACTCCCTCATTGCCTAGATGAAGTTCCCCTGCTTCCACCTTTTCTTTGAAAATACACTTTAACTTATTGCAGTCACGGGTCGGGTGATGGAAAAATCTGTGGTAGCGGCAATACTTAGGATTTGCCATTTCCTCTTTAGTTGGTGGTCTCTTAGTAGGGGGAAATATGATGGCTTCATCTTGGATCCATGCCTCTAAGAGTTCAATTACTTCCTCGATTGGGAACGGGAAATCTAAGGCCCTTTCTCCGGCTTCTTGATATTGCGCAGGAGCTTTAGCTGCATTCTTCCGCGGTGGAGCTGCCTGATGAGCTGGCATTGCACGCTTGGATTGTTATTCTATCGCTGGAGCCTTCCTTTTTCCTTTTTCCTCTTTCACTTACCACGCTCACAGTGGGACCAGTGTTATATTGCTTGTTGATGAGGCGTTTGTTTCCTCGAGTTTCGCGTGCATCTTCAACCTTGGCTGGCTTGGTTCTTTCCAACAATGTTGGTGCTGTTGTGGCCGACCGTTTAGCAGCCTCATGAAGTTCAGAGAACGTCTGGAATCGCAGATTCTCCAGTAAGGCACAGTATATGGGAACCATACCATTGATGCAAGAATCTACTAATTGATGTTCGGTCACATTTGGGTCGTGACAGTCCAGCGCTTGAATCCTCAATCTTTTGACATAATCATTTGGATATTCATTGTTTCGTTGAAACATCCTCCCTAAATCTGAAAAGGTAATTTGCTCAGACACAAAGAAGTACTTTCTGTAGAAAGCTGTAACCATGTCACCCCAGTTGGGTATGCTGTTTGGTGCAATGTTGTTGTACCAGGTTTATGCTCTTTCAGTAAGTGACTTTGAAAACTCCCTCAAACGGAGAACATGGTTGTATTCGTGCTCTCCCAAGGATTCCAAAAATCGAGAGACATGTTCACGCGCATTACCAATGCCGTCATATAAGGAAAATTGAGGAGAAGAGTATCCTCTCGGGAGAGGAATTCTTTGTACTTCAGGAGTATACGGGGGTTGATGTTGATGCATTTCTGCAGAATCACTTTTGTCTCGGTTTCGAAGAAGTCGTTCCAAATCCTCTCGCATGAAAAAATTGGACGGTTGATTCCTCTCCGTTGGAGCCCCCGAACGAGTCTCTTCATCTACAAAGGTGCGCCTTGCTGAGGTATCAGCGCCAGGAGTATTGAAGGTGTTCCTCGTTGGCTCTGGTTGGCACGGTTCCTGTGGTAGCCGCTCCATTAGTGTCTTGAGGAAAAGAAGCACCTCTTTTTGAGTCGAAGCCATGTCCGTCTGAGCCCTAGAAAGAATTTCATGTCTTTCCATCAAATCAACAATGGTAACATGGGATCGGCTCACTCTGCTCCCCGCCTCTCGTACCGATGGAGTAGCATGCGTCTCCGGTGAAGGTTGAAGATATCATGTTTGAAGAAACGTTGGGGGGGCAGCAACGCCCGGCTCGTGATGGAGGTGTGAAACCTGAAGGAACATTTTCCATGGCAACGGCTCTGGCTCTGGTAGCCGAAGGTGTAATGCCTGAAGTAACATTCTCCGCACCGCTGGCGTTGATAGGTGGCGTATTAACGTTACTGGAAGGAACGCTGGTACCGAGAATAATTTCATCGCTAGTGTTTTCAGGGTTTGTTGCTGACCCGGACCTGAGCTCTACCATCTTGAAATTGGGATTGAAAAAATGAAATTGGAATTTGGAAATTTGTATTGCAACCGAGAGATTAATATCCCACTATGGTCACTAATTGTTTGTGGGTGAAAACTATTTCTGCTGAATGGCTGAGATTACATCTCATGAAGAAGGGTAGTCGTTGATTATGGCCACATCTTTCTTGTGTAACAAAGTGGCGCCATTAGCATAGTGGCGCCCCGGGCGCGAGTGGCGTAGCGGGTTACCCGGGACTTGAAATAAAAGTCCGTCGGTTCGATGGCGAACTTGGATGGCCGAGATTACATCTCATGAGGAAGAGTGGCCATTGATTATGGACGCATCTTGTTGTATAGCTAAGTGGCGCCATTGGCATAGTAGCTCCAGGTGGAGCCATGGCATAGCGGCATGCTAATGGCATAGCCGCGGCATAGCGGCATACTAGTAGTCGTGGCATGGCGGCATGCCAGTTGCGTTATGGCATGGCCAAAGCTAGGATTTGGCGCCGTGGTAAGAATTACGGCTTAGGATTTGGCGTCGTGGTAAGAATTACGGCTTGGAGGCGTGGCCAAGGCTAGGTTTTGGCGTCGTGATAAGAATTAGGGCTTGGAGGCATGGCCAAGGCTAGGTTTTGGCACCGTGGTAAGAATTAGGGCTTTGCGGAGTGGCCAAGGATAGGTTTTGGTGCCGTGGTAAGAATAAGGGCTTGGCGGCGTGGCCAAGGCTAGGTTTTGGCGCCGTGGTAAGAATTAGGGCTTGACGGCGTGGCCAATGCTAAAGTGGCATGCTACTGCGGCAGAGTGGCATGTTGGCATGCCGATCAATATGTTGTTGTGGTAAGGCGCGTTTGGCTTGCCAGTTAGTATGGTGGCGCGACAAGGTGCGTTTGGCCTTTAATGTATGGTGGCAAGTTTGGAGCGACTGGATTGGCCGAGGAAAGGGGTCGGCCAAACATAAGGTGCGGCTACACTTCTAGTGAAAGTGTGGCGGTTTTAGAGCGACCTGATTGGTCAATTAAAAGAGGGCCGGCCAAGCATGGGCGTGGTTACACTTTTGGTGAGAGTGTGGCGGCTTTAGAGCGACCTGATTGGTCGATGGGAAGTGGGGCCGGCGAGTATGGGCCCAACCACAACTTATGTGCGCGTGGCTAATTTGAGGCGACACGATTGGTCGAGAGAAATAGGGCCGGTTTAGGAAGGGGCGTGGCCAATGGCAAGTGGCGCCAGTTGGCTTAAGTCATGGCCACGCCTCCCTTTGCTGCTACGGCTCCCTGTTTTCTGATTCTGGGCAAGGTTTTGCACCTGCTAATCCATGGCGGATTAATTACCTAGTTTGCCTAGGTTTAATTTCGACAAGCAAGGTCCAGAGATATCGCGCGAGGCGCAAAACCCTAACTTCGCAAGTTAGTCGGGTTAATTGATTGAATTCTATGTGTTGACATAGAGTTCCTTTAAGTTCATTGCCGAGAGCAAAGATGCTTTTTCCGATTGAATACCTTATGCAAAGACCTTATCCTTGATACTTGGAAATTCGTGCCACTCTGCTTCGAGTGAACACAAATCGTCATGCCATATCAACATTAAGGGTTCAGCCGGAGAACATAGCATAGAAGGCATTCAAAGGAACTTATATTAAGTGAATATAGGCGAGGCGCTGAAATTTACAGAACATCTGGGATGGTTTCTACATTCGCCAGTTTAGATAAATTTCATGTAAGTATATTGAACGGCTCAACCGGAAGCAATTGAAACAACATAGACATTAAAAGCACCGCAATTGCACCGAAATTTCGTAAGCCTAAACAATTGATACCACACAATAAAGCAAGATAACAATAGTTTTTCTTAACCGGAACCAATTGAATCACACACATCCACACACACATTATGGAATAAAACATCAATTGAACCAAAATTTTGTTAAGCAAAAGCAATAAATATATATGAAATAAACTCAGGCTTTTCTTAAACAGGAAAACAATTAACTAACAAGATTGTTACCTCAAATTTCGCATCCACTTCTCCAATATGCCTTTAGAACTAACAAAGTGAATCTAAGAGAAGATTCTCAAGCATAAAACAAAAAATTCAACCACCGTTTGAAAACAAAAGATAAACCACAATTATCTAGTTTTCGAGAGATTTCTCCTAATTAAAGACAACAAAGAGGAAACACTTAAGTATTTATAAATGCGGAAATGCTCTGTCCAAAAATAATGAAATAAAAATCTCTAATTAGTAAATGCCTAAAAACTTAAATTTTGATCCCCGGGATTCTCTTCCCCCTTTGAACAATTAAAGAAATAAAATTAAAGCAAAGTATACATCTTAACTTTGTAAGTTTTTCTTGCCACACTTCCAAACAAGTTTAGAATTGGTCTATCCGACTTTCAAGAACTATGCGATTGAATACCAAAACAACACACATCATAGTAACACTACAAAACACTAGGTACTAGGATGGCCCCACATATAACCGTGCATTACAAAAAACACCGCTTAATTCTAAACTTAGACCTTTCAATTTTAAAATAAGACAAGTACTAGGTTAGTTAACTAATTTATCGTTAAGGCATTCAATTAGACTTGAATAACCAAAATAAACTCATTAGAATTAACTTAGTTTCTCTTATCCGAATCGAATTCTAAACAACTCATCCGTACACCTTTTATTTCGTTAACCCATAAATAATTCATACAAACCAACATAAATCAACTTGAAAACAATTAACTAAAACAAGATTGCCTAAACAATTTACCATTGCATCTTTTCTTCCTGTGGGAGAATTGATATCGAAATATCATCATGTTGTCATCCTTATGCAAAACAAAATAATAACAACAACCCTCAACCTTTACCATAGAAAGGTTGAAAACCGGTTTTAACAATTGCAAGCAAAAGTTGAAAACCGTCGAAACACATATGCTTTTATGCTAAACCAAAACTGATTCAACATATTATGACTTTTTCACATATTGTTTCTACCAGAACCCGTCATGATCCTTTGATAAAGCCTACCAACATGGGCTAGAACTTAATCCTGCTAAATCAGAAAGTCACCCAAACCACAAGGGTTCACAATATATGAGATCGAATATTAAGGTAGTAAAACCGAAATCAAACATCCCATAAACATACATAGCAATAAGATAAAAGAATTCAAGCACAGGCTATGTAAAACGAAAACTATCATAAGAAAATTATAAATCAAATAATTTTATTCATAATAGACCAATACAATCAATTAAAGAAATCAAAAATTGATGTCTATTTTTCTGTTGCAACTTAGTCCTTCATATCGAATTTTGAATGAAGGCGGATTACTTCTCTTGACTTTTGAATTTCTTCAAGTAGAAAACCTTGTTGCTTGACCGAGAATTTCTTGCGGATGAGAAATTTTCGTGAAGGATTCTGCAAGAACATGTAATTCTGTCTTTGATTGAACACAAAAGTGTGTCAATGCCTCGATACACTGATCTTTCTTCAAAGTATTCTCTCTTTCCTTCTTGATAATCCAATCTCCCTTCCTGATTTTACCCTTGATATCAAGAGACGATCCAGACTTAGTTTTAAGATGATTTTTCTGATCTAGCATCTTCTCCAGAGAAACCATTTGATCCAGACCTATAGTTCGGACAAGGAATGACCAAATTAGGACAAAGATCTTTTTATAATTTTTCATACTACCGAAAATATAATATTTCTAAAAATACGAATATATCAAATATATTCAAATACTAGATATTATTTACATAATCTACATAAGGTGCCTTGATTTTTCTTTTTCCTCACACAAATATTTGGCACACGTGGTGAGGAAAGAATTCTAATACCGATCAAGTGGCTTTAGTATGAGATTTGCTCTCACTATGGAATTTTGAACAACCAGAGTGTTCTCGATCTAGTATAGTATGAAAAGATCTCCTTTTGTTACCTCGAACTAACGAAGTATCTTGGGATTGACTGGAATTGCATATGCAACTCTTAGCAATTATGTTTTTGAGACAGTTTTTGCATCTTGTCTTATTTTTCCCTTTACCATTAGGTGATTTAATAACATCGGAAGACATATCCATTCTTAAAATGGGTAAATCACTAATGGAGGAGGAAGAAATAAGATTGATAACTAATGTAATATTAGCCGTTTCTTCTTCTTCAGAATCGTATGAATCAGAGGTCTCATCTAGAGTTATAACCAATGCCTTGCTTCCAGTGTATTTCTTAAGATTGGGACAGTCTTTAGCAATATGACCAAACCATTTACACTTGAAGCACTGCGGCTGATATTCATCATCTTCTTCATGATCCTTTTTGACAAGGACTCGATCATGTGGGCGAGAAGATCGATAAGTATCCTTAACGAATCTCTTATTTATTTTCTTTAAGAGATCTCGAAACTGTCTAGTAATTAATGATAATGATTGTTCAATTTCATCATCAGAATTTTTTGCAATCTGTTCATCTGAATCATCCATATGTCTATTACTCTCCATTGGAGCTTTGGAATTCTTTTGGCTTTAAAAGCGATTCCTTTACCTTGAATAGAATGTGATTCATGATCAAAGATCTTTAAATTTCCAACAAGTGTGCTTCATGAGAGAGTTGAAAGATCGTTTACTTCTATGATTGCATGCTTATTAGAATCGTATCTAGATGGCAACGATCTGAGAATCTTGCATACTATATTTTTTTCAGAAATAGTCTTTCCTAACGAGAAAGAAGCATTAATTATCTCAGAGAGTTTAATATGAAACTCTTCAAAAGTGTCGTTGTTATCTATTCGAAGGTTTTCCCAATCGGAAGTGAGAGTTTGAAGTCTAGCTTCTTTCTCTGAAGAATTTCCTTCGAATACGATCTGAAGATTATCCCAAGCTTCTTTCGATGTTTGACATGTTGATACATGATATTGTAGGTTACGGCTTACATCATGTATTATAGCATTCAAACCATCTGAATTCTGCTTTGCAAGAGCCTTTTCTTCGTTTGAAAACTCTACTAAGCGTTTAAACTCAGTTTTTGAATTTTCTATCTTTGGACGAATATAACTATCGACGACTAATAGCCAAGTATTAAAGTCTCGTGATTGAAGAAAAGAGCTCATAGCAGATTTCCACCATAGATAGTTTATTCCGTCAAATCTTGGCAGTACCTTAATTAAAGTCGATTCATGAGAACTCGAGTTCATTCCTATAGGTTGGATTGCACCAAACATACATTGTTAGATCTTTTCATGTTTGCCTGCTCTGATACCAATTGAAAAGGCGAGGGTACCCAAATATACCTCAAGCTAAAACTTTTCCTACCTATAAGTCCTTTCTCCGAAAGTGATTGTCTATGGACTGAGTCGAGACAATACAACTAATCGGTTCACACTTTGTGTGATCGTCTATGGATACGAGATTGAGACAATACAAAAACGAAGTATGTTACTTGATAAAAAAGGTTCGGACTTAACCAAACACAATAGGATTCACTTATCAAGTAAATATGAATTTACGTTTGTGTAATTTACTTTAATTATAATAAAATAATTATAATGCGGAAATATAAAGTAAATGACACAAAGAAGATTTTGTTAACGAGGAAACCGCAAATGCAGAAAACCCCGGGACCTTGTCCAGAATTGAATACTCTCAGGATGAAGCCGCTACACAAAATTACACCTAACTTCGTATAGTTGAGACCAAGAAACTAAACCTATAGTTCACCTAGTTCCGTCTGTATTCCCACGCCTCCGACCTTAGTCACGTACTTGGAACAATTCCTTTGGTTTGTATTCCAAACAGTAAAGGAACAACAAATCTGTTTGGTATCAACTCTATTCAACCAAGTGATATGAGTCGGACAAAGTCTCTTCCGTTTATCTTAACATAAACTCCTTCGTCAGGTTCTTAAATCTATCCTATGTTAAATTACCGAAGTAATCATTTAAGATTAAGCCAACAACACTATTAATCCAAGGAATTGTGTTGATGCTGATCTACTCAATTAATCAATCCAATGTATCACAAAGATAAACCAATTATTAATTGGATCCTCTTTTACCGAAACAAGTATTATGCACACCAAAGATTATGAACCCACAAATCAGAAATCTTCAATATCTTCTTCGTCTTCAAATCTTCTTAGATCTTCAATAAACACCTGCACACAATCACTTGAATCTCTTGTGATCAATCACGCATAAAACGGAGTCTGTTAACAATGGATTATCACAATATCGTCTTTAGAACTAACAACAGTCTAAAGATCCATGTCGAAACTCTGAACTAGTTTGAGTGAATCTTATATCAGAAGAGAAGATTCTCAAGCATAAACAAACTAGTTGCAATCAAAGTTCAACCACCGTTAGTCAATCAAATCAATGAAAACAAAAGATAAACCACAATTATCTAGTTTCCCACCAACGGTACACGCTAGAGCTTCTCAATCCCAAAGAAGACTTTAAACTGAGCGGCCGTAAGAGATTTCGCCTAATTAGGTTATTCTCCTCTCTGAATAGGCGGCTACACCAGTAACAACACAACAAAGAGGAAGTCTGTTGTTACGAAGGATTAGTTTGCAAGAAAGGCAAACTTCAAGTATTTATAGACAAGGAAGTTTGGACACCAAGGAATTTCCAAAACCGAAAATATTCTCAAGATATTCATTGAAGCACAAATTCGGTTTCCATAATTCCTGGAAATGCTGTGTCCAAAAATAATGATCGAAATCTCTCGGAAAATCTCTAATTAGTAAATGCACATTACTAATTCTTATTTCCCTACAAAATGAAGTTAAATACCTTAATTAAAAGATTCTTAACTTATTTATGTTTCGATCATGGGATTCTCTTCCCTTAGCTATTAAGGAATAACTTTGAACAATTAAAGAAATAAACATTCATAGCATGTCGACGTCTCAACTTTGTAAGTTCTCTTTCACCCTTACAACCTTGAAACCGATTTGCCACACTTCCAAACAAGTTTAGAATTGGTTCATCTGACTTTCAAGAACTATGCGATTGATCAAATAACATTCAATCACAATCATGGGTTTAACGGTTCTACCAAAAGAAGTTTCGGCTCTACCTTCCATGTGAGTACTGTGCATAGTCACACTAGCTTTCCAAAATTCTGTTGACTAGGTACTAGGATCGGTTCCCCACATATATATGGTATCTAACTTATATGTGTTGCACATGTCCATATGATCGGTTCCCCTTTCTGCTATAAACCTTGCTGCACCTCATACAAGGATCGGTTCCCCTTTGTGATGTACTGCACCTCTTACTAGGATCGGTTCCCCTTTCCCATATTTGGTCAGACAGAAAATCACAAACCCGATCATACCATCTCAGGTGATTACTTAAGATCGGTTTCACTAATAAAAGTCATGCCAATACATAAGTCAGGCCTTTGTGAATTGTTCTACCAAGAATACAACAAGTCGTGAACGGTTATACTCAATCATACATATTGGTTGTTCATAAGATATGCAATGAATAACAAACCCAATAACGCCTGCCAATTTCCTTTTCGATTCACAAACAAGTTTATGAACTTACTTCCTTAGAACACATGTAAAACATTGTTCCCTAGGATGAAATCCTCACCTCATACCCATACATAATCACAATAACATTCAAATGATTATGGCGATGTCTTATCTACAAAGTTTAATGGTTAAGCAATAAACCTCGTATTTTATTCCTTAATACCATGTCTATCTAGAGTTCAAATATGCTTCGCAGTTTTGTTTTCAATATGCACGACTTGAAATATACGTTAGGGAATGAAACAATTCAAGTCAAAATATCACTAACCTCAAGTGGAAGGATGATTGTTATCGTTGTAGCTCCTTGCTTCTTCACATCTTCAAGTCTTCGCAATACTTGTAAAGTCTCATATCCTAATACTTTCAAGCTAACCTATATGAAGTTGACTCTAGTACATAATCAAGCGAATCTTAACATGAGTTTTGATTCACTAAAATATGACAACCAAACTTGACATACCAACGCTTGGTGGGTTCAACCGAGCTATGCTCTAACAGTTTATAAGACTGATAACATTGTCTTGTATCTGAATCTATAGTAGTTCTATATTTTTTTTTTTATGTAAATCAATTCGAAACATTCCCGAACAACATCAATGACACATATCATTGTTCCATGCTATTTTTGAATGATAAAACTTGAATCATGATTTTGATTTCGAACAATAAATTGTCCTTAACCGAAATTCATCAAGCATGAACAAATGTTAATTAAGCTTAGTCATTATATTTTGAGAACTAATTATCATGATAAAATTGACTCAAAATTCTTTACTTTGCATGATAGTCCATTTAGTTATGTGACATCGTCTCAAATGATAGAAAAGTGAATATAACTTGTGATATATGTGGTTCAGTCTTCACTTACCTTTTATTGATGAAGTTCTCCAAAAGCTTCGGTTGATCTTCGTCTTCAAACGGTAGAACGCAATGATGACTTCCGTGATCCATTGTTTCTCAACTACATTTTTTTATCCTAGTCCGAGACTTAACTAATTGTAGTTAAGAAATCAAGATATAATTTTGACAACTAAATTTGACAACAAGCTTGAGATAGCAACACTTGTGAGTTCGATCGAGAAATGCTCTAACAAAAATACTTAGTGTCTCAGCTAGGAGATTTAAGATACAAGCATCCCTTGTATATTCCATATCCACTCTCCCCACCAAGATATAGCAATTAAGCACAAGTTCAAAAAGAACTCTCCCCCATTTGATGTCATTCCAAGAGAACTACATGAGTGACCTTACTTTAATAAAAATACGGATTTTGTTGGACATCAATAAATCACATGGATTTGTATCCTAAACATCAACATAAATTAATCTCAATGCAAGTTACGAACAAGGAGACAATTTAATCGATATGAATCAACATAATAAAATTGTACGGAGTTGATAATGCAGTAGTTACACAAGAGTGTAACCACGAGTAGATCAATACTGCGAAAATTCTCACAAAGCTTATAATATTTTTAGTTCTTAAAACTTAATAGATTTAACTTTTGAGCATATATGAGATATCAGTTATATTCACAAAAAATAAAGGACACATATATCTCATAAGACTTTGCAATATATAAAGCCAATAATGATTAAATACTGCAAGTTCATCTTCCAAAAACTCTAGAATTTAAATAAATAAATCTAAAAACATGCAAGATGAAAATCGTTGGAAATATCTTGTGTACTCACCATATATGCTATACCTAACTCTAGTTATCCTCTTCGAACACAAAATACCGCATCAGGTTGTTTTTAATAGCCTGAGCGTAGAATTCATTCTCATTGCATAAAAACTCGTTGATGATGGGATCATTCAGTTTTTCCAAGTATTCAGAGATGTCAGTTAACTCACTAAGTTCCATTCTCAGCTTACAGAGAGTGGTCTTTTACTGAGCCTGCATGCATTCATAGTAATTTATCTCATCCAAGGAGTGATTGATTCGAGATTTCAAATCATTCCTTTGGGACACTAAGTTCTTCACTGTAGATCTAAAATAATTACCCTGGCGACATATAAATAAAAGATAAGTTGAGGAAGAACCTTGTTCATCTCTAGGCGATTTCTCCTTTCTGATCCTTGATGATTTGATTCCTTCACACGGAAAAATGTTAACAGCTTCTATTACATCCTTTTTGGTGACACCTCTAGTTACATGAGCCATTGAATCGTATTTCCTCAAGAAGAAGATAATATGGAAGTAACTCTAAATAAGAGAAATGACCGTCCTTAAGGAGGTCCATGAACCAGTGCGGCGTTAGTATAACTTGTCGTTCGTGAGCCATAAAATACACAAATTTTGACAACCTTTTTATATTTTTGATTGTACTAATTATTTATTACTTGTCCTCATGAAGTTATATCATAGTTATGTCAACATAAGATCGAAACTTATTCTTAGCTCAAATAAATAGATTTTAGAGCACAAAAGATATGGGTTCAAACATTATGGACTATAGATAGGTGATGGAACACAAATATGCATTAAATATTTTGGAGCTAGATTAACAAGATCACATACACCAGTATCACTATGAGAATTATAATGAGGTGTTTCACATATAAAATTAGTAAGAACATAAAAAGGTCAAGCCGTACTTGAGTAACTTTGTCATCTGAAAATGTATTGTGATGAATTTTGTGCAAGCCTCATTTTCTCAAGTAGAAAGCTGAGGCTGCACTCATTACTAAAATTAAGTAGTGATGGGGTGAGTAGGACACTCACCACTTGAGTCACTGGGTTACTTAACAAGGTCATTTGTGAATTCAGGAATCTTACTTTTTCTGGTTCTTCTTTTCCGTTTATCTCTCTTTGCCAATGAGGTTCCAAAACTGTTCTTTAATAATCGATTCATTCTCTCCATGTCATTATGGAGCTTAACATATTTCTTGTTATTCTTCTTTAATTTCCAATATTTTTCTTAAATATGTTTCTTACTTCCGCAAAAGAAACAATGCGAGAGAATTCTCGTCTTTAGAAGATTTGGCTACCTGTTTATCATAATGAACTGTTTCCTTTTTATATGAACCAGCGGGAATGAAACAGTTGTTGGTGTTTGAGGTCTTGCTGGTGAACCCAATACCATTAGTGTTACCAAAGGACTTTTGCCCAAACAACATAGCTGAGATTTTGTCAGAGCTTCCCGAGAGCCTTTGTAGATCACACTTGAGGGTATCAATCTCATTATCTTTTACAGACGGTGTTCTAGTGAAATTATCATTAAGTTTATCCAACTCTAGATTTTTCACTTGAAGAGATGATTCGAGTTTTTCTAAGGTTTTCTTAAAACGAAGGTTTTCTCAGTAAACTTCTTCACTTCCCTTCAAGAATTCTAAAATCTTCGTATCTGACTCGAAATCAGAGCCAGAATCAGAATCAACAGATATTTCTGCACATGGAGTTGAATTTTCTGTCTGATTTCCAGAAGTATGCTCATCAAGGTTATCAAGAGAAACTAAGAGAACATTATTTCTTTGAAGAGAACTTCCATCTTGAATAGTTAGATCATCTTGGATGTCGTTTCAGGAGTACCGCTTACCAGATTATCTGTTCCTTCTTAGAGTATTTTTGAATTGTTGTGTGATCATAGATATGTTTACTTCATTGTGATCAGCACAACACTCGTCATCCCAACACCATCTTTCCTTCGAAGAAGTTATGCCTGTTTTGGTCGTAACTTCAAGTGCAAAAGTGATCTTCAGCCATACTATGCTCGTGATCAAATGTCTTCAACTTTCCTACGAGACTATTTCTGGTAAGTGTTGTAAGGTTATTTCCTTCCATGATGGCATGTTTCTTAGACTCGTATTTTTCTGGTAAAGTCGGAGAATTTTCATCACAATGTCCTTTTCAGAAATGGTTTTCCCTAACGCATAACATGCATCAACAATTTTAGACATATTTTGGTTAAACTCATCAAACGAATCTTCATTAGACAAACGAAGATTTTCCCACTCAGAACTTAGGTTTTGAAGCCTAGCTTCTTTTTCTGAGGTATCTCCTTCGAATACGGTTTATAAGATATCCCAAGCATTTTTAGACTTAGTGCACGAAGTCACATGGTGCTGAAGATCTTGGCTTATGGCATGCATAATAGAATTTAACTCATCATAATTGTGCTTTGCAGCACTTATCTCAGTTTCACTATATTCCGCTAAATATTTCTCAATAGTGTTTCCGTCTCTAACAACTGTCGGAGGATTGTATCCTATTACTACATGTTTCCATATCTGAAAGTCACATACTTGTAGAAAATAAACGCATAATAATTTTCCACCATAAGTAATTTGTGCCATCAAAGGCTAGCGATACGTTTATCGAGATTGTATTCCTGTCCATATAGTCAGATTGCTTTAAACACAGACTTATTAGGTATTTCGCGTGTTTGCCTGCTCTGATACCAATTGAAAATACAGGGGTACCAAAATACACCACCAACTTTTTCTTAGGAAAGTTGTATTGCCTAAACTCAATTACAATTCCGTGAGCCAATCAAGAATTATAAGAAGGGTTTATATTTATTTCTCTAACAATCAATATGTAAACGTAGACAAGTCTGTGAACCTGATTATACCGTGAGAGTACTTGGACGATTCCAAAGATAAATATCCAAGATCAATTAAGTTGTATCCAACAATTACGATGGATGTATCTAATTTGATTGATTTATGTACAACATGTGATACCGCTCAATAACACAGACACCAAAAATTTTGTTAACGAGGAAATCGCTCACGCAGAAAACCCCAGGATGTTGTCCGGATTTGAGCACCAAACTGTATTAAGCCGATACAGAAACTAGCCTATCAAAACTTCGGACTGGAATATAATTGAGACCGAATCTACCGTCAAGCGATTCAGTTACAGTCGCGCTCCTTAAGCCTCTTGAATCTCGCAAGACTCTGCACAATTGATTCCCTTAGATGACTTCCTTTACAACTCTAAGAGTTGCTTCAACTTAATAGAAGCCTTTAAACCAATATGTCTCCCATAGATAAGCATATATGTGATTTCTGTTTTGATCAAAGATTAAGGTGAGATAAGAAATTGTTTGTAGTAGAAAAAGTCTAGCAAACCTAAAAATTCGGTACTTGCGACTCCCGAAGAGCAACCTAGATTACTATTCACCTCATAAGTAAATCCTACTCCAATTTTAATAAATAATCGTTATAAAGGAATATACATGTGGAATCACAAAGTCTAAGACGAAGAAACTTTGCGATTTCTATCTATCTTTCCTTATCAAAGTGAGACTCAACAATCTGTAGAAAGATTAGGATACACGAACTATCAAGATAAAGATAGCCAGACATGGCTTCATGAATCCCTAAGCGAAGTCTCGCTAAACCTAAAAAGGTTTAAAGGAGAGGACGACTCTAGTTTACAACTAGGACACACAAAAAAAGTGTTGGGGATTCAAAGATCCCAATTTCTTGAGGTTCTCCTTATATATACTTTCAAAACAAAGGTTGCTTTAGATTTAAGCTAAGGTAGCTTTAGAATCAGGCAATCAATATCCACCGTTAGATGAATCTTTGATGTGAGATTACCACAACAAAATATACACTCTGGTTAGGATCGACCATAACCGAACCATGTACAATGACTTGTTCATGAAAGGTTTGCCGAAACTAGCCAGGCGAACTATAAGCTTAATCATTTACATATAACACTTTATGACTTTAATCTTTAGTTACAACCATATGTTATAGTGTGATCAAATATGTCTAGATGTGTTTTTATAGAGAGTTGTTCAAATGTCGATTATCTCATAGAAATAATTCTGATGCATTTGAAAATATTCGACAGGGTAAGTACGTGCACCTAGTACGTGTACTTACTTCCAGTTCGTGAGTTATTTTTTCATGGTACGTGTACCGGGTTTGTATACCCTTAAGAAAAAAAAGAGTTCGGGAGTTCACAGAACTTTTTATATGTGTACCAACCTGACTTCACGAGTCATAGAAATTTTTGGGTTTGCATACTGAGTATGTGTACAAAAAGTCGTTGCCGAACTATAGCTACGCCGGTATGTTTAATGGGTACATGTATTGCGGCTCCAGACCTATAACATTTTGCGCCAGTATGTAAGTTGGTACGTGTACTGTCCAATATCCAGATTTACAGTAGTTTCATCTCTCTAATAATCAATTTGAAACATTCCCGAATAACATAAATGACACATATCATTTTTCCAGGCTATTTTCAAATGATAATCTTGAATCATAATTTAGGTCATAAACAATAAATTATTTTTAACCAAATTCATCAAGTATGAACAAATGTTCTTAAACTTAGTCAACATATTTCGAGAATAATTAATCAAGATAAACTTGACTCGAAATTTTTGTTGTGCATTTAAAGTCTTCTTTAGTCATGCGACATAGTCTCATAGATAGAAAGGTGAAAACTTGAGTAATGTGTGGTTCAGTCTTCACTTACCTTTTTTTTTTGATGAAGTTCTCCAAAATCTTCGATTGATCTTCTCTTTTAAACGGTAGAACAAAGTGATGTCTAGTACTCAACTACACATTTATATCCTAATCCGAGACTTAAATAAATGTAGACTACAAATTAAGATATAGTTTTGATCAACTAAATCTGACAACAAGCTTGAGATAGCAACACTTGTGAGTTCGACTGATCAATGCTCTAGCAATCTTATTAGACCTGTTTTTATAATTTTGCCAAGCGTCTAAGAAATGAAGTAGTTTATTCCTTAACTAGTAAAATCCAGAATTAGTTGCTCTGAATTTAATTACACAGTAACTTCCCGTAAGACATTTCTAATCGGGTCAATGAGAAAGTACTAGTTGTAATTGATTAGCTCTATCATGGTGAGTCAGTAAACTTCAGGGAAGATAACAATTTGGAGACCCAATATAGTTTTTTTGATGAGAATTTTTGCATGCCAAGCTTGACTCAAAAGGAAAAGGCACAACTTATTGTTCTCGCGACTAACCAACAAATTTTATGACCGAATGAGTTTATATTTAGCTCTCAGAGAAAGTTCAGTGGGATTATCAAACAGACAATTTGCCTATTTTCGTTCATAGTGGGACCATCAAACAAGCAATGAAAGTTTCAAATCAGAGGGTTTGCCCATCGAGTCCCAAGTTGAGCCGATCTATTCAACTTGAGACGACCGAGTCGTCCCAAGTTGGGGCCGGTAATCCCAAATACCAAAGAGCAAAAACTATTTATAATCCTAAATGTTAGTTAAGTTAGTTATACTTAATTACTTAAATATATTTTATATATAACTGATCCCACTTAACCAAAATAAACATTTATTTATATAGAAATGGACCCACTAGTTAAAAGCAATATTTGCTTATACAATAAAGTGAGTCCTATAGGTCGATTTGCCTATAACCACTTTGAAAAATCACATTTGCATGTCCACATGGACGGGTAAATGAGCAAAATAAATCGGTCCCATTGGAGTTGCTCTAACATTGAACTTTTGGTCCGTTGAATTTAATGGAGTTCTTTAACATTGGACTTTTGGCCCACTGACTTGCCTATAACCACTTTGTACATGGACGGGGTAAAACAATTTTGAATTGTTAAACAAAATGATCTTGGATTTTATGTCAAATAATTTTTTTCTTATAAATGTCTTTTTGCTCAATTGAGACCTCTTTATAAAGGTACCAACATTGATAGATATTAATCAAATAGAATTAGCAGCTAGCCATCCGATTAAGAAATAATTACTAATTAATTAACCTAGTAAACCATATTACACTTGGTGCATGTCTGGTTGAATCAACTTACCTTATGATCCGATTTTATGTCAAATAAAATGATCGTATTTTATGTCAAATAAATTTTTTCTTAAATATCTTTTTGCTCAATTGAGACCTCTTTATAAAGGTACCAACATTGATGGATATTAATCGAATTGAATTAGCAGCTAGCCATCCGATTAAGAAATAATTACTAATTAATTAACCTAGTAAATCATACTATATTTGGTGCATGTCTGGTTGAATCAACTATCCTTAGCGTTTGAATAAACTTGCCGGACTAGAAGATAAAAAGTTGCCTCTTCTTTTCTTAGAAGTTTATTACCGACACAAGTCACATGCCAATGAACAAATTTTGTGTGAGATGGAAACCTCATAATAGTTGTTGCATGTCCTTTTATCTATAAATCGATCCATTTATAGGTAGATTGTATGTAGTATCGACAAACATATATGCTAAGTTTTATTGTAATTTGGTACGAAATTTGTGCCCAACAAAATTTAGAGTTGAGGTGATGGAGGAAATTGAGGAAACTATTTTTCTTTAGAAACACACTTCCTAACTCTTTTTTTTCTTACTAAAAAATTGAGCATACATAACTGGAAAAGTATCATTTACCCTTCGTTAAGTTTGCAACAAGTTCACTAAAGACATGATAAATCAACTTCTACCTAAAGAAACTAATGGAAGGGGTTTTGATTCTCTGTGGTAGGTTGCTAGTACATAGCTAGTAAATTAAAGCATTGGTATGATGATTCATTATAAAATTTTGATAGTCCTGTGTTGAAGATACTTTTGATTTTGTTAGTACCAGCCTTGTATGGAGCAGCTGGGAGACAATTATGCTTATGTAATGTCTTGTTCTTTGTACTGTATTCACCTTATGTGAATTTTTTTCTCTTAGTATAACCTTGACTTCGGGAAAAAAAGGTAAAATTCTAAGAAAAAAATATATTTTAAAGCTAATTACTATTCTAATCGTCTCTAATGAGTGTGGTTTGTCAGTTATGGGATGCTATTTAAACAAAAAAAGTCAAAAGTTAGTTTGGGTACACAATTTCAAAATGACTTTTGGAAATAAAAAACTTAACTATTGAAGCAAACTTTTTTGTTCTCAAAGGGTTAGGACTTGGGATTGATTTCTGTATTTGGTTTCTAAACACAATATTGATGATACCCGCATCCGAAATGGCCCCTTTTCCGTATACATATAGTGGTAAAGTAGTCGAATACGTGGATGGCATATTGACCTTGCGATGAAATCACCGTACGCTGTATATATACTGCTAGAATTTTACTCATTTAAGTGATCTGGATTCTGGTGTAGCAATTATTAAATTCATATGTACGATGTCCAATCCGTAGCATGACGCGTAAAACTGCCAAACCAGTACGATGCAAAGAATTAGGTGATCAAGTTGTCTCTTCGATTGGGCCAGCTAAAGCTAGTTATATCCATTGTGATGTTACAGACGAAAAGCAAGCCGAGGAGGCAGGAGCATATGCTTTATACAAGTATGGAACACTGGATATTGCGTACAGCAATGCAGGAATCATTGGATCAATGCGTGCCATGGTGGCACGAAAAATTCGTGGATCAATTGATTACAAAGCCCGCAATATTGGGCCTGGTTCATTCTGCTTCTTATGAGTTGGGAACTTGGGGATCAAATTCTTCCATTATTGCAGTTTGTAACTTGTAAGAGTTACCTGTTCAATTAGCTAAAGATCTTACACCTTAATCAAATTGAAATTGATGTTTGATGGATTGGATATTTTGATTTTTGACAACAAGTATTACTTGTGAGTCTGACAAATTCAGATACATAGTCGTCTGAGTCTCACAGGAAAAACTTAAATTAGCTCCATACACAAGGGAGTCTGACAGATTCACATAAGTTTGTGATTCTGAATCACCCCAAGCCACATACTGTATGCGACTAAAACCCGGAGTAAGCCTTTAGCTACGTCTGGTAACCAGATGTTCAATAAGATCCAGAAAAAATCCACATATCTTAAAGAGGAACGAAACAGAATAATTGAAATGCAGGCAACTTTCAAGGATGCACAACCAGATAATAAAATAGCAATTACTACCTTAAGGGAGCAAAGATGGAATGGAATCTCTAACAACAAATAGAAGTCCTCCCGTGTCCAGATCTGTTTGGGTGGGATCCAGACAGATACCTTATATCCCAAAATGAAACAAATCTGAGGAAACTAATTTAGAAGGAATAATGTGCTGAATTATTCAGATACCAACAACTGCAGTAAAGGTCAACGTGCTGAATTATTCAGATGCCAAGGAGGGTGGTATTCCCCTGATTGGTTGCTACGATGCAGAGCCAGATGCAACCATTTCTAACAAAGCAAAATATTCCAAGTGCTTTTGCCTTGACAGACACAGTCAAAGGGAAACTAAAAATGGTGAATTATTCAGATGCCAAGGAGGGTGGTATTCCCCTGATTGGTTGCTGGAAACGATGCAAAACCAGATGCAACCGTTCTAACAAAGCAAACTATTCCAAGTGCTTTTGCCTTGACAGAAACAGTCAAAGGGAAACTGAAATTGGACAAAAAGATGCTCAAGTCGTACCACAATATTCAGAACTCAATCTAAAATGTTAGATGGATGCAAGTCTTTAACTTAAGCACTAAGTTTGTAAGCATATATCAGTACGACTGGTAGCAGAATTCTACTGTAATAACAATATTAAGTACCTAAATAGAGCGTCTACAGAAACATAGTTTGGTAATGGCAGGCATGAAGTGGGTGTATCAACTATTTACATGTGCACTCATCCTCTTACACAAAGATGCTGAAATCCTTGCTGCCAATGGAAACATTATTTGTTCCAATTCCTAGTAGCATGTTGCAAGAAGCCTAGTTATAACGGAGCCTTGTCGTGGAGACGGAAATGTAGCGTTATCAGAAACAGACCACTAGCATAATAAAGCAGTGCAGAAACATAAATCATGTTGGTTGTTACAGAGAAAGAAACGTTTTAACTTGTATATCTATATCTTTAAATTCAAGTAAAATGGAGATGTGCAAATCTGCCATCTTAGGTGAATTGGGTCATATAATGCATATTACTACCTAGCTACAACATATAAATCTTATTGCTAGTGAATAAGGTGAAGAACTGCCGATGGTATTGTATGTCTCTAAGTTGTAACCTTACTCTACTTTAAAACTCTATCAACAAATATAAAAGTAGCTACAAAATGCACAAGGCATTTAAATTTAATACTAGTAGACAGTGATATAAAGGGAAGCACAACTAGCCAAGCATGATAGCTAAACTTCGATTCAGAAACTCAAAAATTAAGTCGTGATACATGACATAGCAATTATGTAAGACCCAACATTCAGTACGACAATTACCAGATTAAATGTAGGTCCGTGCAGATATTTTCCTTCCTACTGCTGAATACACATTTCAACTCTCCGATTGTATCCGGTCGAGTATTCTTCAACAACCTCTCTTGGCACGTCAACCCATTCCATTGTTATCGTATTTTCTTCTCCTAATGCTTTCAATGAAACCAAGGTGTTCATATGCGGGATTGCTTGAAATATAGCTTTATCCTTGCCAAAATCCACAAGTACTTTTGAAGATGAAGAATTTAGGTCATGAATTAGGACCTTTGTCTTTGAGTGACATAGAACTGTACTCCTACATGTAAGGGCAAGGGAATCTTCAATTTCCCGTGTATCCGTGTTACTTAGACTGAACTCTTTAATCCAACCCCAGGACCCATCTTCTTTCTCCTTCAGTAACAATATATCAGTAGTTTTCGAATCTTGATCATAGTGGTGAGCCGATAAATAACCCCCGAAAACCCCAAGTGTAAAATACCAACCAAAGGGAAAAGATCTAGGTAATTCGACAAAACTTTCAGTCACCAAATCAAAAGCCACAATGATGCCATCTACAAGCACCCAATACAAAGCTCCATTCACAAACACACCATTTCTAGAATCAAACAAACCCGGACTTTTGTCAAATTTCTTCCCTATGTTCCTCCATCCTTCACCACTACCGAGTGTGTACACCTCAACATGCAAGAAATTGGGTTCTTTCAACAATTCACACATTCTAACGACCTTGTACTCATTTGTCTCAGAAACATAACCAAATCCAGTCAACAATCGTCCAGCACGATCATCTGTTCTCTCAATTCCCGGTAGATACACACACTCTCTGGTGATGGGATTACAGATATAAACTGGTTCATAAATGACCCACTCATTATCATGGCCTCCGTTTAAACAAACTAAACCATTACAGGAACCAGTAAAATTGTAATACCTAAACGGATCAGGGTTCAATCTCATTCTCGTAACTCTATGAAAGGGTTGTTTCTCTGAAGAAGAATTCTCATCATCATAAAATTCTAAATAATGAAACTGTCTGTATGCATAAACTGGGTTGTTATTCACTAGCAGGAAAGTATACTTACCAGAAAAATCAAGATTGTTAAGGAAACGATTGAAGTGAGATTCAGAAAACGATTGATAATTGATCACACGATTCCATGATTTGGACACGAACTTGCAGTCTGAAACTAATTCAGCTGGTAAACGTGATAAGATGTTGAAGATGATATCTACTGGAAGCATATTAAAGTTACCCATTTCAAACCCTAGTGTAGGAGAAATGATCTACAGAGTATTAGTGGCAGAAGTAGAAGAAGGGATGACGAGTATTATTTTAGGGTTTTTGAGAAGAAATGGGTTTTGTTGTAGAGAAGTGGAGTGAGGGAGTGACCCGACCGACTTCGAGAAATATAAAGGGATACTTTTTTTTGACACGTATAAAGGGAAGGGATACTTATCCCCTTCTTTTAAAGGAACTGTAGTGTTTTGGGGAAAAACTTTGGTGCAAGAAAGGAGTAGTGCTACGTTGACGCCCAAAAAAACCGTGAGAAATACCGTAGGATGATCCAATGGCTGAGAGAGGGGAGCTCTGGGGGAGATTTGCAGGGGTGGGGTTTAAAGTGGGGGCCACCCTTTTTTTCTCTCACACGGTGGTGGCTGCGGGATTCACTCTTGGTATACCAAGTATTATTGGTAAGAAAGTTCATTTTTTTCACCGGAAAAAGGTAATAAAAAATAACAATTGTAAGGTGTAATTACAAGAAAAAAGGTAATTTTAATATGAATGGCACAACAAAAAATCTAGCACTTCAAACCAAAATCCACTTTTTGACTTGATCTGCATCATTACTTAAATCTGTCACCGTGACTCAATATCTTCTATGTGACCCAAAAACCCCCACAATGACCTAAAATACACATGTTTGATCTGGCATGCCTCTAAAATTTACTCTCTTTTTTTGAAATTTGTCTATTATAACTTGAAATCCATAGTCAATCCAAAATCTCTCCGTATGATGAAAAATCCATCTTGTGGCTCAAATATCTGCATTATTATGAAAAAACTATTATAGCGACCTTAAATGTGCCACCAAAATTCAAAATTTACGTTGCTTTGCAAAAAATGGCTTTTTTTTTCCAGAGTAAAGGTGATATAAATTACCAAAAACAGACCAAGCGAAACAGTACAATAAGAAAGGAAAAAAAAAACAAAAGAAAAGAACACAAGAGAAGGAATGTTGTCAAGCTATTATGATGGGATTGTTACCTTGTTATGAGCATTGGACAACAAACAGATATTTGTATTATCTAATCTTGGAACATAATTGTCATTATTTATACTATTACATTATCTATCAAGATCAACTGACTTAGAAAGTTCGGCATTTCTTCTTTCCAAGCATTGAAAAGATTCGATTTTTTAGCCTCTGAAGTCAATTTATCTGCCACTTGATTACCAGAACGATGCCTGAATTTAAACCCCCAAAAGTTATTACATTCCATCAATATCTTCATTGCTTCATGAACTAACCTCTGATTATGTCGATCCATTAAAGGTTCCTTTCCTTCTATAAATTTAACAATTATTTCGCAATCCCATTCCGCCCAAATTTTTTCCATTCTGCTAGAGTACTGCTCGGTTGAACCCACCAAGCGTTGGTATGTCAAGGTTGATTGTGATAATTTAGTATCAAAACTCATAAGTCGCTTGATTAGATTACTAGAGTCAACTTTATTAGGTTGGACTAGGAAGTCTAAAAATGTTGAGACATACAAGTAGTACTCTGAAGACCTGAAGATTCTGAAGATGTATCGACAACGACGATAACATCATACTTCCACTTGAGGTTAGTAATATATGACTTGACTTATTTCCATTTCTATATCGTTAGCTTTCAAGTCGTTTCTGATTGAAAACATAACACACTACACCAAATTCTGGGATTAGAAACAGAACCAAGCCGTTACTAAAACGGGTCGAATGGCTTTTTGCCTCGTTGCAAAAGTGGGTGTTATATTTTTTTTGTAACGGCTTTGTGGCCGTTACGAATTTGATTGTAACGGCCCTCGTAACAGCTATGAGCCGTTACATATTTGCCACGTGGTAACAGCTCCAGGCCGTTACAATTTTTTTTTTGTAACAACGCTGTCGTAATGTGACTTCCATTATGAACTTTTTTTGTAATGAAAAAAATTATCGCTATCAACCTTGACCAGGTCAAGGTTGAACTGGCAGTTAATTTTCTGCCGGAAATTAGCCGGAATTCTAAATTCAATTAGCTGCACAAGTCTGTCATTTAATCCATAGAAATTCTATTACACATTTTATAATAATAATAGCTTGTTCTATTCTTTCAACAACTTAAGAGAATTCCTATGTTTCGAGGGAATGCAACATCTCCTTAGAAACTTAAGAGAATTCCTAAGTTTTGTGCAGCCTAAAGCTCATACAACATTTGTTTACAACTTAAGAGCATATAAGATAAAACTAACAAATGCAGAACTCACATAACAGTCGCCTTCTCTTGCGTAATGTTTCTATTGCAAATCTGCAACACTTCGCCTCACCTGCTCCAACAATACGACTCAGCACCTATAGGAAATGAGTTGGTACCTAAGCCAATTCAAAAAAGAGAACAAAGTTACGTCCAACTGGTGCCAAGGATTTCAAATTATATCAGTTAGAAAAATTCAATGAAAAACAGTTCACAAACACTTTCTTAGCCAAACCAACAAGTTATCAGCCCATGGTTATGCATGGTAGAGGACAATGCATCCTACAAAGATAGATGAGTGATCAATGCATCTTAATCCAACAAAAAATATGGTAGGGCAGACATGCTATCAACAGCTTGACAACAAAGTTTTACAGACAACCAAGGTAAAATGATAACAAAAATTCTAGAAATATGGTCACTACACCTCAGACATGCTATAATAAGGATTTCCTAAAATACAGAATGTTATAATCACAGTGATTCCTTAACTACAATTTGCAAAAAAGATAAAAATAATAAAGAAGATTATACCCTCTTGTTGATGGGTGAAAACTACTCCTGCAGAATTTGGTAATTTGGGGTGTGGATGAGGAATGAATTTAAACCTTTAAACAAATGCATTACACGGTGAGTGCTTGTAGATTCGAGAGATCAATCTGTGCAAGTCCGGCCTAAACCAAGAAATGGCCGTTCCAGACTTGTTTCGGTCACAAAGTGAAGGAGATGGGGTTGATCTTAGGGAGGGAAGCGAAGAAGGTGTTGAGATTGTGAAGGTGTTGGCTTGCTTATGACTTGTAACAAAAAGATGAGCAGGCTTGCGGTTGATGCGAGCAGGCTCTGGGTGTTTGAATACGATTTTTATTAACACTTGGTTTTTCTGTCTCGTCTGAACTTGTGTTGTTGTTTGAAATAGGGCGGAGAACCTATTTATACAAGTCATTGAGCCTCATTCACGTCTCTCGTGGGAAGTGGAGGAAGTGGAGTGATGGAGTTGTGCGTCGACTAGTCTTGCCCACTTCTCCTGTTCATCTCTAACCGTCCATGACTTCCTAACACGTTCTTGTGATGGCGCGTTGCACGCTGCACGCTGTAAACCGCCAGACCAATACCCAAAGCATGTATCCCCAGGTTTGTGACATGATTGATGTCCGGAATGTGTGGATCGTGGATCCACGAAAGATATCATGTAAGGCTAAATTGAATAACTGTGTTATTCAGGAAGTCGATACTTGTGATGTATCGTGTGTATTTTATGTGAGTCGTGCATTGTGGTGTGGTAAAGTGATGGGTAATGACGCCTCACTAACCAAATAACTCCCGACTGGGGTTGTATAACCAAGTCTGGTGAAGTTGAACGGATGAGATGATGTTTGAGACACTCATCTGCGACCGTTAATGAATACTAGGGTCTTTGAAGAGGTGCGCAAGCATCACTCTTGACTTGGTCGAAACCAAGCATGGGAAGGGCTTTGGAGAGGACCGACGGTCATGCATGTTGATGGCATGCCGGTGTACACGTCCATGTCTCACTTTCCCAAGAAGGCGCGATCTAGGCCACTCAAATTGACCTAAGCACAGTTGAGTGGTTGAGATCGGCTTTGGGCAGAAATTTCTTACCGCAAAGGAGTTGATAACCGCGTGATATTCCCGCAGAGACGCTGTCCAAGACAACCGTCCCTTGGTCGGTCTTGGTCGATCACTCCAGCGTGTAGGTGGTAGGTTGATGTTCACACCTATACCGATTATCCCATGAAAACGTGATCTAAGCCATTCAAATCATCCGGTGAAGTTGAGCGGTCGAGATCAATTTGCAATTTGGGAAGTGTAACCACGCATGTTTGGGCGGGCGTTTTGGATTAGCCGGGCATGATATGCCTTGGCCGACCGCATGAGGAGATAGATGGGCCCACGGTGATCATGCTGGTATGATCGGGACCTGTTTAATCTAATCAGAACCCTCCATTCGTACCGGAGAAGATGGACGCGCGTGATGGCTTGAAACCCTAATTTGGCTTTCAAAGCCGTGCGCCACCTCTTGTTTGGGTGACGATTTTGTCACGGCCAAACCTTGTTGGTCTTGACCGACTGGTCAAGTGTGTAGGCGGTCTCACGGTGATCGTGTTGACATGCTCGGGGCCCTTTGAGTCTACATCTAGACCCTCCATCTATACCCGCGAAGATGGATGGTTGAGACTACTTTGCAACATATGTAATATGCCGCAAACCCTAATTTAGGTTTTCCGTCATAATGCTTGGTATGAACGTTTTTTTTGGCAAGCTAAGGCCGATGGCCGACCATGCGGATCGGGCCGTGGGTATTCCATACCTTCTTGGGGGTGATGGAAATTGATCCGGGGTCATCCAATCATGCTTACGGAGTTGGATGATCGCGATCGAGATCATATCCGGAGACTGATACAGTCAAGTCCGGATGCTCAATCGGGATAGTATAACACACCGAGAGGGGATCAATCGGGCTAGTATAACACACCGAGAGGGGTTCAATCGGGCTAGTATAACACACCGAGAGGGGCTCAATCGGGCTAGTATAACACACCGAGAGGGCTCGGGCTAGTATAACACACCGAGAATCACCAGACGGGTATTTCGTACATGGTTTCATTATAGTGCTTGGAGGTTCGTGTTACTCTATATGAGTAACACTCAGTCATCATGCCACACCGATAATGAGTACAGGAAATACAAGGCTGATATGAAATTCACAGAATGGGACTGTTGCTACAGGTTCCATTCTTGGTGAATCAAGTGAGGGAGTATCCAACACTTATAGATGGCTTTATCTTTTACAAGATGTCAGCGCATGATTTTTCTGATTTTTTACAAAACCTTGAACGAAAATCCACCATCAACACCTCTTTGTCTTACCGTCCTCTGTACGCATCTAGAAACCTTTATACGTTGCCCTATGGACCTCAGAAGTAAAATTAAAAATCAAAATAGAACCCATGATGTTGTCTATAAATACGGAAAACAACCTCAAAGTACTCTGAATCAGCAATCAATGAATTGGAATAGGATATATGATATGTTAAACTATTATAAAGGCAAAAACAAGATTTACTTTTGTCATAAACTGTACAAGAGGACTGAAGGCTAGAAAATAACTTTGGTCTCATACGCACAAGATTCAAATAACTCAACAGCCTACGCCCTATAACGTCCTCTTGTAAAAATATGTTGTCATACACAAATTCACGTGACCAAATAGCTCTTCTATACTGCCGTGATCAGTCGGACTGCTACAAAGGAGCACCGTCTTATACCACCAAACATAATCATCACGAAATATATAAGACAAGGAAAACTCTTGAGCTCTTAGGTTTCTTTTCCAATGTTACTAAATCGGCTAAGGTTTAGGTACCAATCCACAAAACAAACTACTGATAATGCGGAATAGATCGACTTACCTTTATAATATGATCCAGTACCACTACTACTACCACCACCTCCAAGGTAACTGCTAACACCCAAGCTGCGACTGGAATATAGTGATGACGAGTAAGAGCTACTGCCAACCTGCCACCAAAACACAAGTAAATGTAAGCTGTCAAGAGAAAAGCTTTAAAGTACAGAACTGGTTAGAGGTTTAATGCATACATCAAGTCCACGAGAGATATAATCACCAGTGTAGCTGGTGTACATTCCACTGACATCATTGCTGCCATAAGAACCTGACACCATATCATTCATGTAAATAGGAATCATACACTCAGGTTAACCAGCTGAAAGCAGGATGAGTTCTTCAAATTTGAGCATACATTAACACCTCTTCATCCTTGAGAATAATTGAAGCTAATAGGATCAAAAATAACTATGGGATAAGCACAACTTACAAGCAGCATCACATGTAAGCTGGTCTATTGCTCCAGCAACATTTCGCGAAACCTACCAACGTCATTGTTCTTCAATGCCTCGATCACCTGTAATGCTGGTCTTCCCATCTCAGCACAATATTACTCTGCTGCTTCACTGTCCTCCAACTTTCTAAAATATGTCAAGTAACAAAAATTTCAGAAACACAACTGAAACTGACATATATAGGTACCAAATTAAATTCATAGAAAAACACGTTAAGAGGGAAGTCATAGAAACTCAAACAAATACACATTTAAATATTCATGCAATTTTGACGTAATTTGCCCAGCTTAGTGCTTTTAATGCAATTATCCTATATGAAACTCTGCAAACGATATGTAAAGGTTCCTGAAGTTCTTTAAACTGATCCAAAACTACTTATGCACTAGATCCAAAACTACTTATGTAAACTGCAAAAATCAGAATATCATTTAATGGAAACACCACAATCGATGTTGGAAGAACCATCCAAGGGATCAAAAACCACACAGTATCTGCGCTATTAGCAAGACACATGTAGTTAGTAAAAGTCATGCAACACTTAACATAGAATCCACAATAAGAGAGAGGATCAGTAGTCGCCTTCAACACAACGTTGGATCCACAAAAGTTGCTTCTCCGTCTTCTTTCCTTCTTTATTTTACTATAATAGATTGTCGATAAGGAGGATGCAATAAATTACTTAACCAATTTCAAATCCATTGAACACCATAGTCAAATCTAACTCAATAGTTCTCGAAGACTTACTGTTCTTCCACTGCTTATGAGAGCCTTAACAAATACATCATTTTAAAGAATATCCAGTTTCTTTTGTTCTTCCCCCTGCAATCAAAGACGAACATATCACATAGTAATCTAAACCATCAAATACATCAACTTACTATTCTGTTTGTCAGTTTAACTCTTGCCCTCCACACTCACATGACGAAGACCCTTAGCCTCATTGGTCTTAATCACGCCATAGTAATCTAAACCATGGACGCGCCAAAGATAAGTAAGTAATGTATCTAATAGTTCCATCCCCTCGAGACCCTTAACAAATGTCAATCCTCGAATTATTATAATCGGGCCCATGGATCCAGCATGAGATTTGCCACCGTCTTTGTCATTATCTGCACAACATAATATATTTTCTTCTATACCTTTTTCTTTGTCAAGTTTACGTACAAGAGATTGTGCCTGTCCAATGTCAGTTCAATTCTTCTGGGTTCAGAACTTCTTTGGATGAGCCTTTGGAGCAGCTGAAAGAAGGTCATTCTCTCTCGCAGGTCCTCTGCCGTGTCTTCTTGTTTTGCTGCCAGTTTCTGCTTCATCCTCAGAGTTGGGATCACTTCCGTTTCCTGATTTGCTTGCTAATGTATTACAACTGGGCCACTGCATCCAAGAGCGAGTGTAAGAGAAGTTGAAATATGAAAGAAAATGTCTTAAAAGAGAATAGATCTTACATGTCTAGCGTTCCACTCTGCAAATCCAACATAAAGTCTTTTGCAACTTTGCGAGCAGCGTCATTCCTCCTAAGAATGACAACCAAACGAGATAAAAATTAGTAAGGCTGAAATAAGTTATAGAATTATTCATTAATTTTGTCCTTTGTTCATATATTTATCTCAAAAAGTCAGCGATAGACTTATAATTTGAAGCAGTTGAAAAATCGGTCATAATGTCAAATGAGTTATAAAATAACCCAGTAATATAATTCATTCGGTAAGAGAAAGTAAAACTCACCTTTCAATAACTGATACTAAATTTGTTGGGTGATATTTGTCTTTCAGCCTATATCCAAAACCAAATTCAGTCAGAATATACAAAAGATGAAATAAGCACAAACAGCTGCGGTCAAAATGAACAAAATGCGTTTACCACTCGTCATCCTTGTGTGCATCAAAGAAAGAACGTTTTTGAGTAGAAATGTATTCTGATCCGTATTCCTGATACCTAAACAATCAAAAGCAGATTTTACTCCATCGTAACTAAATGCATAAATAAAGCAAATCAATTTCTGTATCAATCTGCGACTGCCCCTAATATACATGCGCTCGCCTTCAGCCAAGCAATATGTCATCTTCAAGCTCTTGAATAAATTGCTTATACTGACAAGTAAGCCTTCCCTGTAACAATTTACAAATAGATCATTTACCTAATAGAAACATATTTGAGAAGCCAAATCGAAAGCATCATGTAAACAAATATAAATACAAGACAAACCTATAAAGTAAGAAAGGAACCAAACCAAGCTATGTATAGAATTTTTTAAAGTGGCATGGTGCAAGTCAAAGGATCAAGGTTATGTATATAATTAGCTAGACATCTAGACATCCTCACATCAGGAGAAAATGATGCATAAAAACATACCAAATGCAAAGTAGTCCTGAAAAGGACCAAATATTTCGTTGTTCTCCCTCAGTTGATATGCCTGAAGGATAAACATCCATACAAGAGAGGTACATGTTGCAAATTGTTATGCTAAGCTGAAGATGGTTTATTACCAAAGACATAACCTCAATTAGTTCGAACTAGTAGCTTCCACAATCATCTATTTTGCCGTAATGACAGACTGATGACCATTAAGTTCATAACTGATGGCTGGAAATGTGCATCCCACTACTTAAAAAAGGTTCCAACTGAATCTGTCCCTGATTTGCAACTATTCCTTCTAACTGAAGAATACATCCTCATAAACATATATCATGACAGATTCTCAAAGAACTATTCAGCGAAGAGAAAAAAAATAGTAACTCAAATATTGAGAAGGTGATATATGTGTTTTGCAAAAGTTTGAACCACTTAACATGGAAATATCTAATAAAGGGCGATAAGGAAACCAAACAAAGCTCGTGACCAGCTCTGTAATTCAAAAATGTGGGTGAAATTCACTCATGAAACAAGGCAATCAGAACTTCCAATTGATCTAGACAACAGAGACTCGAGAGCCAACAACAACTTGTTTGTCAGTTTATTGTCAGTCAACAGGAACTTCTTAGTAGCTAGCTCCAACAAAAAGTGAGTAAGAACTGAATTTAACTTCCGTTACCAGCAAACTTCTCCTTCTGTTAATATCAGTATCACTCAATCAAGCCCCTTCCAAATGCATCATCCACACAAAACTGACCACTCCCTCTACTTCTTAACTTGAACTGCAAACAACCATAGCTCAAATATTCTAGCTTCAACTACTCATAAAAACAAACAAAAAACCCAAAAACATCAAAATTACCCTAGAAGTAGTTAGAATAGCACCATCATCACTACCAGAAGCAATCCAGAACCAATCCCAACCCCTTGTAGCTTCTCAGTTAACTTATCAACTTCATTCCCATCTGCATCTGAATAAAATGCCCTAAATCAGAAACCCGAATCTCATAATCGATTGAACAAGAAACCCTAAAAAAAATACCTAAATCTAGATGAAAATAAATTGAAATCAAAACCAAAAATATATACCTAAATTAAACAAAGTAGAACAGATGCTTTCTCACGATTAGGTGAGAGTGAAGATCAGTTCTTCCAAGTGCGAACTCCGACAAACAAACTAAAATCGAATCATAATACAGACTGAAACCCTAAAATCGATTGATGAAACCCTAAAAATTCTATTATAGATGATGAAGAAACTGAATCAAAACTGATTCATCAAACTCGATTTAGTTTTATCGCCTGAGAGGAAGAGAAGATAGGCTGAGAGCAGAAGAGAGAAAAAGAAGAAACGAAAAATAAAAATCTCGATTTGGTTTCAGCAGGGTATACAGAAATCATGCATGGGGAGGAAATATCCTCCAATGTTACTCCTCTTGGGTGGAAACACAATGGTACGCGTGTGAATGACACACTCACAGACTCCAGGTGTTACGACACAGGTGTGACGAAGCGTGTGACTGGCACGCCTATAAAAAATTTCGTAACGGCTGGCCTCTGTTACAAACTTCGTAACGGTTCATCTCTGTTACGAAATATTTTGTAACGGCCATTTGTAACGGGAATTTCGTAACGGCCTGTAAGCCGTTACGAATTTCTGTTACTAATCCGGGAATTTGGTGTAGTGACATGTGAAATTATATATGTGAAACTCTAGTACAATAAACTTGATCATCATATTGTGATCAAAGTGTTAAGGACCAATACATCAATAAGTGAATAAGCGCTTTATATTGGTATATTGAATTACGAAGCATATGCTTATCTTTTGGACTTTGTAATTGCGACATCGACATAATCTTTGTAACTCGTTACTAGATTTTGCAGTGAACATGTGTTTGATTTCATATACCTAGAAAACTATGTTTAATCACATAGGTTTAAGAAAGTAGACGTATGAACTTATTTCATAGTCGAAAGGAAATCAAAAGGATTGCACGTGGTCTCGGTTTTCATTGAAGATCTTATGTATGGACCGATCCTAACCTATATATGAAATCAAGGTAGAACAGATCCTAGCTTATGTTGGGAGTCAAGGTAGAGCCGATCCCTACCTATATTGGGAGTCAAGGTAGAACCGATCCTAACTTGCTTTAGGTATCATGGTAGAACCGGTCCCAGTAGGCAAAGCCAATTTCTATAAGTCACATACATTTTAGGGTTTAAGTGATTTGGAAATTGAGTTCGCAAAATTGGAAAGTTCAAGATATCGACATAGTGAGTAATTTGAACATGTGTTGAAATCTTATTTATTAATTGTTCAAAGATATTCCTTGATACTCAAGGTGAGATCCCAAACAAAAATAGTAGAAAATATTTTCGAGATTTCGAAGTTAATATGTTTTGTTTTACCATCAATCTAAACATATCTCTGGAAATATTTATTAGTTAATTGCTAGCTAATTTTGAGTTATTCATTGAGATTTAGGTTATACAATTGGATATTTGTTGGAATTCATAAAACAAAAATTAGGTGTTTTATTGCATATCTTTTGAATATCTCCGGTTATGGAAAGTCTTTTGTGTCCAAACTACCTTGGGCTATAAATAGTGAAGTTTATTCTTCTTAAAAACTTATCCTGAGCCATGCAAACTTCATATTTGTTTTTTGGTGTAGCCGACTAATAGTATTCTTGTAATACTATCTTGGAGAGGAGAGTAACCTAATTAGGTAAAATCTCTTACGTACATTAGTTTAAAGACTTCTTTGGGATTAGGAAGCGTGTACTAGACCGTTGGTGGGAAACTAAAATCGTATTGCTATTTTAGTTTTCTATTTTAGTTTTCGATTATTGATTTGATTAACTAACGATAGTTATCTCTTGATTTGCACCTAGTTTGATTATTCTTGAGAGCTTTGTCTCCTGACATAAGGTCACTGATGTGATCTCAATAATGTTGTAGTAAAACGGTTCGTTGAGACTTGTGAAAGCAATGGATTTTAGACTTATAAAACTTAAAAATAAAGAAAACTTAACACAAAATTGATTCAAGATATGAGAAAATAACCAAGACACTGATTCCACTATTACACATGAATAACTTATGGTGAATAACACAAAACTCTAATTATCTTTTTAAGTCCTTATTTCTTAATCCACAAATAATCAGGCAAATTCTCAAAAATTAATTGTATCCCCTAAGCATAGATTATCTAAACAAAGCATAACCTATCTAATTGAATCACAACTAATGAAGAAAATTTTGCAAATAATTAAAAACTCTGCAAAAGCAGTGATTGAGTGAATTATAAATTATAAATTTTAAATTAGAGAAAATAAGTAATTACCAATTATTCATGCGTAAATAGCTTCCTCATTACCTTGGTTGTGAGAGAATTATCCGCTCATCATGTTGGAAACACGCTCAAAAATCATTATTATTGCTCAAAGGAGGTGTACAAATGATGAAAATCGGGTGTTTGCAACGATTATAATTGTTGCAAACACTGTTACAAAGAACGATAAAAACTGTTACTGTTGCTTTTAAGACTGTCTTCCGTATTACGACCCTCTTCTCTGTGTCGTTAACACTGTTGATAAACGACTGTCACCCGTGCGTTGAATGTTCTTCGTGTTCTTCCTTCACAAAGCAAGCAGCAGTTAGTAATTCTCTAACGTGATTTCTATTGCTCTGTTCTTCTCCCAAACTCTCCGTACCTCTTCTATGACCTCCCAGCACCTATTTATAACCCAGCAGAAGCAAAATCTCGCGTGTAATTGCAACATATCTTTGATTATTCTCCATGCAAGATACGGGATATTTTTTTTCCTTTTTCACCTCTTCACGCGCCTTACAGCTGCAAACTCTGCTTATTTATCTCTGACACCTTCCCAATGGTTGTTAGAGTCATCCTAGCATGCGCAAACTCGGTCCAACTCATGCAAATCCCGTGAATATCTCCATCCATGACGTGCTACCCTGTTTCCTCCTCGCGAGTTATCTTTCCAAATTTAGACGACGAATCGACCCATACCAACCCTGTTAGGCTCTAACAAGTCATCCCATGAAATTTCAGCCATTGAATCACATTAAAACCCCTCCAAATGACGAACTGAAAATCTGCCAGTAGTGCCACCATTTTCCCGCCAAAAATAAAATTCAAATGAAGAAGAAGGTCAGCCCTTATCCAACAGCTGGGGGTGCGAATATCAGTTGGTGCCCCTTAGTAATTAGGTTACCCCTTATTCAAAGTGGGAGTCCGAAAAGCAAATGTCCTCCAGGGGTGTTCCGAGCAACTTCTCGAGCCGAATTTTCCAACAATCTTTATTTCCAAAAAAATACCTACAAACACACAAAACACCATAATAAGGACAAAAATGAGTACTAACAATACGAAACATTGATGAAAAAATTAGACACATAAATGCGTCTATCAAATACCCCAAACTTATTATTTGCTAGTCCCGAGCAAATCTAATAAAATGACTACACTTAGCACGTGCAAGAAGTCGTTAAACCGCTAGGTGGCCCTAGTGGCGGAGTGTTGTCTCCTGAGGGTTTACCGCAGGTGTACCCACAAAACCTTTACTCCCACCCTAGCTATCTACGCAGTAACCTTGGAAGGCACTAAAGAATCTCCTTGGTTGGCATACTTATTGATCGCAGGAGGAAGTACCCCGATGCGAAATTCCAATTGATGTACACGAGTTTGCACTCAAGCATACTAAAATTCATATAAAGTGACAGAGCTCTACTCGTATAGTTTATGGACATCATGTTTGAGTCAACCAATCATATGGATAGATTAAGAAGATGGATGTAGAGAAAACGTGGATGACGTTGACTAAGGTGAACCTATCCTAATGGACCGAGATACTGGTTTGGACTAATATCAACACACTGGCATATACAAGGGAACCAGTGGTCGATAATCCTAACTCTAGGTCAACTCACTGGCATATACAAGGGTACCAAAGTGATCGACTTTATTGTATTTATTAGGTTGGTCTAGTGGTCCTGTCTCAATTTTTTTTTTTTTTTTTTTTTTTTTGTTGTTGTTGTTGTTGTTGTTGTTGGGTATCTCAGTCACTCTATTTCACCCTAGCAATGGTAAAGAGAAAAATAAAAGAAGTGATCGGGATTCTTTCGATGTTTCCATCACGAGGATATGGTGAAACTACCATGTTTTCATTTTCTAACACCCGAGCTCTGTGCTTTTATGAATAGACTCTTTAGATGTTTCCATCTAATCAGATTGGTTCCTCAAATCCTACAACCAAAATGCTTCCATCCACTTAGATTGGTTAGTGCCATCCTTAATAAACATAAATTTCTAGGCTCTGGAGTTTATTTATTGCAACTAAAAACTAACAAGAAGTTTCTTCCCCACCCCCAAACTTAAATCTAACATTGTCCTCAATGTTTCTAACGAAAGAGCAATACCAAAAAGTAAAGTAATATGAGGAATCAGTAAAGAGAGAAGTCGGAAAGATAGTACCTGGGTGAAGAGAGAAATCAAAAACTAATATACAACATACAATCGCCTCGATGGTCAATCAAGGGTAAACAGGGTCCTCCAGAGGGACCTCCTCAACATCACCTGTAGGAAAGGTCTCTAAAAAGGGTTTCAATCTCTGACCGTTAACCTTTGAAGAACTAATACCATCTGGTGTCTCGATCTCAACAGCTCCATGAGGAAAGACAGTGCGAACAATAAAAGGACCCGTCCACCGAGAACATAACTTCCCAGTGGAAAAGATGCAAGCGGGTATCATACGTAAGAACTTTTGACCTGGAGAAAATGACTTCCTTAAAATATTTCTATCATGCACAAGTTTCATTTTGTTCTTATACTCCTTAGCAAAGATCGTAAGCATCTATACGAATCTCTTCCAACTCATTGAAATGGAGTTTCCTCGGGGCTCCCGTTTGTCAAGTGAAAAATTTAGCTTCTTAACATCCCAATAAGCTCTATGTTCTAACTCAACAGGTAAATGACATGCCTTGCCATAAACAAGCCGATAAGGCGACATTCCAATAAGGGTTTTAAGCGCAGTACGGTAATCCCATAAGGCATCGCAGAATCCTAGACGACCGCCTTTCCGATTAGGATTAACTGTTTTCTCTAATATACGTTTTATCTCCCTATTAGAAACCTCTACTTGACCACTAGTCTCATGGATGATACGGGGTAGCTACCTTATGCGTAATACCATATTTCTTCATCAGAAGCCTAAAAGGTCCATTACAAAAGTGCGACCCTCCATCACTAATTATAGCTCGCGGTGTACCAAAACGTGTAAGTATATTATTTTTCAAGAACTCAATCACAACCCTATGGTCATTGGTTTTATATGCAACCGCCTTAATCCACTTAGAGACATAGTCTACGGCGACAAGGATGTATAGGTTACCAAAGGAATTAGGAAACGGACCCATAAAGTCAATACCCCACACATCAAAGACCTCAACGATTAAAATAGGGTTCGTGGGCATCATGTTCCTACGGAAATGGTTCTTAATTTCTGGCAACGTTCACAAGTAACACAATAATCGGGGGAGTCTTTAAACAACGAAGGCCAGAGAATCCACACCGCAATATCTTAGCAATCTTCTTAGCACTAAAGTGACCCCCACAAGCATGATCATGACAAAAGAAAATAATACTGGACTGGTCACTCGTGTATACATCTCCTAATAACTGGTCTGGACAATACTTAAATAAATAAGGATCATCCCAAAAGAAGTGTTTAAACTCGGCTAAAAACCTAGAACGATCTTGTTTACCCCAATGTTGGGGCATTCGACCAAGAATAAGATAATTCACTATATTTGCATACCAAGGTGATTGGGAAATAGAGAACGCTTGTTCATCAGAAAGCTATCCCTTATATGAAGGGAATCATTAGGCTTAACTAACAACCAGCCTAGACAAGTGGTCTGCCACTACATTTTCTCGCACCCTTTTGTCTCTAATGTCCGGACAAAATTCTTGTAATAAAAGGATCCATCTAATCAATCTAGGTTTGGTATCCTTCTTAGACAAAAGGTATTTCAAAGCAAAGCATGATCAAGTATAGATTACGATCTTAGAACCTAAGAGATAGGGTCTAAACTTGTCTAAGGCAAACATAATGGCCAACAGCTTTCTTCTCTCGTAGTGGTATGGTTCAATCGGGCATCATTCGTAGTTTTGCTAGCATAGTGAATCACATGAAGTAATTTGTTTTCTCGCTGACCTAGCACAACACCAATAGCATAATGAAGCATCGCACATGATCTCAAAGGGTAGGTTCCAGTTAGGTGCCTGGACTATGGGGGCAGTAGTTAGTAAAGTCTTAAGCTTCTCAAAAGCCTCTAAACAAGCATCATCAAAGACAAACTTAATATCTTTTGCAAGCAAATTGCAAAGAGGTCTAGAAATCAAGCTAAAATCCTTAATGAATCGACGATAAAAACCAGCATGCCCTAAGAATGACCTAATATCTTTTACGGTTTTTGGGACATGTAAAGTCTTAATAAGGTCAACTTTGGCTTTATCTACCTCTATACCCTTAGAAGATACGATATGCCCTAAAAAAAATTCCTGATTGAACCATGAAATGACATTTCTCCCAATTAAGCACTAGATTCTTTTCCTTACATCTAGTCAACACTAATGACAAATGATGCAAGCACTCATAGAAAGACGAACCAAACACTGAAAAATCATCCATAAAGACCTCCAAGAACCGCTCTACCATATCTGAAAATATGCTCATCATGCAACGCTGAAAAGTTGCAGGGGCGTTACATAGCCCGAAAGGCATGCGTTGATAGACACATTTTTTGTGTCTGAATTGTCCTCAGTGTTGGTATTGTTGGAACTCGATTTTTGTACTAATATTGTGTTTTTATGTATTTTTAGGTATTTTTGGAAATAAATATTTTTTTGGAAAAATCGGCTCGAAAAGTTGCGCGGAACATCCCCTTGAGGACATTTGCTATTCGGACTCCCACTTTGGATAAGGGGTAACCCAATTACTAAGGGGCACCTCAGTTGGGCACTGCTATTCGCACCCTCGGTTTGGTTAGGGGGACACCATCTTCAACATTTCAAATTGTTTTTGGCGGGAAATAATGGCAAAGACAAGAAACCGAATTAGGTTGGATATTTGGGCGTGTTTTAAGGAGATTAAATGTCCGAAAATGTTAGGGATGACTTGAATATGATTAACAAGCATGGTATGGTCGTCGGAATCAACGAAATTTGGCCGGATAATCACGTTGAAGAAAACAGAGGTTGAAGTATCTCGCGGAAGAAATTCTCGGAGATTGGAAGAAGCGTGTGGTCGGGACGAGTTTCACTCGCTGTTACAATATTCGGCGTGTTTGGAGGAGATTAGTGTGCGCCGAGCTACAAAAGACGTGTGCGTAAAAAAGAATAAAGGAATTATCCCCGTAATATGTAAAGAAAATAATATGAAGATTTTTTGCATTTACTCGAAGATTTGATGACCCTGTTGAGTATAAAAGAGATGTTCGGAGGTCATAAAAGGGGGAGGGAGAGATTTGGGAGAGTTTGGAACGTCACAGAGTCAAGAAAATCGAGTTCCAGAGAACACCATTATTGCTGCTGCTACACCTAAAGAACACGAAGAACAGAAAGCCAAAGACTGTCATTTTCGCTACAGTGCAAAGGACTCACATACGTGGGTCGTAGTTTATAGGGCAGACTTAAAAGAACAACAGCATTTCATCTTTATCGTTCTTTGTAACAGTGTTTGCAACACTTATAAACGTTGCAAACACCCGATTTTCAATATTTATTCCATTTTCGCCTCTTGTAAACACTTTTTGAGCAATGAAAAATTCCTTTAAGCGTGTTTCCAACATGAGGAGCTAAACCCCATCACCGGGACGACGGAGGAAGCTAAATTTCATGAATGTGGTAATTCTATTAATTCTTTTTATGACTATTTGCACGTTATTTAATTGAATTATGATTATCATTGAATGGTTGTGATTTCAATTGATGGGTCATGCTTAGCATAAATGTTTTGATGTCCCATGCTTTAGATTTACATCCATTACTTTCGAAATCTAAATTAGGCAATGAATTAGAGTCAATGAAACTTTATCTTAAGAGCTATTATCGTTTAGAATTGATTTTTGAACTGCATAAAATTGAAGTCTGGTGGAATCTCGAGTCCCTGGCCATCTCTTCATCCCGTGACAATATTTGTATATATTTTTCTTTTATTTTCTTTTATTAAAACTTAAAATCAATCCCATCAAGTTCGAGTGAACGACAACCTTACTACCACTTTCTACAACATCATTGAAAATAACCATCAATTTTTGGCGCCGCCGACGCGGACTTGTGTATAGATTTGTTTTTAGGTTTTATTATTATTATTTATTATTATTATTTGTTCCTTTTTACGCGTTTTGGTTTTTTTTCTATTTGCTTTCAGACTTGGTGCGGAGCTTATATAAAAGAGAAAGTGTTGAAAAGTAAAGTGAAGCCAAAAGAAAGAAAGAAGAGAGAAAATCCAAAGGAGTGAAGAGGAAAATTTTGTATATAGTATAATTTATTTTTTTTATTTATTTTTAGAAACTGTAATTAGGTAATTATCTTTGTAATTTTTATTTTTATTTTTTGGACTTCTTAATTTTGGACTTTATTTTTGGACTTTTGGACATTTTTTTTAAAACCCTAAGGAAGGGTTATTTAAATATAAACCGCACAGGAAGGACGACGACACGATATCGTCTCGGCCCCTCGGGTCCGTACATGACATAGGAGTCGTGGCCCGAGTCGACTTCAGCGGTTCATCCCCCGTCTGGAGCGGGAGGTAAGAATTCTAACCACCCGCGAATCCCAATCGCCGGGTTTCTTGGATGATTTCGTGTGAATATATGTCGAGGAACTGAATCCGGATGCTTTAATTTCCTAGTAAAGGGCAAGGACAGGCCATACAAGATAAGAGTTCGGATTTCATCACCGTTCTCTTCTTGCCCGCCTTAGGAAAACAAAACCAAACGTGAACCTAAGCTTAAAATACTGACTAGAACGAGACCGATAGGGTAACGAGCTTAATAGGAAAAGTCATTCGAAAAATATTGGTTACTCTTTAAGCATACTTCGAAGTTCATGATGGTTTCGTGAGTTGAATGCGTGATCGCGCCGCCTTGTAATGCGGTGAGGCCTTGGGTATCAAAGCTCCACGCAGCTTCCCTCGCCTCTATTCAACTTACTTAAACTCGGATTGATTCCAGAGGGGTTTGCTCAGATTGTAACGAATTCCTTTTCGAAGGATTAGAAGATGGTCTAGAAACAATCTAAGTGGAGCCATCATGCTTTTTGTTTGCTAGAAAAAAGAGGTTTGTTTTGGTTTAGTCATCCTTGTTTGTGTTTGTGTAGAATTCCCTTGCAGCTAGGATGTCAAATCGGTATTATAATAGCCATCACGATGAATATGAATATCCAATCGAACATTATGGACATCACTCTTTTTATGACCATAGTGTGAATAGTGGTTGGGAACGCCAACCTTTGGAAGGTTATGGGTCATACCATGGTGAGCCCAATTACTATCCACATGTGCATCGGTCATTCGAGCAAGAAGATTATAATAATAGTTCTTCGTCTCTAGAGGATACAATCAAACTTTTGAAAAGTAGTCCTTATTATGATCCTTCTGTTCCTCTTACTTCTTTAGAAGAGTCCCTCAGGGGTTTAGCTGAGTCGACACAAAAGTTAGCTGAATCAACATGTAAGTTAGCTGAGGTAAATAACGTAGTTATGGACGAAAGGACTGCAACAACGACTGAATCTTTAGAAGATATCCTCAATAGATTAACTCAAAACTTAGATCCAACACTAAGGGAACTTTCTTTGGAGGAGACCCTTGAGAGGATAGCTGAGTCGACACGTAGACTTGAGTTAGAGACGAATGAAAGTATTGCTCGAAATAACTTGAATTTCCAATATAGCGTATCCAATAATACCTTTGAGAATGAAGATAGTTATTCACATAATCAAGGTGACGAGGTTAGAATTGGTAACACTACTTGTTTAGATGAGGTTCGATCATTTTCATGTTTTTATAATAATGATTATGATGAGGATAGTGTTGATGAAGAATTCAAATAAATAGGCATAGTGATCAGAATTTATTACTCCGATTGAACTTTCTAATGATAGTACTATTTCTCGGGTTCAAATCCCAATAATTTTAATAATTATTCACCTATTCGAAAGGACGAGGATTTGACTAGAGATGCCACCGTTTTAGACGATGTAGTTCATGATCCTTTAGCCTACAATATGTTGGATAATCCATTATTTGATGTGCCTATAAGTGAATCAGAGGATGTAACTATGATTAACACCTTAGTTAACGAGCCTTTAATAGAAACTTTCGCTGATAATCCTTTATATGATTGATGAAAATTTCAATTGAGTTGTAGTAATTAGGTTCGTTGAGACTTGTGAAAGCAAAAGATTTTAGATTTAATAAAAATTCAAAATAAAGAAAATTTGATTCAAGATTGATTTCAAGATATTAGGAATATAACCAAGACACTAGAATCCACTATTACACATGAATGATATCAAATATTTCATAACTCTAATTATCCTTTTAATCCTTTATTTCTTAATCCACAAATAATCAGACATATTCTCAAAAATTAATTGTATCCCTAAGCATAGATTATCTAACCAAAGCATAACCTATCTAATTGATCACAACTAATGAAGAAAATTATGTAAACTTTGAAGAACTCTCGCAAAAGCAAAGTGATTGAGTGAATTATAATTAAATATTAGAGAAAATAAAATAGTTACCCATTGTTCATGTGTGAATAGCTTCATCCATTGCCTTGGTTACGAGAGAATTAGCCGCTCATCATGTTGGAAACACGCTCAAAATTTGATTTCATTTATGCTCAAAGGGTTACAAATGATGAATATGGAGAAAATGATGAAAATTGGGTTTGCAACAGTTATAGATGTTGCAAACACTGTTACAAGGAAGGGTTGAAACTGTTACAAATTTTAAGTCTACCTCCCTTCGTATTACGACGCACGGCTGTGGGTCTCACATTATGTTGAAGAACGACCGTCCTTGAGAGTCTGTTCTTCACGTTCTTGGTTCAGCAGCAGCAACACTCAATTTTCTGAAACTTAATTTTCCGGCTATTGTAGCGTACCAATCTCTCCCAAACTATCTGTCCCCGCTCTGTGGTGCACCAGAACCCTTTATATAGTCGACAGGGCATCAAAATATCACTCAATATCTTCAAATGATTCTCCATTACTCGGCATTAATAAGAAAATATTCTCGGGTATTTTCTTTCCATTTTTGTAGCAGCACGCGTCTGTGGCAATCCAACTCACTCCAAAATATCCCTGTTTAACTCATTCACGTTCCACAAGTCTTTCAAACACGCTCAAATACTTTGTAAACCCGTGACATACCCATTCAAACCCGTGCTCCTCTGTTTTCTTCTCGTGGAATATCCGGCCAAATCTAGTCGAACAAAAGGCCTATACCCACCTGTTTATCCAAGAGGAACATACCCAATGAGTTTCGGCCATTGAATCGCCTGAAACGCCTTCAAATATTCGACCAAAATCTGCCAGGCGAAACCCTTTTTTCCCGCCATTTCTCAAAATTTGAAATAAGGAAGAAGGTCACCCTTATCCAGTGGTCGCCCCTTATCCGTTTCTCGGAGTCCGAATAACAAATGTCCTCTAGGGGGTGCTCCGAGCAACTTTTCGAGCCGAATTTTCCAAAAATATTTATTTCCAAAAATACCTAAAAATACATAAAAACACAATATTAGTACAAAAATCGAGTTTCAACAATAGAGACAATGAGGACAATTCAGACACAAAAATGTGTCTATCAAACACCCCCAAACTTATTATTTGCTAGTCCTCGAGCAAAGAAAATTTATTCTAGAAAATAAAAATCATTTGAACCCCTAGGTGGCCCTAGACAGGAGTGTTGTCTCCGGAGGGTTTACCAGAGGTTTACCCACAAAACCTTTACCCCAGACCCTAGCTATCTACACAGAACCTTGGAAGGCACTAAAGAATCTCCTTGGTTGGCATACTTATTGACTACGGGAGGAAGTACCCTGATGCGAAATTCCAATTGTTTGTACACGAGTTTGCACTCAAGCATACTAAAATTCATATAAAGTGTGAGCTCTACTCGAGATAGTTGCACTATGGACATCAATACCCGGAGTCAAAACTAATCACATGGATAGATCAAGAAGATGGATATAGAGAAAAACATAGATGGTTTTGATGTTTACTAAGTGATCGGTGTTTCCCATATCTGTCTGAAGGCCTCCGCCAAAATGAACCTATCTTAATGGACTGAGATACTAGTTCGACTAATATCAACACACCGGCATATACAAGGGAACCAAAGTGGTCGATAATCCTAACTCTAGGTCAACACAACCGGCATATACAAGGGTTCCCGGTGGTCGACTTTATTGAATTTATTAGGTTGGTCCGATGGTCTGGGTCTCGGTTTTTTTTTTTTTTTTTTTTTTTTTTTTTTCACTTTTTCACTTTTTCACTTTTTTTTTTTTTTTTTTTTTTTTGTATCTCAATCACTCTAATTCACTCTAGCATCGGTAACAACTTGATTCGTGGGCCCCACCTAATCACTTAGAGAAACATAGTTTACAAAGAACAAAATAGAAACAGAAGTGAAAAGGACTCAACGAGATATGGTGAAACTATCATGTTATTTCTAACACCTGAGCTCTGTGCTTTTATGAATAGACTCTTTAGATGTTGCCATCTAATCGATTGGTTCCTCAACTCCTACAACCAAAATGCTTCCATCCACTTAGATTGGTTAGTGTCGACCTTAATAAACATAAATTTCTAGGCTCGGAGTTTATTTATTGCAACTAAAAACTAACAAGAAGTTTCTTCCCACCCCCAAACTTAAATCTAACATTGTCCTCAATGTTTCTAATGAAAGAGCAATACCTAAAGGTAAAGTAACATGAGGAATCAAAGTAAAGAAAGAAGTCGGAAAGATAGTACACGGGTGAAGAGAGAAATCAAAAACTAATATACAACATACAATCGCCTCGATGGTCAATCAAGGGTAAACGGGGTCCTCCAGAGGGACCTCCTCAACATCACCTCGTAGGAAAGGGCTCTAAAAAGGGTTTCAATCTCCGACCGTTAACCTTCGAAGAACTACTACCATCCGGTGTCTCGATCTCAACAGCTCCATGAGGAAATACGGTGCGAACAATAAAAGGACCCGGCCCACCGAGAACGTAACTTCCCGGGAAAAGATGCAAGCGGGTATCATACGGAAGAACTTTTTGACTGGAGAAAATGACTTCCGTAAAATATTTCTATCATGCACAAGTTTCATTTTGTTCTTATACTCCTTCGCACTATCGTAAGCATCTATACGAATCTCGTCCAACTCATTGAGCTGGAGTTTCCTATGGGCTCCGCCTTGTCAAGTGAAAATTTAGCCGCTTAACAGCCCAATAAGCTCTATGTTCTAACTCAACAGGTAAATGACATGCCTTGCCATAAACAAGACGATAAGGCGACATTCCAATAGGGGTTTTAAACGCAGTGCGGTAAGCCCATAAGGCATCAGTAAGCCTAGACGACCAGTCTTTCCGATTAGGATTAATCGTTTTTTCTAATATACGTTTTATCTCCCTATTGGACACCTCTACCGACCACTAGTCTCGTGGATGATACGGGGTAGCTACCTTATGTGTAATACCATATTTCTTCATCGAAGCCTAAAAGGTCCATTGCAAAAGTGCGACCCTCCATCACTAATTATAGCACGCGGTGTACCAAAACGTGTAAGTATATTGTTTTTCAAGAACTCAATCACAACCCTATGGTCATTGGTTTTACACGCAACCGCCTCAATCCACTTAGAGACATAGTCTACGGCGACAAGGATGTATAGGTTACCAAAGGAATTAGGAAACGGACCCATAAAGTCAATACCCCACACATCAAAGACCTCAACGATTAAAATAGGGTTCAAGGGCATCATGTTCCTATGGGAAATGGTTCCTAATTTCTGGCAACGTTCACAAGTAACACAAGAATCGTGGGAGTCTTTATACAACGACGGCCAAGAGAATCCACACCGCAATATCTTAGCAGCAAAGTCTTCTTAGCACTAAAGTGACCCCCACAAGCATGATCATGACAAAAGGAAATAATACTGGACCGGTCACTCTCAGGTATACATCTCCTAATAATCTGGTCTGGACAATACTTAAATAAATAAGGATCATCCCAAAAGAAGTGCTTAACCTCGGCTAAAAACCTAGAACGATCTTGTTTACCCCAATGTTGGGGCATTCGACCAAGAACAAGATAGTTCACTATATTCGCATACCAAGGTGATTGGGAAACAAAGAACAATTGTTCATCGGAAAGCTATCCCTTATATGAATGGAATCATCGGGGAACTAACAACTAGCCTAGACAAGTGGTCTGCTACTACATTTTCTCGCACCCTTTTTGTCTCTAATGTCTGGACAAAATTCTTGTAATAAAAGGATCCATCTAATCAATCTAGGTTTGGTATCCTTCTTAGACAAAAGGTATTTCAAAGCAAAGACATGATCGGTATAGATTACGATCTTAGAACCTAAGAGATAGGGTCTAAACTTGTCTAAGGCAAACACAATGGCTAACGGTTCCTTCTCTCGTAGTGGTATAGTTCAACCGGGCATCATTCGTAGTTTTGCTAGCATAGTAAATCACATGAAGTAATTTGTTTTCTCGCTGTCCTAGCACAACACCAATAGCATAATCAAGCATCGCACATGATCTCAAAGGGTAGGTTCCAGTTAGGTGCCTGGACTATGGGTGCGGTAATGAGTAAAGTCTTAAGCTTCTCAAAAGCCTCTAAACAAGCATCATCAAAGACAAACTTCATATCTTTTGCAAGCAAATTGCAAAGAGGTCTAGAAATCAAGCTAAAATCCTTAATGAATCGACGATAAAAACCAGCATGCCCTAAGAATGACCTAATATCTTTTACGGTTTTTGGGACTGTAAAGTCTTAATAAGGTCAACTTTGGCTTTATCTACCTCTATACCCTTAGAAGATACGATATGCCCTAAAACAATTCCTGATTGAACCATGAAATGGCATTTCTCCCAATTAAGCACTAGATTCTTTTCCTTACATCTACTCAACACTAATGACAAATGATGCAAGCACTCATCGAAAGACGAACCAAACACTGAAAAATCATCCATAAAGACCTCCAAGAACCGCTCTACCATATCTGAAAATATGCTCATCATGCAACGCTGAAAAGTTGCGGGGGCGTTACATAGCCCGAAAGGCATGCGTCTATACGCAAAGGTGCCAAAGGGACAGGTAAAAGTGGTTTTCTCCTGGTCTTCTCGGGGCAATAACGATCCGATTATAGCCAGAGTAGCCATCTAAAAAGCAAAGAATAACTATGTCCAGCTAATCTCTCTAGCATCTGGTCGATAAAGGGAAGGGGAAAGTGGTCCTTCCTAGTGACCTTGTTCAATTTCCTATAGTCAATACAAACACGCCAACCCGTGGTCACTCGGGTAGGGATTAACTCATTGTTATCATTCCGGACTACGATATCTAGGATTTTTTGGGAACAACCCGAACAGGGCCGACCCACTTACCGTCTGAAATAGGGTAGATAATGCCTGCATCTAACAACTTAAGAACCTCGGTTCGAACTACTTCTTTCATATTGGGGTTTAGTCTTCGTTGCATCTCCCTAGAAGGTTTGGTATGTTCCTCTAAATAGATCGATGCATACAAACAAAAGAGGACTTATACCCTTAATGTCTGCTATGGTCCACCCTAACACTTCCTTGTTGTTTTGAAGGACGGTTACTAGCTTACTTTCCTGATCACTATCCAAGTTGGAAGCAATAATCACAGGTAAAGTCTCAGAAGGGCCTAAAAACACATACTTTAGGGTATCTGGTAATGGTTTTAGGTCCAACTTAGGAGGCTCTTCTAACGAAGGAACTAGGGTAGAATTAGAAACGGGTAGAGGTTCGAACTTGGGTTTCCAGCCATTACTAGTGTCTATCAAAGGGGTTGAATCTAACAAGGCATTCACCTCATTAATCACATCATCATCATCAAAATCAATCCCAAAGTGAGCTAGGCATTTCTCTAATGGATCTTCTAACAAAATGTTTGGTAATGACTCCTCGACTAATGTTCCTATCATGTTCACTTCTTCTATGTTCGAGTCATCTAGTTCAGAGGGTAGCTTACTAATATGAAAGACGTTCAGCTCAATAGTCATATTACCAAAAGACAAATTCATAATACCAGTTCGACAGTTAATGATCGCATTGGATGTAGCTAAAAACGGGCGACCTAAAATTACAGGTATCTGGTTCTCAGGTCGGGGACAGGTTGGGTATCTAGGATAACAAAATCCACCTAGGATAAATAAACTTGTCGACCTCTATGAGAACATCCTCGATCACACCCCGAGGAATTTTAACGGACCTATCGCCTAATCGAAGAGTCATCTGGGTAGGTTTCATCTCACCAAGTCCTAGCTTAAGGTACACATGGTATGGGAGTAAGTTCACACTGGCTCCTAAGTCAAGCAGAGCTTTCTCAACACGGTATTCACCTATTGTGCAAGAAATGGTAGGGGACCCTGGGTCCTTATACTTAGGACTAGTGGTATTCTGAATAATGGAACTCACGTGACTAGCTAGGAAGGCTTTCTTCGAACACTAAGCTTACGCTTTCGTGTACACAAGTCCTTAAGGAACTTGGCATAAGCGGGAATCGCTTAATCGCATCCAACAATGGGAGGTTGATAGTAACCTGCTTAAAAACCTCCAATATATCATTAAAGTTGGACTCCCTCTTAGTTGGAACTAGCAGCTGTGGGAATGGGGCTCTAGGGATAAAGCCTGGCTTAATATGACCCTCATTGGTCTCATTAGAGACTCTATCAGTCTCCTCATTTTACGGATTCCGGAAGGGTGAACTACGAAGATGTTCACTATCGGGCATGGCGACCTTATTGTCAACTTTCTTCCCACTCCTAAGGGTTGTAATAGAATTCACATGATTGTACGATTTCTCTCCTTTAGGGTTAGGATTAGTATGACTAGGGAACCTTCCATCTTCTCTCTCATTAAGGAACTTAGCAATTTGGCCGACTTGAAGTTCTAGTTTAGCAAGAGACTGGGAATTATTCTTAAAATTCTCGCTTGGTTTCCTCTTGAAAATTACCCTGGCTCTTTACTAACATTTCCCGGCTCGTGCTAACATATCCCGGCTCTTTTTTAGTATACTAAAAGATTCCTCTAAGCTAGTCATTCTATTCTCAGAAGGGTTCTGGAACTGGGGTTGACCTGAAGAGTTCTTATTATAACCAAAACCGGGGGAGGCCGAGAATTACTAGACTGACCTTGATTCTGTCCCTTAGACCAAGAAAAATTAGGGTGGTTTCTCCAACCAGGGTTGTAGGTCTCGAGTATGGGTCATACTGACGGTTCTCAAACCTAGCATTGTTATAGACTGCATGAGCTTGCTCTTCACTAACCTGACCTTCCCAAAATGAGTTATCGGGCTCCATTCCACAACTAGATACTTGAGAGGTTCTATTAGGTTCGCCAAGGGACCTATTTTTAGATCGACCCATTTCCAAAGCTTCTAACCTTCTAGATAAAGCAAAGCAAACTTAGCATCGACCCCGAAGCTTGTATCTACCACATTGGTGCTACTTCTATTGACCAAGAGTCTTTTAGGGGTTCAACACAAGATTCCCATTGTTGGGATTTCTCAAGCAACAACTCCTAAGAAGGTAAAGGCATCCTCAAGACTTTTACTAGTGAACTCACCAAAGACACATAGACTCGACCATGGCTTTGGTCTAATAGTCTAAACCATCATAAATAATCCCTACAAGCTTCATCTTATCAAATCCATGGTGAGGACACTGAGATAGGAGATCATTGAATCTCTCTAAAAACCTATAAAGAGACTTCTCCCTCTTGTTGCACACTAGCACTAATTTTTCGCCTAACAAGTTGCAGCTTTTTATGCTTAGGGTAGAATTTCATATAAAAAGAATAAGTTCTGCCATGTTTCAATGGATCCGAGATGGTAGGTTATTTAGCTGAGTCTTGGCTTTATCTTTTAAGGAAAATGGGAACATCTTAAGTTTCAAAACTTCATCAAGTAAGGTCTTTTATTCTAACTGTCCCACAAATTTCCTCAAAGTCCCTAATATGAAAATAAGGGTTCTCATCCTCTTTTCCTAAGAATATAGGGATCATCCGAAGGATACTAGCTTTTATCTCGAAGTTAGCCGTATTGGTGGCAATTTTATGCATGAAGCTCGGTTGGTCCCAGGTTGGGAACATGTAATCTTTCAGAGTTGCCATCGTTGGCACAATCGAAGTACTAGGGTACTTTCCTCGCTAAGAGACAGATTTTCAAAACGAAGTTTCCAAAAACGGGGCTCTCAAAAGAAGAGTCTTCGAGTTCCCCGCCTTCGCAAGAAGAACTACTAGGTTTGTCACTAATCAATCGACCTAGAGTGTTTCTTTTCCAAGCCCGTTCTTTAAAGACCTCGAGCATACACTAGAAAATAAAAAATAAAAGAAAAATCCTAAAAGGAAGGGAAGTTCTATGCAAGCACAAACAAGGCTGACTCCACCACAGCAAACCTAATGATATCTAGCAAACAAAAAGCATGATGGCTCCACTTAGATTGTTTTCTAGACCAGCTTCTAATCGTTCGAAAGGGAATTCGTTACAATTTAAGCAAACCCCTCTGGATCAATCCGAGTCAAAGTAAGTTGAATCAAGGCGAGGGAAGCTCAGTGGAGCTTTGATACCCAAGGCCTTACCGCTATTACAAGGCGGCGCAGTCACGCATTCAACTTCACAGAGACCATCATGAACTTCAAAGTATGCTAAAAGAGTAACCAATATTTTTCGGAAGACTTTCCTACTAAGCTCGTTACCCTATCGGTCTCGTTCTATTCCAGATTTTAAGGCTTAGGTTCGCGTTAAGTATTGTTTTCCTAAGGCGGGCAAGAAGAGAACGGTGATGAAATCCGAACCCTTATCTTATATGGCCAGTCCTTGCCCTTTACTAGGAATTTAAAACAGCCGTTTTCAAGTCCTCAACATATATTCACACGAAGGAAGACAGTAACTCGCTAGCAGGGGATTCGCGAGTGTTTCGACAAACTTACCTCCCGTACCAGACGGGGGATGAACCGTTGTAGTCGACTCGGGCCACGACTCCTATGTCATGTACGAACCCGAGGGGCCGAGGTGATATCGTAATCACCGTCCTTCTCTGCAAACAGTTTGATATTTAATACTACCCTTCCGTAGGGTTTAAAAAATAAGGAATGTCCGAATGTCCAAATGTCCAAGTCCAAAAAGTAAAAGAAAAGGAAAGGAAAGTCTAAAAAAAAAAAAAAATATCTAAAAAAAAAATAATAAAAATGCCTCTTTTTTTTTTTTCTCTCTCTTTTATAAAATATAAAAAAAATCTTCTTCTTTTGCTCCTTTTGCTTTGTCTTTAACTCCAAATCTTTAAGTATCCACCAAAAGCTTTGGCAAATATTTCTTTCGCTCCAAATCCCAAAATCTGAAAGGAAAAGACAAAAACCCAAAAACGTAAAGAAGAACAAATAAAAATAAAAACAAATAAAAACCTAAAAAATTCTAAAAACTCTAGCCTAAAGACAAGTCCGCGTCGCAGCGGCGCCAAAAATTGATGAAAATTTCAATTGAGTTGTAGTAATTAGGTTCGTTGAGACTTGTGAAAGCAAAAGATTTTAGATTTAATAAAAATTCAAAATAAAGAAAATTTGATTCAAGATTGATTTCAAGATATTAGGAATATAACCAAGACACTAGAATCCACTATTACACATGAATGATATCAAATATTTCATAACTCTAATTATCCTTTTAATCCTTTATTTCTTAATCCACAAATAATCAGACATATTCTCAAAAATTAATTGTATCCCTAAGCATAGATTATCTAACCAAAGCATAACCTATCTAATTGATCACAACTAATGAAGAAAATTATGTAAACTTTGAAGAACTCTGCAAAAGCAGTGATTGAGTGAATTATAATTAAATATTAGAGAAAATAAAATAGTTACCCATTGTTCATGTGTGAATAGCTTCATCCATTGCCTTGGTTACGAGAGAATTAGCCGCTCATCATGTTGGAAACACGCTCAAAATTTGATTTCATTTATGCTCAAAGGGTTACAAATGATGAATATGGAGAAAATGATGAAAATTGGGTTTGCAATGATTATAGATGTTGCAAACACTGTTACAAGGAAGGGTTGAAATGTTACAAATTTTAAGTCTACCTCCTTCGTATTACGACGCACTACGGCTGTGGGTCTCTCATTCTTGTTGAAGAACGACTGTCCTTGAGAGTCTGTTCTTCACGTTCTTGGTTCAGCAGCAGCAGCACTCAATTTTCTGAAACTTAATTTTCCGGCTATTGTAGCGTACCAATCTCTCCCAAACTATCTGTCCCCCTTCTGTGGTGCACCAGAACCCTTTATATAGTCGACAGGGCATCAAAATATCACTCAATATCTTCAAATGATTCTCCATTACTCGGCATTAATAAGAAAATATTCTCGGGTATTTTCTTTCCATTTTTGTAGCAGCACGCGTCTGTGGCAATCCAACTCACTCCAAAATATCCCTGTTTAACTCATTCACGTTCCACAAGTCTTTCAAACACGCTCAAATACTTTGTAAACCCGTGACATACCCATTCAAACCCGTGCTCCTCTGTTTTCTTCTCGTGGAATATCCAGGCCAAATCTAGTCGAACAAAAGGCCTATAACAGCCCTGTTTATCCAAGAGGAACATACCCAATGAGTTTCGGCCATTGAATCGCCTGAAACGCCTTCAAATATTCGACCAAAATCTGCCAGCGAAACCCTTTTTTCCCGCCATTTCTCAAAATTTGAAATAAGGAAGAAGGTCACCCCTTATCCAAAGTGGTCGCCCCTTATCCGTTTCTGGAGTCCGAATAACAAATGTCCTCCGGGGTGCTCCGAGCAACTTTTCGAGCCGAATTTTCCAAAAAATATTTATTTCCAAAAATACCTAAAAATACATAAAAAACACAATATTAGTACAAAAATCGAGTTCCAACAATAGAGACAATGAGGACAATTCAGACACAAAAATGTGTCTATCAATGATTGTGATGATGGTTTAGAGGAAAGAGTTTACCCTGAGAATACTGTTTTAGAGTCTAGTGATTTAGAAACACTAGTCTTAGAAGACGATAAACTCGTAGAGATGAGTAAGGATGCATTACCTGATAATAACTTAGAATCAATTGACCATTTTCAGGATTCTGATGTTCTAGAAATTAGGGAAATTGTGACTAGTCTATCTAGAGACACTAAAAACTCTAAGTTTTGGGGTGATTATCACTCTCCTAGTGCATTACCTTTAACTCTCAGAAAGTCCCCTCACTTAGGACTGGACATCCGTGCCTCAACCATTTTACAAGACTATCTTCATACACTTTTTCCTGAACCTAGTTGTGTCCATATGGAAGTTCAGTTGTTAGAAACCCATCCTCTGGTTGATGTGGTTAACCCAGGCTACGATACCACGATTGACTTTGTTTTCCCACCAAAAACCTTCCTTCCAATTGTGGGTACGTATAAGTTTCAGATGTGTCAATTATTAAGTTTTGAGACTAAACCTAATTACTTTAGGATATTAGGGTCGACACATTTGCTTAAGGAAGACCACCAATCTTATTGTGGTCATTTGTGTAAGTCAAAACCGATTGACTTAGAGGATCCTCAATTATTCAAAGTTATTATTATGTGCTTCTAAGTTTTTATTTGAGTTTTTCAGGACTTTAGAACTCGAACATTCGGATCTAACTCATGAGGAAACGCAACCCATGAAAATATGTTATCTAGACCCTTTTATAGAGCCTGAACCCGAACCACAACTAGATGTAGTTGTCTTAAACAAAAAATTGGATAAGGGTGTGTGGGATATCTTCTGGTATGTTGCAGTCTCCTCTTCTTGTGGTTAGCACTTTTTTATCTAGATGACCATGATTATTAAATTTCTTGCTTTATGATTCTTCGAGGTGACTAATCTCTTCCAATGTCTGGTGAAGACTTTAAACTTAGCACTTCTTGGGAGGTAACCCATGCTCATGCAACACGGTAATATCTTTCCTTAACTCTTTTGCTTCAAATGGTAACAGTTTCTCCTTGTTCATGTTTTTAATTTCATCTTTAGAACATTGAGGACAATGTTAGATTTAAGTTTGGGGGTATGGGAGAAACTTTTTAGTTGCATTGATAAACTCCAGAGCCTAGAAATTTATTCTTATTAAGGATGGCACTAACCAATCTAAGTGGATGGAAGCATTTTGGTTGTAGGAGTTGAGGAACCAATCTGATTAGATGGCAACATCTAAAGAGTCTATTCATAAAAGCACAGAGCTCAGGTGTTAGAAATAACATGATAGTTTCACCATATCTCGTCGAGTCCTTTTCACTTCTGTTTTTATTTTGTTTTTAAACTATGTTTCTCTAAGTGATTAGGTGGGGCCCACGAATCAAGTTGTTACCAATGCTAGAGTGAAATAGAGTGATTGAGATACCAAAAATATATATATATATATATATATAAATAAAAAATTTGAGACCAGACCATCAGACCAACCGGAATAAATTCAATAAAGTCGACCACTGGAACCCTTGTATATGCCAGTTGCGTTGACCTAGAGTTAGGATTATCGACCACTGGTTCCCTTGTATATGCCAGTGTGTTAATATTAGTCAGACTAGTATCTCATTCCATTAGGATAGGTTCATTTTGGCGGAGGCCTTTGATGAGATATGGGAAACACCATTCACTTAGTAAACATCGAAACCATCTATGTTTTTCTCTATATCCATCTTCTTGATCTATCCATGTGATTAGTTTTGACTCCGGGTATTGATGTCCATAGTGCGACTATCTGAGTAGAGCTCTCGTGACTTATATATGAATTTTAGTATGCTTGAGTGCAAACTCGTGTACAAAGCAATTGGAATTTCGCATCAGGGTACTTCCTCCTGTAGTCAATAAGTATGCCAACCAAGGAGATTCTTTAGTGCCTTCCAAGGTTTTGCGTAGATAGCTAGGGTCTGGAGTAAAGGTTTTGTGGGTACACCTCTGGTAAACCCTCCGGAGACAACACTCCGCCACTAGGGCCACCTAGGGGTTCAAATGATTTTATTTTTAGAATAAATTTGCTCGAGGACTAGCAAATAATAAGTTTGGGGGTATTTGATAGACACATTTTTTGTGTCTGAATTGTCCTCGGTGTTGGTATTGTTGGAACTCGATTTTTGTACTAATATTGTGTTTTTATGTATTTTTAGGTATTTTTGGAAATAAATATTTTTTGGAAAAATCGCCTCGAAAAGTTGCGCGGAACACCCCCGGAGGACATTTGCTATTCGGACTCCCACTTTGGATAAGGGGTAACCCAATTACTAAGGGGCACCTCAGTTGGGCACCTACTATTCGCACCCCTGGTTTGGTTAGGGGGACACCATCTTCAACATTTCAAATTCTGTTTTTGGCGGGAAATAATGGCAGCACAAGAAACCGAATTAGGGTTGGATATTTGGGCGTGTTTTAAGGAGATTAAATGTCTGAAAATGTTAGGGATGACTTGAATATGATTAACAAGCCTGGTATGGTCGTCGGAATCAACGAAATTTGGCTGGATAATCACGTTGAAGAAAACAGAGGTTGAAGTATCTCGCGGAAGAAATTCTCGAGAGATTGGAAGAAGCGTGTGGGCGGGACGAGTTTCACTCGTTCTGTTACAATATTCGAGCGTGTTTGGAGGAGGAGATTAGTGTGTTTGAGCTACAAAAGACGTGTGCAGAAAAAGAATAAAGGAATTATCCCCGTAATATGTAAAGAAAATAATATGAAGATTTTTTGCATTTACTCGAAGATTTGATGACCCTGTTGAATATAAAAGAGATGTTCGGAGGTCATAAAAGGGGGAGGGAGAGATTTGGGAGAGTTTGTAACGTCACAGAGTCAAGAAAATCGAGTTCCAGAGAACACCATTGTTGCTGCTGCTACACCTCAAGAACACGAAGAAGAACAGATGACCCAAAGACTGTCGTTTCGCTACAGTGCAAAGGACTCACATACGTGGGTCGTAGTTTATAGGGCAGACTTAAAAGAACATCAGCATTTCATCTTTATCGTTCTTTGTAACAGTGTTTGCAACACTTATAAACGTTGCAAACACCCGATTTTCAATATTTATTCCATTTTCGCCTCTTGTAAACACTTTTTGAGCAATGAAAAATTCCTTTGAGCGTGTTTCCAACATGAGGAGCTAAACCCCATCACCGGGACGACGGAGGAAGCTAAATTTCATGAATGTGGTAATTCTATTAATTCTTTTTATGACTATTTGCACTGTTATTTAATTGAATTATGATTATCATTGAATGGTTGTGATTTCAATTGATGGGTCATGCTTAGCATAAATGTTTTGATGTCCCATGCTTTAGATTTACATCCATTACTTTCGAAATCTAAATTAGGCAATGAATTAGAGTCAATGAAACTTTATCTTATGAGCTATTATCGTTTAGAATTGATTTTTGAACTGCATAAAATTGAAGTCTGGTGGAATCCTGAGTCCCGGTCATCTCTTCATCCTGTGACAATATTTGTATATATTTTTCTTTTATTTTCTTTTATTAAAACTTAAAATCAATCCCATCAAGTTCGAGTGAATAACAACCTTACTACCACTTTCTACAACATCATTGAAAATAACCATCATTCGTCTATACGCAAAGGTACCAAAGGGACAGGTAAAAGTGGTTTTCTCCTGGTCTTCTGGGGCAATAACGATCTGATTATAGCCAGAGTAGCCATCTAAAAAGCAGTAACGACTATGTCCAGCTAATCTCTAGCATCTGATCGATGAAGGGAAGGGGAAAGTGGTCCTTCCTAGTGACCTTGTTCAATTTCCTATAGTCAATACAAACACGCCAACCCATGGTCACTCGGGTAGGGATTAACTCATTGTTATCATTCGGACTACTGATGTCTAGGATTTCTTGGGAACAACACGAACGGGGCTGACCCACTTCATCATCCGAAATGGGGTAGATAATGCCCGCATCTAATGACTTAAGAACCTCGGTTCGAACTACTTCTTTCATATTAGGGTTTAGTCTTCGTTGCATCTCCCTAGAAGGTTTGGTATCTTCCTCTAAATAGATCGATGCATACAAAGTAGGACTTATACCCTTAATGTCTGCTATGGTCCACCCTAAAGCTTCCTTGTTGTTTTGAAGGACGGTCACTAGCCTAATTTCCTGATCACTATCCAAGTCGGAAGCAACAATCACAGGTAAAGTTTCAGATGGGCCTAGAAACACATACTTCAGGGTATCTGGCAATGGTTTTAGGTCCAACTTAGGAGGCTCTTCTAACGAAGGAACTAGGGTAGACTTAGAAACTGGTAGTGGTTCGAACTTAGGTTTCCATCCATTACTAGTGTCTAACAAAGGGTTGAATCTAACAAAGCATTCACCTCATTAATCACATCATCATCATAAAAATCAATCCCAAAGTGAGCTAGGCATTTCTCTAATGAATCTTCTAACAAAATGTTTGGTAATGACTCCTCGACTAATGTTCCTATCATGTTCACCTCTTCTATGCTCGAGTCATCTAGTTCAGAGGGTAGCTTACTAATATGAAAGACGTTCGACTCAATAGTCATATTACCAAAAGACAAATTCATAATACCAGTTCTACGAGTTAATGATCGCATTGGATGTAGCTAAAAATGGGCGACCTAAAATTTAGGTATGCGGTTCTCTGGGTCGGGGATAGGTTGGGTATCTAGGATAACAAAATCCACCTAGGATAAATAAACTTGTCGACCTCTATGAGAACATCCTCGATCACACCCCGAGGAATTTTAACGGACCTATCGCCTAATCAAGAGTCATCCGGGTAGGTTTCATCTCACCAAGTCCTAGCTTAAGGTACACATGGTATGGGAGTAAGTTCACACTAGCTCCTAAGTCAAGCAAAGCTTTCTCAACACGGTATTTCCGTATTGTGCAAGAAATAGTTGGGGACCCTGGGTCTTTATACTTAGGAGTAGTGGTATTCGAATAATAGAACTCACGTGACTAGCTAGGAAGGCTTTCTTTTGAACACTAAGCTTACGCTTTCGTGTACACAAGTCCTTAAGAAACTTAGCATAAGCGGGAATGCGCTTAATCGCATCCAACAATGGGAGGTTGATAGTAACCTGCTTAAAAACCTCAATATATCATTAAAGTTGGACTCCCTCCTAGTTGGAACTAGCGAGATGGGGGAACGGGGCTGCGGGAACAAAGCCTGGTTCAATATGACCCTCATTGGTCTCATTAGAGACTCTATCAGTCTCCTCATTTTACGGCTCGAAGGGTGAACTACGGCATGTTCGCTTTCGGGCATGGCGACCTTATTGTCAACTTTCTTTCCACTCCTAAGGGTTGTAATAGAATTCACATGATTGTACGATTTCTCTCCTTTAGGGTTAGGATCGGTATGACTAGGAACCTTCCATCTTCTCTCTCACTAAGGAACTTAGCTATTTGGCCGACTTGAAGTTCTAATTTAGCAAGAGACCGGGAATTATTTTTAAAATTTCGCTTGGTTTCCTCTTGAAAATTACCCTGGCTCTTTACTAACATTTCTTGGCTCTTTTTTAGTATACTAAAAGATTCCTCTAAGCTAGTCATTCTATTCTCAGAAGGGTTCTGAAACTGAGTTTGACTCAAGAATTCTTATTATAACCAAACCTGGGGGAGGCTGAGAATTACTAGACTGGCCTTGATTCTGGCCCTTAGACCAAGAGAAATTAGAATGGTTTCTCCAACCAGGGTTGTAGGTCTCTGAGTATGGGTCATACTTCTGACGGTTCTCAAACCTAGAATTGTTATAAACATCATGAGCTTGCTCTTCACTAACCTGACCTTCCCAAAATGAGTTATCGAGCTCTATTCCACAACTAGATACTTGAGAGGTTCTATTAGGTTCACCAAGGGACCTATTTTTAGACTGACCCATTTCCAAAGCTTCTAACCTTCTGGACAAAGCAGCAAACTTAGCATCTGACCCAAAGCTTGTATCTACCACATTGGTGCTACTTCTATTGACCAAGAGTCTTTTAGGGGGTTCAACACAAGACTCCCACTGTTGGGATTCCTTAACAACAACTCCTAAGAAGGTAAAGGCATCCTCAGCACTTTTATTAGTAAACTCACCAGCACACATAGACTCGACCATGGCTTTGGTCGAATAGTCTAAACCATCATAAATAATCCCTACCAGTTTCATCTTGTCAAATCCATGGTGAGGACACTGAGATAGGAGATCATTGAATCTCTCTAAAAACCTATAAAGTGACTCTCCCTCTTGTTGCACACTAGCACTAATTTTACGCCTAACAATTGCAGTTTTATGCTTAGGGTAGAATTTCATATAGAAAGCGACAATAAGTTCCTGCCATGTTTCAATGGATTCGGATGGTAGGTTGTTTAGCCAGGTCTTGGCTTTATCTTTTAAGGAAAAGGGGAACATCTTAAGTTTCAAAACTTCATCAGGTAGGTTGTTTAGCTAGTATTCTTCATCTGAAGAATACTAGCTTTTATCTCGAAGTTAGCCGTATTGGCTGGCAATTTAATGCACGAAGCTCGGTTGGTCCCAGTTGGGAACATGTAATCTTTCAAAGTTGCCATCGTTGGCACAACTGAAGTACTAGGGGTACTTTCCTCACGAAGAGACATATTCTCAAAACTGAAGTTTCCAAAAACGGGGCTCTCAAAAGAAGAGTCTTCGAGTTCTCCGCCTTCACAAGAAGAACTACTAGGCTTGTCACTAATCAAACGACCTAGAGTGTTTCTTTTCCAAGCCTGTTCTCTAATGACCTGGGGCATACACTAGAAAAACGAAATAAAAAGAAAAATCCTAAAAGGAAGGGAAGTTCTATGCAAACACAAACAAGGCTGACTCCATCACAGCAAACCTAATGATATCTAGCAAACAAAAAGCATGATGGCTCCACTTAGATTGTTTTATAGACCAACTTCTAATCCTTCGAAAGGGAATTCGTTATAATCTAAGCAAACCTCTCTGGATCAATCCGAGTTAAAGTAAGTTGGATCAAGGCGAGGGAAGCTTCGTGGAGCTTTGATACCCAAGGCCTCACCGCTATTACAAGGCGGCGCATTCACGCATTCAACTTCACAGAAACCATCATGAACTTCGAAGTATGCTAAAAGAGTAACCAATATTTTTCGAGCGACTTTCCTACTACGCTCGTTACCCTATCGGTCTCGTTGTATTCAAAAATTTTAAGGCTTAGGTTCGCGTTAAGTATTGTTCTCCTAAGGCGGGCAAGAAGAGAACGGTGATGAAATCCGAACCCTTATCTTGTATGGCCAGTCCTTGCCCTTTACTAGGAAATTAAAACAGCCGTTTTCAAGTCCTCATCATATATTCACACGAAGGAAGACAGTAACTCGCTGACATGGGATTCGCGAGTGTTTCGAAAAACTTACCTCCCGTACCAGACGGGGGATGAACCGTTGTAGTCGACTCGGGCCACAAATCCTATGTCATGTACGAACCCGAGGGGCCGAGGTGATATCGTAATCACCGTCCTTCTCTGCAAACAGTTTAATATTTAATACTACCCTTCCGTAGGGTTTAAAAAAATAATCAAAGAATGTCCAAGTGTCCAAGTCCAAAGTCCAAAAATAAAGTACAAAAGAAAAGGAAAGTCTTAAAAAAAATAAATAATATCTCTCTTTTTCTTTTTTTTTCTCTCGTTTTATAAAATATAAAAAAAAATCTTCTTCTTTCGCTCCTTTCGCTTTGTCTTTAACTCCAAATCTTTAAGTATCCACCAAAAACTTTGGCAAATTTTTCTTTCGCTCCAAATCCCAAAATCTGAAGGGAAAAGACAAAAACCCAAAAACGTAAAGAAGAACAAATAAATAAAAACCTAAAAGAAAATCTAAAAACTCTAGCCTAAAGACAAGCCCGCGTCGGCGGCGCCAAAAATTGATGTGATCTCAATAATGTTGTAGTAAAAAGGTTCGTTGAGACTTGTGAAAGCAATGGATTTTAGACTTATAAAACTTAAAAATAAAGAAAACTTAACACAAAATTGATTCAAGATATGAGAAAATAACCAAGACACTGATTCCACTATTACACATGAATAACTTATGGTGAATAATACAAAACTCTAATTATCTTTTTAATTCCTTATTTCTTAATCCACAAATAATCAGGCAAATTTTCAAAAATTAATTGTATCCCCTAAGCATAGATTATCTAAACAAAGCATAACCTATGTAATTGAATCACAACTAATGAAGAAAATTTTGCAAACAATTAAAAACTATGCAAAAGCAGTGATTGAGTGAATTATAAATTATAAATTAGAGAAAATAAGTAATTACCAATTATTCATGCGTAAATAGCTTCCTCATTGCCTTGGTTGTGAGAGAATTAGCCGCTCATCATGTTGGAAACACGCTCAAAAATCATTATTATTGCTCAAAGGAGGTGTACAAATGATGAAATGGAGAAAATGATGAAAATCGGGTGTTTGCAACGATTATAATTGTTGCAAACACTGTTACAAAGAACGATAAAAACTGTTACTGTTGCTTTTAAGACTGTCTTCCGTATTACGACCCTCTTCTTTGTGTCGTTAACACTGTTGATAAACGACTGTCACCCGTGCGTTGAATGTTCTTCGTGTTCTTCCTTCACAGCAGCAGCAGCAGCAGAATTCTCTAACGTGATTTCTATTGCTCTGTTCTTCTCCCAAACTCTCCCAAACTCTCCGTACCTCTTCTATGACCTCCCAGCACCTATTTATAACCCAGCAGAAGAAAAATCTCGCGTGTAATTGCAATATATCTTTGATTATTCTCCATGCAAGATACGAGATATTTTTTTTCCTTTTTCACCTCTTCACGCGCCTTGTTTGCAAAATCTGCTTATTTATCTCTGACACCTTCCCAATGGTTGTTAGAGTCATCCTAGCATGCGCAAACTTGGTCCAATTCATGCAAATCCCGTGAATATCTCCATCCATGACGTGCTACCCTGTTTCCTCCTCGCGAGTTATCTAGCCAAATTTAGACGACGAATCGACCCATACCAACCCTGTTAGGCTCTAACAAGTCATCCCATGAAATTTCAGCCATTGAATCGCATTAAAAACCCCTCCAAATGACGAACTGAAAATCTGCCAGTAGTGCCACCATTTTCCCGCCAAAAATAAAATTCAAATGAAGAAGAAGGTCAGCCCTTATCCAACAGCTGGGGGTGCGAATATCAGTTGGGTGCCCCTTAGTAATTGTGTTACCCCTTATCCAAAGTGGGAGTCCGAATAGCAAATGTCCTCCAGGGGTGTTCCGAGCAACTTTTCGAGCCGAATTTTCCAACAATCTTTATTTCCAAAAAAATACCTACAAACACACAAAACACCATAATAAGGACAAAAATGAGTACTAACAATACGAAACATTGAGGACAAATTAGAAACATAAATGCGTCTATCAGTCACTCAAACTAGATCAAGAATACAACATTGACTTGTACATTGTTAACAGACTCCGTTCTGTGTATGATCGATCATAAGTCAGGAATCAAGTTTATTATTGTGCAGGTACATAAGACCATTGAAGATTGAAGACAAGAATATTTTTCTTACTGGTTTTGTATCTTCGTGATTTGCTTTGTGCACAAACTCGATCGGCTGAGATCTGACTAGATCGGTTTATCCTTTAATATACCGATTATTGACTAGTCGTATTTAGACCCAACAACTATCATTTTGGCGGTACTCTTCAGTATCCGAATCTGGTAGTTTTGTTTGACTTGATCTGATTAACTTATTTAATCCAGATCTTGGAATATCTAAAACCTGATAAAGAAGTTTAATCTGTTTTAAAAAGAAAATCCCTTGTCACACTCAACATATGTATCTCAGATTGACTTCTTGAGATAGAAGAATGGTTACTAAACAGATAAGTCCTTTACTGTTTGGAAGACGATCCAAAGAGTTGAATGCTTAAAGTCTTCAGAGAGACTGAATCAACATAAGATAGTGGACTCTATCTTAGGATTCACGTGCGTAGGACAGATTGGTTGTAGGCATAGGGATACTGAGGAAACTAGGTAATTATAGGTAGTTTAGTTGGTCTCAACTATATGAAGTTGGTAGTGTATTTGTATAACAACTTAATTATGAGGGTATTCAAAACTAGACTAGGTCTTTTTTTTTTTTTTGGTTTCCTCATTAACAAAACCTTGTTGTGTTTTTACTTTTACTTTCCGCAATTATATATAATTATTTGTTTAGTTATAATTAAAAGTAAATGCATTGTATGTTAATCAAAAAGCACATGATATTGATATTATAGTATATCGGTCTTGTACCTTAACTATTATCAAGTGATTGCGTTGTATTATCTCGACTTTGTCTATAAACGATCACACAAGGTATCAGACTTATAAGTTGATATCGAAAAGATTATGGTGTACTTGGTACCCTCGTAATTTCACATTCATTCCTCCCTAGCCCATTTAGCTCCATGAAGAAGAGCTAAATCTTCTGTTTTCTGAACATGCAACTTTAAATACTCCTGATTTAGAAGATTTTTCATCTCTTGTATCATTTTTCAATATTGATCAAAACCAGAGTTTGGAGTTGAAGAAATCCAAGATGCATCAAATCAAGTTCAAAGCAATTTAATTTAGGTGAATCTAAGATCTTTTCAGTTTTGGGATATTCCCACCGCATCCAACTTACTGGTTTATCTTGTCAGACTGCTTGCATCAGAAAATGTATCTGAATAAGACTGAGGTCTAAATGGAGGAAGATGTTATTTCTTGAAAAATTATATTGCATCTTTTCTTCTAGATAAACCATCATTTGGTTGCACATATTTCATTCAAGTTTTTACTCCCTGCAAGCCACATCTCATAATGATATTGGAAAGTTATATTGTTCACATTTGTAAAAACTCCAACACTGAAAGGTGACAACATCCAAATAGACTTGGCAAACCAACATTCAAATAAAAGATAATGCAAAAATTCAAGGCTATTGTTACAAAAGATGCACATGTTATCTATTGTATCTATGTAATTCCCTAAGATTTGTTTAACATGAAAATCATTATTGATTTACTTTCATACAAAAAGTTTGATTCTCTGTGGCATTCCTGATTTCCAGAATTTCCTCCCGAATCTCGCTCTATCTTGTTCACAAGTATGTATATCATATAATCTACCATATAATGATTCACAGTAAAGATGTCATTCTAGTTGACATTAATCTAGGTTTATCCGGTTCTGAGGCATTATTTGAATCTGTTCAATATCGAATAAACAATAACATGAGAAAAAGAGGTTGTGATCAGATTTTGGTTCCACTTATTTGTATCATATGGATCAAATATTATACAAGTGTTAACGAATTGTTCCTTTCGGAATATGGTTGATCTAGAGTGCAATCTAAATCAGGAATCCAATGGCCAGTCTGTATGTTTATAGACTGTCTATTTCCAAATTCCCAACAAAAATATTTATGAATTAGCCTAATACCCTGCAACACACACTTCCACATCCAAGATGAGTTAGTATTTTTTTAATAGAAAAAATAAAATTGTTTTTGAAGTATTCTATTTGTTGAAAAGTTCACCCACCAACAGTTTGGTTGTGAAAAAATTTAGTCATCATTGCCTGGTTCATCTTGTTAGCTTCTTTAAAGCTCAACAACCCCCCCCCACCACCACCACACACACACACCATGCTCACTGGTTTACAAAGAAAGGCCCAACCCTTTATATAATATAATTTAGAGTTACATTCCTCTGTATTGAGTTAATCCTACCTGTAGTTTTCATTGGGAGTTTAAAACACCCTATCTGATAGACAAGTAAGCTAGACATAACATATTTAATAAGAACAAGTTAACAAGTTTACTTGCGTCTTTTGCTTTTCCAATTTACCATCTGGATTAACGATCTTACTTTTCCATCCTTTTGCTCTCTCTTCTAATTTACCAACTATAGTACCAAAAGTCTTTAGTTTTGATTTTTCGATGAATATCGTTGCCCCTAAATAAGAATCTTTAATGTCTATTTTTAAAATTTTCAGCAGTTTTGACATTATTCTTTTCAATTTATGATGTGTTTTCCTACAAAAAGAAACCCCATATTTACCAAAGTTTATCATTTGACCAGACACTAAACCAAACTCTTGAAGAACATTTGACAAGTTTTTACAGATTTGCAGATTTTCCTTAGTAAAAATAAGGCAATCATCTGCATACAACAGATGAGAAATCGGTTTATCGTGTTTACTGATTTCAATACCTTGAATCTGTATCGAGTTTTTTTCTTGCAATCATTAATCTCGAAAATACTTTCATGCAAATAAGGAATGGAAAGGGGGAAAGTGGATTCCCCTATCTAAGACCTCTTGATGGCTTAAAAAAATCTCCTGCAATGGAGGAAGTTGAGATACATTGCCTAATTAATTCACACCAATCATTAAAAAAAACCCCATTTTTTTCATTGCAGTTATTAGAATTCCCAATTTACCTTGTTGAAAGCCTTCGACATATCTAATTTAATCTTAACCCCCCCCCACCCCAAAAAAGAAGAAGATTTCATATGGTTTAGAGTGTAGATTAATTAATTCACGTGCAACGATAACGTTATCAAAGATTTGTCTTTTCGATTAAAAAAAACAGATTGAAAAGGTGATATCAGGTTATTACTCAATGTTTTCATCCTATTTTCCAGCAGTTTTGAGATAACTTTATAAAGAATATTGCATAAACCTATTGGCTAAAAATCAGCTGGTGTTTTCGGATTTTTCAATTTTGGAATAAGGAAAAGAAATGTTTTATTTAAATCTGGGTTCATAGTTTTTGTAGACCAAAATTGTTGAACCATACCAACTAATTGTTCACCAACCAGGGACCAATTATGTTTAAAAAAAAAACTGTAAATTCATTTGGGCCTAGAGATTTATTTATTGGCTTCATGCATCTACTACATCCTAAATCTCTTCAACTGATGGCATCTCCATAAGTCTATTGTTGTCGATGTCAGACACTCCACCATGGAGATAAGAAAATATTTCCTCATTTTCAAAAGACGACATATCATCGAACATGTTTGAAAATGATCTTTTAGATCAACCGTTATTTCTTTATTGTCTGTAATCTCTTCTCTAGCATTATTAAGAATGCAATCGATTTTATTACTTTTTATTCTTTTCAGTGTTTTTAAGTGAAAATATCTTGTGTTTCTTTCACCAAGATTCACAATATTATCCTTAGAGAGTTGTTTAGCTATTTATTCTCGAGTGTCGTACAATTTTTCTACGCTAATCATCTTATTGTTTGTTTGATTTTAAATCTGCATAAGTTTTTCTACTTCAAAGAGTAGGGTTTTTTTTCTTCCGGTAAACTAATGTTGATGGTGGTTTTTAGTTCAGGGCTAAACTTGTAAATTTTCCGCATTTAATGTCTTTGAAGACAAAACCTGTCACTCAATGTTTTGGAGGGCGCAAAGAAAGTTTCTTCTCTTTCTTCTTGTGATGAGCCATATGAAAGTGATGAGTGTCCAACCTCTTCATTCCTTGGATACAAGTAGCATAATATGATTATAGTTTGTAGTGATATATTCTTATGGCACATTTATTGAGCAACTCAATATATATATATATATATGAAATTTATCCAGAATGGTGCATGTAGCAACAATCCCAGATACTTTGTAAATTTTAACACCTTGCTTATGTTATTCCCTAATATAAGACCCTCTGAGTACTTTTCCTGTGTTATGTTCCCCGACAGAACCCTTAATATTGGTATGGCATGACGGATTTGTGTTCACTCGCAGCAGAGTAGCACAAATTTCCAAGTATCAAAGGTTAAGGTCCTTGCACGAAATACTCAGTCAGAAAGCATACTGCTCTCAGGCAATAAACTTAAAGAACTCTGTGTCAACACAAAAAATTCAATCAATTTTGTGATAATTCACAAGATTCAAATATTAACCTGATTTGCAAAAATTAGGGTTTCGCACCCTGCGCAGTATATTAGACCCCGTTGGTCGAAACTATGCTTAGCCAAACTAGGCAATTAAATCCTCCACGGCACACTGGAAGTGTGGCCATGACCTTGCTTGCCGGCCCCCCTTTACATAGACCAATCAGATCGCTTTAAATCCGCCACGACGCACTGGAAGTGTGGCCACGCCCTTGCTTGCCGGCCCCCCTTTCCATCGACCAATCAGGTCGCTTTAAATCTGCTACGGCACACTGGAAGTGTGGCCACGCCCTTGCTTTCTGGCCCCCTTTCCATCGACCAATCAGGTCGCTCTAAAAGCGCCACACGCATTTAGAATGAGGTCAGCCCCATGTTGCTTTCCGGCCCCCTTTCTATCGACCAATCAAGTCGCTTTAAATCCGCCACGGCACACTGGAAGTGTGGCCACGCCCTTGCTTGTCGACCCTCTTTTCATCGACCAATCAGGTTTCTCTAAATGCGCCACACGCATTTAGAATGAGGCCGGCCTCGTGCTGCCTGCTGGCCCTCTTTTCAATCGACCAATCAAGTCGCTTTAAACCCGCCAAACCCTAAAAAATGGCACCCTTCTATAACCACCAGTGGCCATCCTTGCGCCTGTGGTTTTTCTCATATTATGGCATGCCATAATTCCTTTAATGTGGCCATGGCGCCAATTGCATAAGACACCACTGTTTCGCAGCCATGCCACACACGCTAATTAGGGTTTCGACATGCCAAACCCTAATTTAGGCAAAGTTGCCACGTCAACAGAGCCAAACAATGTTCCACAGAACATGAGGATCAATGTGGCCATTAAAACTGATGTTGCCACACCACGTTTGAGTCTAACACCAACGTGCCAAAATTTCAGTGGCCATGGCTACGCCAGGTGCCACTTACACCATCGTGCCGCTGGCATGCACAAACTATGCCAGCCACTCCACCACGCCACTGGCATGCACGAACTATGCCAGCCATGCCGCAATGCCACTGGCGCGCGCTAAAGGTGCCACTGTACCATTGTCAGGCGCCAATAGAAGGTAGCCATAATCGAAGGCTACCCTTCCTCATAAGATGCAATCTCAGCCATCCAAGTCCGCCACCGATATGACAGGCTTGTGGAAAGTTTTAGGCGACCAGACACATAAATCTAATGGACATGGCTACGCCAGGAGCCACTTGCACCACCGTGCCACTGGCATGCACGAGCCATGCCAGCCATGCCATATTGCCACTGGCGTACACCAAAACGCCACTGCGCCATTATCAGGCGCCAACACAAGGTAGCCATAATCAACGGCTACCCTTCCTCATGAGATGCAATCTCACCATCGAGAGTTCGCCACTGAACTAACAAACTTGTGGCAAGTTTTAGGCGACCGGCCAAGACGAGCCTAATAGCATCACATGTTATTTTCCTACGGCAAGCCTCTTGATTTTAACCTGCCACACGTAGCAAAATGCTACATGTTTTCCACGAAAACACTCGAGACATCATACATGTCACAAACTGGGGGATGCTCATCAGGGTATTGGTCTGGCGGTTTACAACGTGTGGCGTGCAATATGCCCGTTACAAGAAAGTATCATAAATCGGGGCGGTTAGTAATGGAAAGAAGTAATGGTGTAAATGGATCCACCTCCTTCATTATGGAAGCATAATTCCTGACTTTACACGTTACTCTTCCACCACTCAATCATATCCACTTCCTACGAACCAGGGTACGTTTTATTACGACTTGTATAAATAGGTTTCACCTATTTCCACCAGACAACAAGTTTTGGTTAGAGAACAACACAGTATCCAGAAATCACCTGATATCTTTCCATTCTGCTATCCAGTTCTACTTTCTGATATAAGTCGTAAACAACCACACCTTCAGAATTAACGATTCTGGTCTCAACACTTTCTTCACTTCCCTCCCTAAGACTAACCCTTCTCCTTCACTTTGTGACCGAAGCAAGCCTGGAACAGCCATTTCTTGGTTTAGGCCAGGACTGTACAGATTGATCTCTTGAATCAAAAGTACTCCCGTGTAGTGCATTGTTTAGGGTTGTTGATGGTGGTTTTTAAACAAAGGGTAAACTTGTAAAACCCTAAAAATAACCTAATATCACCAGTGACACATTTATTAGGACATTTAAGGCAGGTAGTCATTATTTAATAGGGGGTATTTTTTCAAATTAGGGTTACAACGAACAAAACCCTAATTCACCTCCATGCCATTGGCACATGCCAACATGCTCTTGGTAGCTTTTCCTACCAAGGCCACGGCCGAAACGACCACGCATGCCATTGACACATGCCAACATGCTCATTTGGTAGCTTTTCCTACCAAGGCCACGGCCCTAACGACCACGCATGCCATTGGCACATGCCAACATGCTCATTTGGTAGCTTTTCCTACCAAGGCCACGGCCTTAACGGCCACGCATGCCATTGGCACATGCCAACATGCTTCGTTGGTAGCTTTTCCTACCAAGGCCACAGCCCTAACGGCCACGCATGCCATTGGCACATGCCAACATGCTCATTTGGTAGCTTTTCTTACCAAGGCCACGGCCCTAACGGCCACGCATGCCATTGTCACATGCCAATATGCTATTGGTAGCTTTTCTTACCAAGGCCACGGCCTAACGGCCACATGCCATTGGCACATGCCAACATGCTCATTTGGTAGCTTTTCCTACCAAGGCCACGGCCTATGGCCACGCATGCCATTGGCACATGCCAACATGCTCATTGGTAGCCTTTCCTACCAAGGCCACGGCCCTAATGGCCACGCATGCCATTGGCACATGCCAACACGCTCATTGGTAGCCTTCATCACCTAGCCGTGGCCCTAATGCTGTATTTGTTAGCCTAACTTGCAAGCCGTGCAACCTAGGCCAATTCGACCGTACGCGCCACTGGCACACGCCAAAAACCCACGCTGGTAGCCTAATTTGCAAACCATGCAACCTACCACCAAGGCATTCCGCACATGTCATTGGCACATGCCACGCACGCCACTAGCAGCTCTGGCATTGCCACTTACACTCAACGTACATGATGGACGCATTTATGTGTCTATTTTAGTCTCAATTCTCTGTAACGTTAGTACTCGATTTTGCGCTTATTTTGGTATTTTATGTCTTTGTAGGTGTTTTTGGAGAAATAAGCTTTTGCGGCGAAATTAGCTCGAAAAGTGGTTTTGCGCTCGTGGGAGAAAATTACTATACGGACCCTTTATTTGGATAAGGGGCGCTTTAATTACTAAGGGGTACACCATTGATAAGGGGCATCCTAATTGTTAGTTACACTCCAAGACACCCAGGTGTTAAAGGCACCCGACATCAGGATAAGGGGCGACCATCTTCAACAGTTTAAATCTCAAGTTTTGGCGGGAAATATTTATGCCGCAAAGAACAAATTAGGGTTCGATTATTAAACGTGTTCCAGGGAGATTCAATCACCGGAATTACTTTGAACGAGCCTGTTTGGGTTAATCATGGATGGTATGACCGTTAGATTGAACGGGGGTGGTTGGATGATCGGTTCTCGAAAAACAGAGGTGTGGAGTTCACGGTTTGCTGCGTAAGCTTCTGGGCTTGATTTCAGCGTGTTCTTTTCGGATTTGTTCTTGGATTTGGTTTGGGTTAGGCCTGTTTTGATCAAAACAGGGTTGGTAGGTCCATCAGACTCGATTAAATTGGGCTGCATTATCGGTTTGGAGCAAGGCAGGGAGGAAAGATAATCGGGATAACAGAGAGGAATTATTTACGGGAACTTGGTTGAATATTTGGATAGTACGTGGACAAGGAAAGAATATACTCTTTTCGACATATTTAGAAGAGTTTACAACTAAACAGAAGCCGCAAAGAGAGTTTAGAAGGGAAGAAATATCCCGAGACTTGGCAGCGAAGAAAAAAAAGATATTCCCGGGAAGATTTGATCGAGATTCTTGGCACCTGTTGGGTATATATAGGCAGCTGGGAGGTCGATCAAAGGGATACGGAGAGTTTGGGGTCGATTGGAGGTTTCAGAAACGCTGCAGGAGGAGTTGTAGCAGCAGCAGGAAGAAGAAGAAAAAAAGTTACCTGCTGCTGTAAAAACTCAAGAACACGAAGAACTTTGAACCAAGCAATAGCCGTCGCATAGCGGTCTCGAAACAACGACGCGGTGTTAACGCACTATCGTTCTTAAGGCGATCGAAAATCAAGGACCAACTTGATTGGGTCGTATATTTCTGAAAATCATTGTAAGCACTTTTATTATTATTTTTCAATACAATGATTAATGAAATTTTCTCCAATCTTCGTCCTATGAGTAGCTAAATTTCTTTTCTAGGGTTTTGGAGGAAACTATTTTTGATGGGTAATATTTAGTAATTAATTTCTTTGGCATATTTACTCCAAAAATTGTGTTTTAATTTGTCTAAAAATTCTCTCTTCTTTACATGCTTCGTGAAACTGTTTTGGGTAGTTTCTCCGTTCTTTTTAAGCGAAGGAGGATTAGGCCTTTGAATCGATTTAAAGTCATAAAAAAAAAGCATGTATTGTTATATCTTCCAAAGCATGAGATTGAGTTCGAAAATTGTTTTGAGTAAAGTCATGAGTATTATGTCAAAGTTTTATTTATTGAGTTTACCATCATTAGAAGTAGTGAAATCCAAAGCCCTAGACTCATCTCTCCTTGATAACAAAAATCAATTGTAATTAGTTTGTTTTAGTATTTTCTTTTAATTAAGTCTAAAATCAAAATCTTAAAAAAAGTCCGAGCGAACGATACTCGTATACTTACCACTTGTAAAACTGCAATCAGTACAACCTACCACCAAGGCATTCCGCACATGCCATTGGCATATGCCACGCACGCCACTAGCAGCTCTGGCATTGCCACTTACACTCAACGTACAACCTATCACCAAGGCATTCCGCACATGCCATTGGCACATGCCACGCACACCATTAGCAGTTCTGGCATTGCCACTTACGCTCGAGGTACAACCCGCAACAAGGGCATTCCACACATGCCAATGGCACATGCCACACGCGCCACTAGCAGCGCCACTTGCACTCAAGGTGCAACCAACACTCAAGATATCAACACAAACCTGGGGATGCTTTCTGTGGTTTTGGTTTGGCGGTCACAGCTGCGGCGTACACTATGCTCACATTAAGAAAGCGTGAAAAGGAATAAAGCGGTCAAATAAATGAGGAAATAATAGTGAAAACGTTTTCACCCATAAATACCTTGCGGTTACCACCTCCTCCCATTATTTCACCCTTTACTCTCTTCCTTCATGAGGCCATGGTACGTTTCAATCTCGACTTGTATAAATAGGTCTTACCTATTTCCACCAGACAACAAGTCTCGGTCAGGATAAAAATACTACACTCTCAGAAAAGGAAACTTTGCAAGCTCTCCAAAAAGCTTTCATCTCTTGCAAGCTTACGAAGCTTCCACTTTATGATACAAGTCGAGACACTACTCTCCCTGCACTATTCTGGTCTCAACACCTTTCTTTGCTTCCTCCCCAAATCAACCCTTCTCCTCCACTTTGTGACCGAAGCAAGTCTGGAACGGCCATTTCTTGGTTTAGGCCGGACTTGTACAGATTGATCTCTTGAATCCATAAAGTGCTCACGTGCAGCACATTTGTTTAGGGTTTGAACCAGTTTCTCACTCACCTACCGAATTTACCGAAATCGGCAGAAACGATTTTTACCCATAAACAAGGGTTTAGACTCGTTTCTCATCCACACAAAATTACCAAAATTGGCAGAAGCAGTTTTCACCAACAAACAATTGGCGACCACTGTAGGAGATTAATCTCTCGGTTGCAATATCAATTTTTAATTTCATTTTTTCAATCCCAATTTCAAGATGGTAGAGCTAAGTTCCGGGTCAGCAACAAACCCTGATGCCACCAGTGCTGAGAACATCCTTGGTATCAACGTTCCTTCCAGTGACATCAATGTACCACCTGTCATCATGATCAACACCAGCGGCGCAGGAAATGTTCCCTCGGGCGTTAAACCTCTGATCACCAGAGCCAGAGCCGCTGCCGCCACCCCCAATATTTCTTCAAGCGTGACACCCCCAGTTGTCACCAGAGCCGCCGCCACTCCACCGCCGGGACGAGAGACTGGAGGAGCCATAGGAAGCCAACCTCCTCTTACCACTTTTGATTTGATGGAAAGACAAAATGTTTTTGTAAGGCTCAGAGAGACATGGCTATAACTTAGAAAGACATGCCTATTTTCCTCTGGACACTGACAGAGCGGCTACCACAAGAGTCACGTCAACCCCAGATGGAGCTGACAAGGAATACTCTTAACATCCGACGCAAGCATTTCAGCAGGACTCGCCTTTATATATGAAGAGGCTCGCGTTGCTCATGAATGCCCAGTAGAAAGGAATCAGCAATCCAATTTCATCGCACGTGAATATCATGAAAGAAATTCTCCAAAATCGAGGCAAAGAAAAATTAGCAGCCCTCCTGAGTTCACATAGACCCTCTTCCCATCAGGAGCCGTATGATTTCTGGGGACGTCCACAAAATCGTGCAGTCTATGATGAAGCATTTATGTGAGATTCTGTATTTCTCCAAGGCGCAGCGTCAAGACATATTTACAGCCCTCAACCGCACTGTATCAGGAAAGCAGCTGTTTCCAGCCAGGGAAGGCGTTCCCAAACCCCAACCTCTCCTGGAAAGCACGATTGATAGATGGAACTGGGGACTCCAAACTACTGTTCACTTGAAGGATGTAGAGCTTGACAGCACGCTGATTGACGCGGCCTCCGACTTCAGCATTGTAACCGTCAAGACTCTGAGAGTTGCAAGGGAAAATCAAACAGAAGAAGCGTATTCTTTCCCATGAGGAGAAAAACATGACTTGCCGACCAGCACTATCTGTGTGCCGTCTTCCCATATGCCATATCGTATCAACTCGTTTTTCGAAGTCAAGGGTTAATTGCGCCGTCACTGGAGTTCTCTCCAGAAGCCGCTTCGACGTTTCTCTCCATGAGCCGCTTCAATGTTCTCTCCAGATGTCGCTTCACTTCAACGATCTCTCCAGAAGTCGCTCCACTTCAACGTTCACTCCAGCAACCGCTCCGCTTCAGCGTTCTTTCCATAAGCTGCTCCAGGATACGAAGCCGAAGCTCCTCTCCTAGATCCGAAGCCGAAGCTTCAGCGTTCTACTCCATAAGATTCAACGTCCTTTCCAGGAGCCGAAGCCGCTTCTACGCCTCCTTCCTGCCAAGGATCGTACCGTATCCGCTACACTCTTTCTTTCTAAGGTTCGTGTCCGTAGACACCACACTCCTCCCTGTCAAGGATCGTGATCGCAGCCATCCAAGGTTCATAGTTATGGCCACCTTTTTTTTCATCCCATCAAAGACCAGGGGACTTTTGTCCGTCTATCAACCCGTCATCATCCTCATGTTATCACTAACGCCTGATGATGCTCACTCACGGGGGAACCTAAAATACCCAAAGCCCAATCATGCGTGAAGGACATGCCTAGCAGATACAAAGCTAAGTAACTATCCTTAAACTAAATGTTTTATATCTATTAGACATATTCAATAAATTTTAAATATCTTAGTGTTGAGATGTGCGAATTCCTCAAAACCACTATTGTGTTACCAGGCATACTGCCTCAACACGTCATCCTTCCTCTTAGTGTTGAGACGTGAGAATTCCTAAACACTCACTACTGTGTTTCCAGGCATGCTGCCTCAACACATCCTTTCTCTTAGTGTTGAGACGTGCAAATTCCTTAACACTCACCACGACATGCTGCCTCAACACATCCTTTCTCTTAGTGTTGAGACGTGCAAATTCCTTAACACTCACCATCCGACATGCCGCCTCAACACATCCCGGCATGTTGAGACGCCTCAACACATCCTTTCTCTTAGTGTTGAGACGTGCAAATTCCTCAATACTCAAAATTGTGTTTCCAGGCAAACTGCCTCAACATATTTTTTGTCTTGGTGTTGAGACGTTCAAATTCCTCAACACTCACCACTGTGTTGCTAGGCATGCTGCCTCAACACATCCTTCCTCTAAGTGTCGAGACGTGAAAATTCCTCAACACTCACCACTGTGTTGCCAGGCATAATGCCTCAACATATCCTTCCTCTTAGTGTTGAGACGTGCAAATTCCTTAACACTCACCACTGTGTTGCCAAGCATGCTGCCTCAACACATCCTTCCTCTTATTGTTGAGACGTGCGAATTCCTCAACGCTCACCGCCGTGTTGCCAGGCATGCTGCCTCAACACATCCTTCCTCTTAGTGTTGAGACGTGCAAATTCCTCAACACTCACCACTGTGTTGCCAGGAAAACTGCCTCAACACATTTTTACTCTTGGTGTTGAGACATTCAATTTCCTCAACACTCACCACTGCGTTGCCAGGAAAACTGCCTCAACACATTTTTCCTCTTGGTGTTGAGACGTTCAAATTCCTCAACACTCACCACTGCGTTGCCAGGCAAACTGCCTCAACACATTTTTCCTCTTGGTGTTGAGACGTCAAATTCCTCAACACTCACCACTGTGTTGCCAGGCAAACTGCCTCAACACATTTTTCCTATTGGTGTTGAGACGTCAAATTCCTCAACACTCACCATTGTGTTGCCAGGCAAACTGCCTCAACACATTTTTCCTCTTGGTGTTGAGGCGTTCAAATTTCTCAACACCCACCTCTGTGTTGCAAGGCATACTGCCTTAACACATCCTTCCTCTTAGTGTTGAGACATGCAAATTCCTCAACACTCACTACTCTATTGTCAGGCATACTGCCTCAACACATCCTCCTTTTAGTGTTGAGACGTACAAATTCCTCAACACTCATTATTGTGTTGTCATGCATACTGCCTTAATACATTATAGTGCTGACGGCTCCACCACCTCAATACTCGTCTTTGTATTCAAGGCTCGTTGCACCAACACTACATGGCACTAGTACTCCGTGGCCAAGACAGAAGCGCGCCAGCCCAAAGATTGCAGACTGCTCCTGCCTCTTGCCAAAGGTCAATCGAATTTTCCTGGTAATCTTCTCATGTCTTGCCCTTTCGATTTTGTATCCTTGTCTGTCACCATCTCATGCTTACCCCGCAATAATGCCATTGTTACGTGCTAAGCAGGGGACTTAATGTTGATGGTGGTTTTTAGTTCAGGGCTAAACTTGTAAATTTCCCGCATTGAATGTGCCGTCACTCTGCAAAGAAACGGAGCCATATGAAAGTGATGAGTGTCCAACCTCTTCACTGGCACATTTATTGAGCAACTCAATATATATATATATATGAAATTTATCCAGAATGGTGCATGTAGCAACAATCCCAGATACTTTGTAAATTTCAACACCTTGCTTATGTTATTCCCTAATATAAGACCCTCTGAGTACTTTTCATGTGTTATGTTCCCCGACAGAACCCTTAATATTGGTATGGCATGACATATTTGTGTTCACTCGCAGCAGAGTAGCACAAATTTCCAAGTATCAAAGGTTAAGGTCCTTGCACGAAATACTCAGTCAGAAAGCATACTGCTCTCTGGCAATAAACTTAAAGAACTCTATGTCAACAAACAAAATTCAATCAATTTTGTGATAATTCACAAGATTCAAATATTAACCTGATTTGAGAAAATTAGGGTTTCGTGCCCTGCGCAGTAGATTAGACCCCGTTGGTCGAAACTATGCTTAGCGAAACTAGGCAATTAAATCCGCCACGGCGCACTGGAAGTGTGGCCACGCCCTTGCTTGCCGGCCCCCCTTTTCATCGACCAATCAGGTCGCTTTAAATCTTCTACGGCGCACTGGAAGTGTGGCCACGCCCTTTCTTGCCGGCCCCCTTTCCATCGACCAATCAGGTCGCTCTAAAAGCGCCACACGCATTTAGAATGAGGCCGGCCCCATGTTGCTTGCCGGCCCCCTTTCCATCGACCAATCAGGTCGCTCTAAAAGCGCCACACGCATTTAGAATGAGGCCGGCCCCATGTTGCTTGCCGGCCCCCTTTCCATCGACCAATCAGGTCGCTTTAAATCCGCCACGGCGCACTGGAAGTGTGGCCACGCCCTTGCTTGTCGGCCCTCTTTTCATCGACCAATCAGGTCGCTCTAAATGCGCCACACACATTTAGAATGAGGTCGGCCTCGTGCTTCCTACCGGCCCTCTTTTCAATCGACCAATCAGGTCGCTTTAAACCGCCAAACCCTAAAAAATGGCGCCCTTCTATAACCACCCGTGGCCATCCTTGCGCCTGTGGTTTTTCTCATATTATGGCCTGCCATAATTCCTTTAATGTGGCCATGGCGCCAATTGCATAAGACACCACTGTGCCACATCCATGCCACACACGCTAATTAGGGTTTCGACATGCCAAACCCTAATTTAGGCAAAGTTGCCACGCCAACCGAGCCAAACAATATTCCACAGAACACGAGGATCAATGTGGCCATTAAAACTGATGTTGCCACACCACGTTTGAGTCTAACACCAACGTGCCAAAATTTCAGTGGCCATGGCTACGCCAGGTGCCACTTACACCATCGTGCCGCTGGCATGCACAAACTATGCCAGCCACTCCACCACGCCACTGGCATGCACGAACTATGCCAGCCATGCCGCAATGCCACTGGAGCGCGCTAAAGACGCAACTATACCATTATCAGGCGCCAACAAAAGGTAACCATAATCGACGGCTACCCTTTCTCATGAGATGCAATCTCAGCCATCCAAGTCCGCCACCGAGCTGACAGGCTTGTGGCAAGTTTTAGGCGACCAGCCGCCTAAATCTAGTGGTCATGGCTACGACAGGCGCTACTTGCACCACCGTGCCACTCGCATGCACGAGCCATGCCAGCCATGCCACATTGCCACTGGCGTACACCAAAACGCCACCGCGCCATTATCAGGCGCCAACACAAGGTAGCCATAATCAACGGCTACCCTTCCTCATGAGATGCGATCTCAGCCATCGAAGTTCGCCACCGAACTAACAGACTTGTGGCAAGTTTTAGGCGACCAGCCAAGACGAGCCTAATAGCATCACAAGCTATTTTCCTGCAACAAGCCTCTTGATTTTAACTTGCCACACGTAGCAAAATGCTACATGTTTTCCACGAAAACACTCGAGACATCAAACATGTCACAAACTGGGGGATGCTCATCAGGGTATTGGTCTGGCGATTTACAGCGTGCGGCGTGCAATACGACCGTTACAAGAAAATGTCATAAAGCGGGGCGGTTAGTAATGGAAATAAGTAATGGTGTAAACGGATCCACCTACTTCATTATGGAAGCATAATTCCTGACGTTACACGTTACTCTTCCACCACTCAATCGTTTCCACTTCCTACGAGCCAGTGTACATTTTATTACGACTTGTATAAATAGATTTCACCTATTTCCACCAGACAACAAGTTTAGGTCAGAGAACAATACAGTATCCGTAAAATCGGTGATAGCTTTCCATTATGCTAGCCAGTTCTACTTTCTGATACAAGTCGTAAACAACCACACCTTCAGAATTAACGATTCTGGTCTCAACACTTTCTTCGCTTCCCTCCCTAAGACCAACCCTTCTCCTTCACTTTGTGACCGAAGCAAGCCTGGAACGTCCATTTCTTGGTTTAGGCCAGGATTGTACAGATTGATCTCTTGAATCAAAAGTACTCCCGTACAGTGCATTTTTTATGGTTTAAACTCGTTTCTCATCCACACAAAGTTACCAAAAACGGCAGAAGCAGTTTTCATCCACAAACAACTAAAAGCATACTTTTTTCCAGAAAGTTAATTCATTTCCAAGAGTTTCCAAGTTTTGGACCATTAAGATAATATTGTAGGGTTAGTGTTATAACCCAATATTATTTTTTCAAATCGATACATGATTGTTATTGTAACCAAACATCGAAAGTTTTGAAAGAAAAAGATTGATTTATGTATCTAAGACCTTATAAGTTTAGTAAAAGCGGGCTATCGTTAGAGCTCACCAGAACTAAAACTTTCAAAGAAGCGTCCTTAAATTGGTTTTGCCGATCCATAGTGACAAATTAAGGCTTTATCTAGCCTTTCTTGGATGCTTTCCACACCATCCTATGATTATTCCAGGTGAAGTTTGGTCCTCGTAACCGAAATCTTCCAAAGTAGACCTTTTAAGGAGCGTATTGCACGGTTCAGCCAAAAAATGGCTATTTGGTTGCTATCTGTTTTATAGTATATAAACCAAGTACTATTCTGACAACACAAAGAGTAAAAGATATAAAAGTGATCCAAAATTTATCTCATAGTCTAAAATATGAAATTCTAATCTAAAATTTATCTCGCGACCCAAATTTACTTCAAGATCTAAAATTTATATTATTAGCAAAAAGAAATTAACCAACTATTAAAAATTTATGTTGTAACTGAATTCTGTTATGAAACCTGAAAATTAGTTTTTGATTCAAAATCTACGTTACCAATGGTAAAGTTACTGGGTGATGATTTTTTTCGAATGAAAAAGGTTGTATTAAAGAAAAGAGAAACCTAGCCAAAGCCAGGATTACAAATGAATCAAAACTGAAATTTTTGCCATTAACACAAAAGACTTACAAGGATTGGGAATTAATCCACATTCGTCCTAAACAAAGAAACCAAAGAAGGAAGACGAGAAAACTGGTGAAAGTACTTTATGCAAAAATGCATAAGCCAAGAACTTCCGAGACCCACTACTTCTTTCATTAATCACGATCCACTCCCGGGCTTCATACCTCCTAATATCCAGCCCGCCGATAACAACATCCCAAAGACAACATTACATATTAACACAGAGTTCCCAATTGGTAAGATTTATTTGCTATCCAAAAATTTGAAAGTGTCTTTGTCACCCTCCATAAAACCAAGGTTTGTTTTATAAGAACTATGACCTCGATAACCTCTCTCTAGGTCTTCCGCCAAACACCCTCTGTTTCGCTCTTTCCACACATTCCAGGATGATAGCAAAATGTAGAATATTCCATATGTTCTTACATCTTCCTTTTAAGGCATTCCATTCCGGCTTGAGCAATTTGCAAAAAGCTTTTCGGATTGGCCATGAGATGCGCGAGATTTGATGAAATAATCCCACAATCTGAAACGAGAAATCGCACAGTGTAGCAACATATGGTCCGACGTCTCGTAGTCGAGTTACAAGAGGACGGCGGTGCTCGAAGATCTACACCTCTCCTGTGAAGTTAGCATATCTCTTGTAGGGAGTGAGTTATGGAAGACCGCCCACAACAAGAAGCTAGCTTTGTGTGGGATATCATTCTTCCAAAGAAATCTCGAAAAAGAACAACGGAGCCGTACTGCAGAGTCTCATAACATGCTTTGTTGCTGAAGTTGCTTGGAAATTCTGCTTCATCGTCACCTTCCATCAGATTTGGAGGATTTCCAAGATCACGCCTTAGTATATCCCATTCCATTTGTTCATTAGTGTTAAGCTGATGCCGGAAAACTCCATACCAACTTCCATCTTTGATCATTTCGACTAGTGATGCCTGTTTATTAGTGCAAGCCTTGTAAACTACGGGGAACAAATCCTTCAAACACCCATTCACTAACCACTGTCCAACCAAAACCTAACACCCCTCCACTTCTTATTTTGAAAGATATAATGTTATTAGCTTCCGGCAACGTCTTAACCACGTTTTCCATAGGCTTCTTCCTTGGGCTGTGTTGTCATCAACCGGCATAATCATCTCCTGTTTTACTTTTGCCTTTTGTTGAACAATGTTCCTCCACAATGCATTCTTTTGTTTAGTAAATCTCCAAATCCACTTAATAAGCAAAGACTTATTAGTAATTCTGAAGCTCTTAACTCCTAGACCCCCATTTTCTTTTGGTAAGCTAATCTTTGGCCATGACACCCACGACATCTTCCTCTTACCTTCAACGGCACCCCCATAGAAAGTTGCGCATTAGCTTAACCATTTTCTTTTCAATGCGCAGGTAAATGAAAGAGAGACAAATAATACACTGGTAGGCTAGCTAGACAACTTTTTATTAACACCAATCTTCCCGCTTTATTCAAATACTTCTTTTTCCAAGTAGCTAACCTTAGCTGCATCTTTTCTAAAACAGAATCCCAAATAGATATATTCCTTGAAGACGCTCCAATTGGCATACCGAGATATTTTATCGGCAAAGTCTCTGTTTTGCACCCTAGCTCCTTAGCCAAATCATTTATAATCCCATCCGCACCAACGCTCACCATAGTGCTTTTGTCTAGATTAAGCTTCATCCCAGTTAAAGCCTCAAACATGAGACAAAATTATAAATAATCTTGTTACCTCTTCTACATTCGCATCAATGAAAATAAGAGTATCATCAGCAAATTGTAAATGTGATATCATGCTCCCACTCTCTCGCAACCTTGAAACCATGAATTTGTCCTCTTGTAACAAACATCATTCATTAGCTTAGGCAATTTCAACAACCAAAAGAAAAGATAAGGAGATAATGAGTCACCTTGCCTCAATCCCTTAGATGGCTTAAATCTCTCCGTAGAGCTACCATTCACAAGAACCGATAGATGAGAGAAGAAGAAACACACCATTTGATCCAATTGATCCATCTATCTCCAAATCCATGCTTTTGAAGAAATAAAGAGTACCCAATTGATATTATCAAAGCTTTCTCCATATTCGATTTTACAATTCCAGGATTTTTTGACTTCAATGCTATCCACATTCATTAGCAATTAAAACCCCGTCTAGAATTTGCTTGTCATGTATAAAAGCTCACGAAAACCATAAGTCTTGGCATAACAAACTTTAACCTTTATTGCAAGTACCCAAAATTTTGTACACACTACCAATAAGACTTAAAGGCCCTAAAATCTTTAGGAGTGCCGTGTCTTCTTTCTTTGGTATAAAGCGTAAGGAAGAACAATTTAACCTCCAATCCAATGAGCCATATTGGTGGAAGTCATTGAGCATATTCATGAAATCCACTTTGATGATGTTAATCACTTCTTGTAAAATTCTCAGAGTGAAACCATCACGGACCAGGCTTTATTGGAACCCATATGTTTACTACCACCAAACTTCTTCTTGACAAAATTTCTTTCATCCATTTCTCTGTCCTCCTCCCTACCAGTGAAAATATAAGTTATCCAAAGAAGAGTTTGTAGAGTTATGAAGAAAAAAGATTGATGTAGTAATTTCTAATCTCTTCAATAAGATTCAGTGCAGACAATCAACACCACTAATCTGCCAGTTTCGCTAATTGTATCGCACTTGCAATTCCTGAAAATAACCCCGTTGGTATCTCGCCCCATCTAAATCCACATTACGGCTTAGCTCTTATTGCCACTTCCTAGCCTCCAATCTTTCAATGGTTTTTAAGCTTAATCTTACTTTGCAGTCGTACCTCTTGCTGTTTCCGGATCAGAACATGAGTCTCTTCAATAATATTAATCTCACCTATCTTCGCATTAGAGCGGCTTTTCACGTTTGACTCCACCAAACTGTTGTAAGCCCCAGGCTTAATGAAAAATTTCAAATTTTGAAGCTTAAAGAAAATAGTACTTGCACTTCTGTCAAAAACCATTTCACCCCACCATCTTTCCACATTAGTATAGAAATCCTTATGCTCTATCCGCCTTCTTTCCAACTTAAAAATATGGTTTTACTACCCACGGAAGGATTAGTGATAACCAAAGAGGATTGTGGTCCGATATAGTTTTGGAAACGCTTCATCAAATCCAATATTGAAAAGGAATCTATCAACCTACAAAAAGAGGATCGCTTGGTTATTCGACCATGTATATGCTCCACCAATAAGATATTTCTTATCTCCTTCTCCCTTGTTCCTTTCATTGTCCGATCTCGTGGAATTAAAATCTGACTATGCACCACGGACCATTCCTGACTTATTTCATTTAAGTCATCCCAAAGAAGCTCTCGGATCGTATTCACAAATTTGTATACATTTGTTATAGCCCATTTTAACCCATTGACTCTATTTCTCATTAAAGTAGAAATGTTGTTGAAGCCAATTCTTTCATCTTCTTTAACAAACTTACTGCTATCCCAAATAGAAAAGAATTCCTCCACTTGCACCTACGGAAGGAATGTAAGATAATCAAATTGATCGTCATACCACAACTGCTGCCTTATAAACCAATTGAAGAGATCGCATCACCTTAGTTTCTTGGACAAGACACAATGCACATTTCTGGTTTGCAATCGATTTTAAGCGCCGTTATTTTGTCGAAATCATTTAGTCCTCGACGTTCCAACAAAGGATTTTAAAATCCATCTCCACCACTCTGCTCCCTTGCAACACCAACAATATCATCTTCATGTGGTAAGACAGATTCTTCCTTGTTAAAAAATCTCCACATTCTGCCCATCTTCATCTCTGTCTTAAATCTAGTAATCTATCACCTAATTTAATAATTTGATAAAAAAATCACTCAGAATCTATCACCATCTACCTCCAAAATTGCATCATGACGAAATTTGGATTGTCGACCTGTCTTCAGTAATCTATCAATTTAACCCAAAATTTACACAGCCTCATTACCTAAAATTTTCGCATATACCCCTCCCTTTGTGACTCAAAACATGTCAAAGTGACTCATATAGTGTCTCATAACCCAAAGAACATCTCGTCCGCAAAGAATTACTCCACAACGCATAATCGACGCCTGGACGTAAAATTGCACCGTGATAATCTGCCACTTTAAGCGAAAATATGTCTAAGATTATCACCCAAAATCCGCTAGTGTGACTTAAAATTCATTTTGTGGCCCAAAATCGCATGGGGACCTATAATATACCTCAATTATCCAAAATCTGGCGTGTGGTTCAAACTTTACCACCATGACCCAAATTTTTTTTGTTAACTTGAATCCTGTATCGAATCTAAAATCTGCCACTACGACGCTAATTTTGTTTTGTGACTTAACATTTGAAATATAACGAAACCCCGATAGTTGCTACGCATGTTTTCATAATTCCAAGCGGTGCTACAATTCTCGTTCAGAGGGGTTAAGGTCGAGACATTTATCAGAGGGTAACCAAGCGGTTCTACAATTCTCGTTCCCTGACCCATATCATGGTTCATTGCGTCTCTTTCATTTCTTTGTCCAACTCTGGTTTGAATATTGGTTTCTTCAATCTGCTTAGAGGTTCTTTGAAACAAATTTTTCTTTCCCGACGAATTTCAAAATCAGACAGTATCTCTAAACATGGTTTGATTCTGAGTTAGCCTCTCACGAGGGCTGGACTCTACTAATACTCTAGTTTTTTTGGGTCCTTCACGTACCAGAAAGCCCTTTTGGAGAGTGGGAATATTTGGTTGGGCCGAACGTCATCGGCACATGGACCACTTCAACCCTAAGGCTTAACTACTAGTGAAAACTACCGTGAGACCCATTTTTCAGATTTTTTCCACTGAGAAACCCACGCCCACGGAAAGTCACGCTAGCACCCATTTTCTAGGTCAAAATTTCCCTTACACCCATATTTTCTTAAATTATTTCTTCTCTTATTCTTCCTCCGTTTGGTTTTTTCATGGCTTCTTTTATCATTAGAAATTTCTTCTTCAAGTGCTGGATTCTTCTTGAACTAGATTCAATCTGAATTATGGGGCGAGATCGAGACTTGGATTCAGCTAATGGAGTAATAAACGACATCACTGGAAGAATCAAATTAATGGTTTTGCTGATGTTGATTTATGTGAATTAATGGATTGATTTTGAGCTTGAGATAGAGACTTGAAGGCTGGATTCTCAGTGATGCTCTATAACAGCAAAAAAAAATCGATTTGGTGTTGTGTTTGATCGAAGAAGGTGTTAGAAGGCATGAGAACGAATGGGTACTTGATTGAACAGGGAATTTAACAGCAAAAATAATAGATTTGTGGTGATGATTGGATGGAAATGAAGATTCATGTTGGTTGAATTGGTTTGTTGTGGTCTGAATTTGAGGAGTAGTAGACGGAATTTTGATCGATTGGGAAATTGGTGTTGTAGATGTAAATGAAGATGGTAGCAGGTAATGATTGCATGTGTATTTGAGATGGGTTCTGTAATGGAATGACGTTATGGGATAATTCCAATTGAGCCAGTGGTGTTGGTTGAGATTCCGACCAATTGCTTCAATTGTTCTCTACATCAGCGATTGAAATGGGGGTTTTTGGTTTGGATTGAACTGGAGTTTCCAGATCCAATTCAAAGATGATGATGATGGTGGGAATAGTTTGTGTTGGCTGCAATCGGTGGCAGTGCATATATTCACGAATGAAGTGAATGTTCTGTGCTGCATGGACAGATCTTTCTGGTTTCACTTCATCTTCCACAACCCATCTCGTGTAGTTTTAGACACTTCTTGTTTAGTCGATTTAACCAATAACTCAACTATATATCTACCTACTTGGAGTCAATCAACCTTCAAGAATATTCAATGGCGCCATATGGGATACATACATATCAATCGGTTTTATACAAGTGAGCAAGTGAATTACTACTTCTGAGGTAATGGTATAGGCTTCTTTGTTTTTTATCGATTTGCTTCATCTTTTTTTTATCAACTTTTTTTCTTCCGGGTGTATGCTGTGAATGTGTTTACAAAAATGGGGGTGTATGATTAGTTAAACAAAGTACGTAGTACGTAGAAATGGATCGATATGGTCTATCATCCAAAGAAGTGTATTAATGCTAATGATTATACATCTTATGAGGGAGTTCATCGTTCAAGTTAAAGAAATTAACTGCATTCCATTTATTCCATTTGTTTTCCATTACCGATGGGATCCATATCCAATTCGATTGTGTTGCAAAACCAATTTAAATACTTATTTTTGATATTGAGATCAACAAACTAGCATTAAGGCATATTTATGTGTGTTAAAAATGGTGGCTTTGGTAATTCTTTTAGTGGTTTCTAAGAGTAGTATATATCTTATGTTTTTCTTAGAAAGCTGAACACCTTGTCATTATGTTGAATTGTTTTGAGGTCTTTAAGATATAACATGTTTATGCAGATTAAAATAGATGCATAACTTGTTATGCAGAAAACTGAAATAGTGCATAACAATTTATGCAGATTAAATTAGATGCATAAATTGTTATGCAACAAATTGAAACGGTGCATAACACGCTATGCATCAACTTTTTTGCTATCGAAACAAGCAAAAACAGAGACTGCATAATTTGTCATGCACCTACAATAATATCTGCATAACATGTTATGCAGACGCGAAAATAGATGCATAACCTGTTATGCATCCGAAAATACGGCTGCATAATGCATTATGCATCGAGAAAATTGTTGCACAATCTTTTATGCATCGAGAAATTAGATGCATAATGCATTATGCATCTATTTTTTATGTACGCACTAATACAATGGCCACATAACTTGTTATAGATGCATAACTTTGTTATGCAGTGGAGAAAATGGTTGCATAATTCGTTATGCGTCTGCAGAATGTGTTATGCATCAAATTCTCGAAAATTTTGCCTATAATGATGATCACCTCCGATTTTTTCGTGAAAAACAAAAATTTGATATTCTTATTTGTACTCGTTGCGTAGCTCTCTTAAAAAGATTTCTAACGATATAAAATTTGTAAAATTCTAAGGCGCGGATTTTTAGATATGTTTTATCCAAGTTGCGTTGCCAATTATACCCTTGATGCGTAACCCATCATGCGGATGCATAATCCGTCGTTCAGACATTTTTAATAATTTCATATAATTATGGGTGTCACGGAAATAATTATGGGTGTCACGGTACCTAAAATTAATTGTGGGCCTGACAATGAGAATATTATTTTTTTTTGGGCCTGTGCCTAATTTTCCTCAACTACTATGCTGCTGAAACAGGATTTTATGCACACGTGGAGCTGTGTAATGCAAAGTGCAAACAGAGAAATTTCAATACCCGATACACACCAGTCCCTCACCTACACCTGTTGCACCAGAAGATGTCCTAACAACATGATTACGCTAATAACCCTATTTATCCATCATGAAGCTGAAAAGCTGGAGTGATTTAATAGTCAAACCAAACCCATAGCCCCCACCAACCCTGCAATTCAAAACTTCTCAATCACACAGCAGAGCCCCCAAAACGACATATCATTATCAGAAAAGAAAAAAAACATCACACAGATATGCAAGATTTTTCAGCCATGATCATTGTTAGAATTAGATACAACAAAGGATTTGAAAAGTATAATACACCATATATCTTCAAATATCAAAAGGCCAGCTAATTCCTAAAGCTGAGTCTCAGAACCAAAAAACAACTAAGAGTCTCCCTGCAAGCTTTGTTTTGGCTCAAGAGTCTCAGTAAAGGTCTAACAAGAGTAGTTAAGCCAGCTGGGGTTTACCAAAAGCATGATAACCCTTTTGGCACAAACATTTTGGAAAAGAATGTTATGATGCAAGTTATGGTGGACCTTAAGAAAAAAGTTGTAAGACAAATGGCTGCAGTGACTGAGGATAAGGAAAAAACTATTATCAGACTTGAATATGACAACTCACCTCTCTTTGGGTAAGATTCAGACAATATCCCCATATCTTACAGACGTGCCAAACTGAATAATCGGAATGCAGCTAACTTTCAAGGGTGCAGAACCGGATATATAAAAGCAATTAACTTCCTTAAGGGACCAAAGATGGGGTGGAGTCTCTGACAACAAATGGAAGTCGTGTGCCGTGTTCAGATCTGCTTGGGCTGGATCCGTGTGCCATGTTCAGATCTGCTTGGGCTGGATCCAGACAGAGACTGTATATACACTAAAATGAAACAAACCTAAGGAAACTAAGGAAACTAATTATTTAGAAGGAACACTTAACTATTCTAACTGCAGCAAATTTCAAAGTGTTGAATGGTTTAGATACTAAGGAGGGTGGTATTCCCCTAATTGGTTGCAGGTAACGATGCAGAACTAGATGCAACCATTTAATGATGCAAAATATTCATGGTGTTTTGGCTTTGATAGAAACAGTCAAAGGGAAAACTGAAAATGGACAGAGAGATGCTCAAGTCTGTAACTTAAGCACTGAGTTCGTAAGCATGTATCAGTGCGACTAATAACAAGAATGCTACTGTATCAACAATATAAAGAACCTAACTACAGTGTTTGCAGACATACAATTTGGTAATAGAGGCTTATCGTGGAGACGGAAATGTAGTATAGAAACATAAATCAGGTTGGTAGAGCCTTACTAAAAGACGGAAATTAGCTTAAATGCAGATAAAGCAGAGTCCAAACATAAATCATGTTGGTAGTTACAGAGAATGAAACAGACTTGTGCCATACTGCCATCTAGGGAGAGTTGTGTCATTATACTACCTAGCTACAACATATAAATCATTTTGTTAGCGAATAAGGTGACGAACTGCCGATGCTAATGTATGCCTCTAAGTTCCAGCCATACTCTACTTTAAAACTCCATCGCACCAAATATAAAAGTAGCTATAAAATGCACAAGCCATGACATCAAGATTCAATACAGGTAGACAGTGATATAAAGAGAAGAACAACTAGCGAAGCACTGAACTTCAATTTGAAAACTTAAAAATTAAGTCGTTATACATGACATAGCAATTATGTAAAACCAAAATCCCCTACGATATTACCAGATTAAATGTAGGTATGTGCAGATATATACCTTCCTACTGCTGCATACATTGACTAACTTTCTTATCATATTCGGTCAAGAATTCTCCAGCTACCTGTCTTGGTACGTCAACCGGTTCCATTGCTTTCGTATTTTCTTCTCCTAATGCTTTCAGTGAAACCAAGGTGTTCATATGCGGGACTACTTGAAATATAGCTTTATCCTTGCCAAAATCCACAAGTACTTTTGAAGATGAAGAATTTAGGTTATGAATTAGGATTTTGGTGTTTGAGTGACATAGAACTCTATCCCTACGCAAGAGGACAAGCGAATCTTGGACAATTTCTTGTGTGTCCGTGTTGCTTAGACTGAACTGCTTAATCCAACCCAACGACCCATCTTCTTTCTTCTTAAATAGAAATATATCAGATGTCTTCGAATCTTTATCATAGCGGTCAGCTGATAAATAATCCCCAAAAACCCCAAGTGTGAAATTCCAATCAGCGAGAAAAGATTCAGGTAATTCGACGAAAATTTCATTCGCCAAATCAAAAGCCACAATTGTGCCATCTTTAAGCTTCCAATGCAGAGCTCCATTTACAAACACGCCCCGTCTACAATTAAACCAACCTGGATCTTTGTTGAATTTCTTCCCTAAGTTCCTCCATCCCTTGCCACTTCCAAGTGTGTACACATCAACATGTACAGAATTGGGTTCTTTCAACAATTTATACATTCTAACAACCTTGTACTCATTAGAGGAAGAAACATAACCGAATCCAGTCAACAATCGTTCACCACGACCATCTGTTCTCTCAAATTCAGGTAAAAAAACACATTCTCTTGTGATGGGATTACAGATGTAAACAGGTTCATAATTGACCCACGCATTATTATGGCATCCATTTAGACAAACTAAGCCATTACAGGAACCAGTAAAATTGTAATACCTAAACGGAGCAGGGTTTAGTTTCATTCTTGTAACTCTATGAGAGGGTTGTTCCTCCGAAGAAGAATTCTCATCATCATAAAATTCTAAATAATGAAACTGTCTGTATGCATGAACTGGATTGTCATTCACAAAAAGGAAAGTAAACTTACCACCAGAACCACCAGTAGAATCAAGATTGTTAAGGCAGAGATTCAGGTGAGATTGAGAAAACGATTGATGACCGATCACCTTATTCCATGATTTGGAGACTAACTTGCAGTCCAGAACTAATTCTGCTGGTAAACGTGTTAAAATGTTGAAGATGATATCTGCTGGAAGCATTTTAAAGTTACCCATTTAAAAAAAGAGTTGAAAATTTGAAGAAGGGATGATAATTATTTTAGGGTTTGGGGAAGAAATTGGGTTTTTGTTATGGAGACGAGGAAAGAGCGAGTGAGTCGAGTGACCGACTTTGAGAAATACTAAGGGACCTTTTCCCATTTTCAAGTAGGGGTGTGCAACGGACGGACGGTTACCGATACCCGCGTCCAAACCGTCAAAGTTGCGGATTTGAAAAATCCAACCGTATCCGGCTCAATCACCCGCGGATTTAACATCAGCGGATCAGCGGATGATACGGATCGGATGCGGATTAACCGCGGATTTAGTCAATAAAAAAAAAAATGAAAACAGAATTTTAAGATCATGTTATTATTTGAAACATACATTCAAATACCATATCACTCGAACATATGACTCGACCGATCATTGTTGTCAGTCGGTATGTGTATACTACTACTACTGTGAAGTCTGTCATATACAGTTCATCAAGCAACGTGCTTATAACCTCACAAAATTATGGGTTGTTACACTGTATAGTGTTTTTACATGCTACCATGTTGGTTTCTGTTTCCCAGTCTCAAACTTACGTTATCAACCTTTTACTTTTCTCTTCTTCACGTTTTCCAGTTCATACATGTTACAAACCATCCACAAACACAACTATTTGATAAAAACCTTACTTGCCCTGCGGTGCGGGTAAATCCGCGGATTGCAAAGTCCAACCGCAACCAAACCGTGTAAACGTGCGGATTTGAGAATCCCATCCGTGTCCGGCTCATAGCTCTTGCGGATTGGGTTTCACCCGCAATTTCACGGACGGATACGGGTGAAATCCGCGGTTCCGGTTTTTTTGCACACCCCTATTTTCAAGGGACTGTTTGGGGTATAAGGTTATCACTTGTAAATCGAGTTGGGTACAAAACTTGAAAATAATTTCTAAAAGTAAAAAAAAATGTAATTTCTGGGATTGATTTCTACTCCTCGAAAAGGATAAGTACTTCTAGTAGTACTCAAAACACCCTCTTAGTACCACCAAGTTAAAGTGGCCATGGTGAGGTGGTGACTACTGAAGATTTTTAGCATACCAGGCAGGGCAAGGGCAAGGGCAAAGGCATACTAATTTTCCTCTGTTTTTTTTTTTTCCTCCTCAGCCAGAAAACAATTACATTAATGAATCAAAACAGAAATTTACAACCAACACTAGACAAATCTGAAGCAGGAAACATCCTGCAGTTCCTGCCGAGTCACAAAACTAGGCCTAGTGTCAAATCTCAAGACACTCTCTTGGCACTAGACCTAGTGCCTAGAGTAGCCCTTTATCTAGCAAGACAATCTACTGAGACATTGGTCTCTCTAAAGTTGTCTTTAAATTGAATCTCAAGGAGAGACTGACAAATGATGAAACTCCATCTAGACCGGATAATCCAAGGTAACTTCCCCTCTCATTGAAGGCATGAATGATACCCTTGTCAGGAACATGCCAGATGACTGCCGGCAGTTTTTCATGAAACTCGTGGCTGTACAAGTTCAGTATGTATGTGCCTAGAAATCTGTAAGTCATATACTTGGTTCCACATTTTGACTTTCATCCTGTAAACCATCTTCCAAGACCAACTGCATAATTATAGCCTTAGACCTTCTCACATTTGGCTTGCTACCCTAAAAAATTACCTTGTTTCTTTGTAACCATAGTTCCCTCATTGTAGCACAAGCAGCAGTTGGCCACACCTCCTTCGCAAATGGACTTTTCTGTTTTACACTGGACATCACCTCTTCTAAAAAAAAATGGATTCAGAAAAAGCCAAAAATATTCTCCCGGCCATTTCCAGAAAATGCGACTGAAATTACATAAGCACAGTAAGTGAGGCATTGCATCTTGCTCATGGCAACAAACAACACCTAGATGCTAGATGTTCATATACTCCTTGTTGCAACTAGCTACCACACATTGCTAGTAATACTTAGTTGTAAAAAATGGTTTCCACAATTTCACAGGCCAATTCAATTTAGGTTCTCTAGTTCTTAATGTAACTATCAAAATTTATTAAATTCTGGGAAAATAAGAGAACTAACAAAAGTATAAACTTACTCCATTCATAAGATGCCCAGGGCATAGAGTAATCCACAGAATTACTCCCACATCATCATAAATAAGCATCCGAGTCTCACAATTGGGTAAGATTTAAACTAGCTCCACAATCTGGGAATAAGACTGAAATCATGATTCTAACTTGACCTAAAGTCACATACAATCCTGTGTATGAAAAAAACCAGAGTTGGGCCTTAAGCTACCTTAGGAACCAGATGTTTCAGCAACAACCGGTTGGGTATGATCCAGACAAAATCACCATATCTTAAAAAGAAACAGAACTGGATTATCGAGCTACGAGTAACTTTCAAGGATGCAGAACCAGACACAAAATAGCAATTAACTTTCTTAAGGGAGCAAAAGATGGGAGGAGCTACAACAAATGGAAGTAATATCCAACTCCAAATCTGCTTGGGCAGGATCCTACAATGAAACAAATCTGAGGAAACTAATTTAGAAAGAATAGATTACTATCCTAACAACTGCACTAAAGTTCAATGTGTTGAATAGTTTAAATATTGAGGAGGCTGGTATTGCGCCAATTGGCTGCTGGTAACGGTGCAGAACCAGATGCAACCATTCTGATGAAGCAAAATATACTAAGTGCTTTGGCCGTGAAAACAAATAGATAACTTTAAACAGACAGAGAGAAGTAGCTAGTGGTCAAGTACTCTAAGCAATATTCAGAACTCAATCTAGAATGTTAGATTAATGCAAGTCTTTAACTAAAGCACTAAGTTCGTAAGCATATATCGGTAAGACTAATAACAAAATTCTACTGCATTAGCTATATTAGAGAACCTAAGTACAGGGTTTGCAGACATACTGTTCCATACATGCATTCATAAAGTGGGTGTATCCGCTATTTATACGTGCACTGATCCTCTCAGACAAACAAGCTGAAATCCTTGCTGACAACAAAAATATGAGTTTTTCCGATTCCTAGTAATATGGTGCAAGGAGCCTACCTATAAGTGAGCCGTGTGTTGGAGAAGGAGATCAAATGTAGCATTAATAAAAGACACAATTAAGTAAGTTCATTGCAGTTAATAGAGTCTAGAAGTATGAACCATGTTGTTTGTTACAGAGAATAAAACATTTCTAATTTATAAATCCATATCTTTATATCCATGCAAAACAGAGTTGTGGCACGATGTCATTTTAGATGAGCTGGGTCATATCAAATGTAACATACGAAACTCATTTTGTTAGTAAATAAGGTTTTTATTGCTGATAATACAGTACGCTCAAAGCTGTAACCTTACTCTACGGTAAAACTTCATCACCAAATACAAAAGTAGCTATAACATATATGTATCCCATTAAAATTTAATCCAAGTAGACAGTGGTAGAAAAGAAGCATAAATAACCAAGGATGGCAGCTAAACTCCGATTTGGATACTCAAAAAAAAAAAAAGATAAACATTAAAATAGTACTTCATATAAGATCACAAATCTCAACGAAAATTACCAGATTAAATGTGGGCACTGGCAGATACATTCCTTCCTACTGCTGCCTACAGGATTGATAAAACTTATCGGCCCCATCCTGCACACGCTTTTGATAAAACACTGCCTCCCATGGGTTATCAAATTTCACATCTTCTGGTAGTGGTACGTCAGCTGTTTCCATTGTTTTTGTATTTTCTTCTCCTAATGCTTTCAATGAAACCAAGGTATTGATATGCGGGATTGCTTGAAATATAGCTTTATCCTTACCAAAATCCACAAGCACTTTTGAAGATGAAGAATTTAGGTCACGAATTAGGACCTTTGTCTCTGAGCGACATAGAACTGTACCCCTATTCGTGAGGACAAGCGGATCTATGAAAATTTCTTGTGTATCTGTGTTGCTTATACTGAACTCTTTAATCCAACCCAATGACCCATCTTCATTCTTCTTCAATAGAAATATATCAGAAGTTTTCTTATCTTTATCGTAGTGGTGAGCCGATAAATAACCCCCCAAAACCCCAAGTGAAAATTTCCAATCAGTGGGAAAAGCTGTAGGTATTTCTGCAAATTCTTCAGTAGCCAAATCAAAAGCAACAATTTCACCATTGTTAAGCTTCCAATAAAGAGATTCATTCACAAGCTCACCACCGGTATTAATGAACAAACCAGGTCATTGCTGAATTTCTTCCCAGTGTTCCTCCATCCCTTACCACTTCCAAGTGTGTACACCTCAACATGTACATAATTGGGTTCTTCCCACAGGTTATACAATCTCACAACCTTGTACTCATTAGATGAAGAAACATAGCCAAATCCAGACACCAATTGTTGACTAGGACCAGGTGTTCTCTTAAATTCTGGCAGAAAAACACATTCTCTAGTGATGGGATTACATATATAAACAGGTTCATAGTTGACCCAGTCATTATCATGGCATCCATCCAGACAAACTAAACCATTGCAAGAACCAGTAATGGCGTAAAACTTAAACGGAGCAGGGTTTAGTTTCATTCTTGTAATTCTATGGCAAGGTTGTTCCTCTGAAGACGAATTATCAGCATCATAAAATTCTAGATAATGAAACAGTCTGTATGCATAGATTGGATTGGCATTCGCCAAAAGGAAAGTAAACTTACCACCACAAGAACCAGCAGCAGAATCAAGATCTTTAAGGCAACGATTCAGGTGAGATTGAGAAAATTGTTGACGATTGATCACCTTATTCCATGATTTAGAGACTAACTTGCAGTCTAGGACTGATTCTGTTGGTAAACGTGTTAAGATGTTGGAGATGATATCTACTGGAAGCATTTTAAAGTTACCCATTTCAAACCCTCCTAGTGTAAGACAAACGATCTAGATCTGAATAAGGGATGACAGTAATTTTCGTAGGGTTTTAGGATGAAATGGGATTTGTTGTGGAGACGAGGAGTGACTCTTCGAGAAATGCAAAGGGGTTCTTTTCCCTTCTTCTTAAGGACTGATTAGGGTTTAGGGGGCAAAAACTTAATGGACAGTCCTACGATCTATAAAAACTAAAAAAGCCCACTCAAGTAGGACTTAATGGACTTAATGGATAGATCTTTGGCATTGGCGCGTTTGGATACAAATCTGCTTTTAAGTTTTAACTTGAACTATGATTTTAGGCATACAAAAAAACTTTCAGGGCATACAAAATGATAGTCCCATCTTGAGTGACCTTATAAGGGGTAACCTATGGGTAGCTCGGGCCACCTATATACCCTTAATACAAAAATCTAAAATCGATTTTCTAAAAAATCAAAATCAGCTTCCCTTAACATCTCTTCTTCTTCCTCCTCTAGCCGAACTCTTCCCCTCCCGCGAAAAAAAAAATTCATCACCGTGATTAATTGTCGATTCGTAAAAATTTGAGTGTCGATTAAACTGAATTACATAATGACTCGTACAAAGAAAAGCAGAGACTAGGCAAACCAAATCGTCTTCTAATCCATCAATTGAAGAAGAAGAACCAATTGAAGATGAAGGTGTAGAAGCGAAAATCAACCACCAATTGAACCGGAAATTGAACCAATCTGCATCTCCAACTCTGGAAACGAGGATAAGAAAGTAAGTTTTACAAACCCAATCTCCTATTTGTTGTTTTTCATCGATTAAATGACGGTTACGGTGTTGGGTTCGGCTCAAAATTGAGTTGCGTTTTTAGCCGAACTGTTCTTCACAAAAGCTTCCCGTAAGTGTATATGAACAGTTCGGCTTGAAATTTCATGAAATTTCAAGCCGAACCTAGTCACAGAAAGAGATGCACAGGGGTTCGGCGTATTCGATAATCATAATATGTGCCGAACCTAGCACATTTACGAGGTTCGGCTATTACGATATTCACAATATGTGCCGAACCCAATACAAAATTATTAACCCAAAAATGTACATGATCAGGTTCGACTTATATTCTACTTATTCAAATTGCCGAACAACGTGTTTCCAACAGGTTCGGCGCTTACGAATTTCTAAATATAAGTCGAACCCTAAACATTTTTTCTTCCAGATAGTTCACTGTAGGGTTCGGCTTGTTAGGACAATTCGAACCAAGCCGAACTCTGGTCTACAAGGTAGGTTCGGCTCATAATAAACACTTTCGGCTAGCATTATATTTAGAAATTAACTGTTCATCCAGACTCGCCGAACCTTAGTGAAAAAACACAGATTTTTGATGATTTTAACCTACAAAAGTGACATTAAACATAAGATAAATGACTACAATTCAAGGGTAACTAAATAATCTACACAAAAAAATTTCTCACTTTCCCCTTCTCCTTCTAAAAAAACCTAACTTTTTTTTTCTTACTCAAATTTTTTTATTAATCCTAAAACTAATCACTAATCAGAATTATTTTAACTAATCATTAGTATTAATACTAATCCTAAAAGGGCAGATTTGCCATTACCAAAAATATTTGGTTAAGGGGCTTCTGATTTTGCTATTTACACTCTTTTTTTGTCTTTACTTGGTATGCCCTAAAAGATTTTTGTGTGCCTAAAATCATAGTTCTTTAACTTCTGCTTTTGGAAGTCATTTTGAAATTGCGTACCCAAATTAATTTTTGATTTTTTTGCTTTAAGAAGGAATCGTGATTTAGGGGGAAGTAATTACGTGGGGGGATAATTTAAACCCAACCGTACCACTAAGATAGGGGATGACCTCAGAAACAGAATAATGGACACACGCTTTATTTAAAACTGAAAATGTGTGTGTGGGGTATCATTTCTGGCTCTCTTCGTCCTCTCTAGTCTCTACTCCTGGATATTGTCAGATCTGAACTGCCACATATTTCATTTCTCCATAGCGTCTTCCCCAAGTTTATTGGAATTATGATCTCGCTATGAGTCTCGTATATTTCTTCACCAACAAAAACAAAATGAGATTCTTAATAAGTAAGATTTATCTTGCTTTCAGAACATGATAATTCTGGTACTCACTATCAATTTTCTTGGTTTTCCTTGTCTTTTCTGCAAGCACCAAATTGTAACTATGCACAATTGATACCAACGTACATGATAGCTCATATACAACCAATAAAAATATAAAAACAAGCATAAGATGACACGAGAAAAAGACAGCACAGACCATTAAGTAGCTTATATAGTCAGTCCGGTGAATCCATAACATTTTAGAGGATGAAAAACACATGACTTGGTATCACTGACAAATGTAAAACGATTTAGTATTAATTACCAGGAAAAGAGAGCGCAAAATGCAACTGGAACACTATAGAGTTTGGTAGAACAAATACATCCAGCTGCATTATCAATATTTACATGAGCAATTATGAAAACCAAAAATTCAGTCAATCCGAGGGCGAAAGCTGGGGTCCTTGGGTATGTACATGTTCCAGAAGCCAAAAAATGAATCTCAAATACCTGCAGATACACATTAATTATGCTTCTGATCCCATAATTCAGACTATCAGTACCAAGAACATTGGAAAAGCATAAATATATAAGGGTCACAAGCCTGACAACGGCATAGTCGTCTGATTTGATCCAACATAAACCATAACAAAGTACTAAGAAACTTCTATTAAATTCTATAAACTCCTTAAGAAACAAATTCAAAGTCACCAGAACAACAATTAATTATCCAAACTAAAATCAATGACAAACAAATTAATTAACTTCTCATAAGCCAAAGCACCAGCAAATGGAGTGGTGTCTGATAGATTCCAGCTACACGTTTTTATGTGGTAAGTCGACCTCATTAACCATTATAAAGGGCCGACACTACCTTTTATTGCAGGCGCTCACCCTAGTATAATCATCAAGATTTACCTGCGGCACTTCCTTGTGGTAAAAGATTATCTTTTGCTCTTGTTTGAATCCACATCTTCATTCTATCATCGACTTGACCGTACCACTCGGTGGAATAATCACTCTTAACATGTTTCCAAAACCATAGGTTATCAGTTTTCGGAGGCAGTGGACAATACCTTCAATGAATCCCATGACAACCTTTCGATTCTTGATATCCTTGCACAATTTAACGAGAGTAGGTACAAATGTGTAACTCGTGTCACGATTGATATAGTAGACTGCACAAGAAAATGTCTCGGCTATCACAAACCCACATTTTGGCATAAGCATCCATCGATCAGAGGGGACGATATGTTTACCGCCAGGAAGCACTAAATATTCATCTTTGGAAACAGGTCGTATACGGTTAACCAATTCCACAAATTCTTCATCTGTCATCATTTTCTTGTACATATTTTGATTTTTTAAAAGATTGGTAACCATCTTGTCTCTTACATAACCGATTGGATCAAGTTCTCCTACCTCAAGGCTACCCTTTAAACCCAACGCCTCAACCACGACATGGAATCCACAATTTCCATCCTTTGGAGCATCCACCGTCGATAAAATAAAGGGAAGGAAATGATACGGCATGTCCTTTAAATAGTGAGGGTTAAAGTAATGACCTTGGTGAACTTCTTTTTCCCTTAACATTGGCGCCACCTTTACAGGAGGATATAGCATCGCAACCCTTTCGTGTAACGAAGGAAGCCTAGTTCTCTCTTTCTTTTTGGTTGTTGGCCGACCTTTGGGTGTCTCATTCACTGTTGGCTCAGATTTTGTACTAGTATGCAGGTAAACTATTTCTTTCAAGCTTGCTTCGATCACTTGTTTTCCACTCTCGGAAGCCTTTTCCCACTTTTCTTGGACATCCGTGAAAATAGTCATTTCTTGCAAGGAATTTTTCCCTCATCTCTTGGAGGTGGCTTAAATGTCAAGCACCTCCAAAAGGATCAACCGCATCGATAGGGATTAATTTTCCACCCTCTCGAAAGTTTCTTATCATATGTGAACAAGGTAGGCCCATGGTCGTCGTCACCTTGCATATACACCTTCCATCCTCCCAGCCAATGTTAGATCCAAATCTCATATCCTCTAACATTTGATCAATAACATACCATGAGACGTTGTAGACAATTTTCTTTAAGAATGGATAATTAGGATAATGAGTCCTACGACGAATTAAACTCTCTTGGAAATCTCTTTAGATTCTTGTTTCGTCGCCCTGGAACATTGAATCGCTTTCCAAACGGTAACAAGGTCGCCTTTTTTGGTTAGCAGTTCACCCTTGAGTCTTTTATGAGAACTCTCCACTATGCTAGTAGCTTGATTGTTGTAGTGTTTCACTCGACAAGTCCAAGCTTCCACAAACTTTTCTTTGTGTTTATTCAACCATTATTTGTTACAATATGACACCGCTTTGCCATAATTTGGAGACCATGCACAGATAAAATTTGCATATTTTTCATTGAACTCTTCCACGGTTGATGATCTAACCAGCTGCTTCCATTCCTCAAAAAAACTGTCCCACAATGCATTTCGAATTTCTTCTTCCTTTGCCTCTTTTTCAGCCTTTTTTTTTTTCTTCCTGTGTAAGCTTCACACCAACCTTGTTATCTGAATTAGCAGAAATAATATTCTTTGGTAGAATAATAATGGTCTTGCAATTGCCAATCACCTTACAATCAATATGCCAAGTACAAAGTAAGTGAGATGTTACAGGAAACACTCGCTCGACGTATGGCATTCATCAAAGCTTGATCTGCATCAGTTAATAACACGGAAGGCCACTCATTATCCCGGTAGATACCCTTCAAACATTGTAATGCCCATACAAAATTATACTCGGATTCACCACTCAACAAGAAAAACCCAACAGTAAATGGAGCATTCGTGGATGTATGGGAGACTATATGGAATAAAGGCTTATCGTACCTGTTAGTCTTATATGTACAGTCTACTACCACAAACTGGTGAAAACATCTAGCTAATTCCACAAACCTGGGGTGAGCAATAAAAAGTTCTATTACCACTTCACCGTCACATCTTTTGAAAATCGTGTAATCTTCATTTTCCGCCAATGCTAAGAAATGGTGTAGGATTGTCCTTCCTTGGGTCTCTTCTTTTTTCAGTTTTGCCTTGGCATTATAGATTGTTCTCAAATGAACTGATGTATCCGGGTCATCTTTCTTTATCATGGAGAGAAATTTCTTAGGAGGAATTAATGATCCCGTTAGACGCTTGAGTAATTCGAGCTGTTTTTCTGCCAGAGCCGCATGGGCCGAGTGTCCAACCAAGGAGTCTGTAAGGGCATGGTTATGGAAGCCACACTTGATTTTAATGTTCCATCTTCCATCGTAATCACAAGAAAAATTAACTTGAAAAGACATTGATAGGTGTCGAAAAACACCTAATTTTATATCTAGTATTTATGCTTTCTTTGCGAGTTTTCTTGTAAATTATGTATCTTATATTGGTTTTGAGTTATCAGGTGTTTTGGAGTCATTTGGAGCAAAAAGAAGTGGAAATGGCTACAAAAGTGAAGTCACAAGTGAAGAAGGGCCAAAGACCCAGTGGAACTCGTTCAAATGGAGGATTTCTAGTCATCATTTTGTAGAGGACGAGAAGACGAAGGCAATGGCGAAAGAACGGAGTCATTCAGAGCTCGTATGAAGAAGTTATGGGCAAAAGAAGAACTCGGAATGGTAAACCGGTCATTTCATCGGCTAATACTAATGGGAGCCCAGCCACATGTTAAGGGGTAGCCAGATTTGGTTAAAAGGGAAGTGTTATTGAGAGCCCAGTCGAGGATAAGGGGTAACTTGCTGACAGAAGTGCTAAAGACAGGCTACGGTTCGTTAAGGGGCACCTCCTCCTTTATAACTAGAAACTAGGTCGAATGGTCTTGTTGTTTCAGACAAAACACCCTTTCTTCTCTTCGAGTTCAAACAGCTGTAGATAAGATTCAGATTTGTGAATCGGTGACGAAATTTGGATGGGGTTCGTTGTGAATTAGTTGCTTCATTAGCATTCGGAGAAACCGGTGAAGATTGAAGAGAGGGTTTGAGCAGTGATTGAAGAACAGTGAAATTAGGGATGAAATGTGATGAATTAAAGGAGATGTTGCTGCTGTAATTATCAATTGAAGCATCCGGAGAAGATTGGTTTATGGTTCAGAGTGAAGCAGATCGATAAGAGAAAGGAGTTTGTGATTTGTGAGTTCTTCCCTGAACTGAAATGAAGATATGGGTTTGTTGGATTATTGAAGAATTGATGCCATGAGACTGATTAAGGAGGAAAGAAAGATGGGTCGGTGGTAATTGTGTGAATGTGTGAAGCAATCAGGTTTGAACTGATATGAATCGAGAAATTGATGATAAGTTAGGGTTGTGCTTGGAATCAAGGAGAAGCTGAAATTCAAGGGTTCTATGGCTGAACTGATAGAGAAGAATGATGAAATTAGTATAGGTGAATCTTTGTTTTGAGCAGGATGGTAAATTCGGTGAAGATCTTGATTTGTTAATGGTGGATAGAAGCTACAACTTGCAGGTCTGGGTTGCTCTGGTGACATGAGGAGAGCTATGGGTTTGTGGTGAATTGACACAGGTTAGACCTAGGAGCTTAGAATGAGAAGAGGTGAAGAAGAAATTAGGGGTTCTGGTGGTGGATTGTGAACTTAAATGATGCAGGTTTGAGCTGGAGCAGTGGCTTGAGATGCTGGTGGTGCTGGTGCTAGGTTGGCTTGAGCTCTGAGCAACTCAGGCTAGTTAAGCTGCTGTGCAAAGGAGTTTCTGCTGGTGGAGGAATAGACTAAGGGTTTTGGAGATTGCAGGTTTTGGTGGTAGTAGTCTTGTTGGCTACAGGTTCGGTGGTGTATTGGGTTGTATGAAGAGCATAAGTGATTCGAATCGTGGTGATTCATGGCAAGTTTCAAATTTGATAAACTCGGTGAAGATTTCAAGGGTTTTGTTGGCTTGAATTGAGTAAGAAATGGTGCAAGTCTATAGCTTAGTATGGTTCGAGTATATGGAGTTTGGGTCGACTATTGGGTTGTAGTTCGGTTGGCACAACAATGAGAAAATGGCGCGAATGTGCTCTTGTTCTCGGCAGATTATGTCTTTATTCTAGGAGTTGAACATGAAGATGGTGTTTCGGGTTAACACTGGCTCGAGTAAAGAATGGAAAGAGATGTGTTGCTCTCTTTGTCATTAGGTTCTTATGTATCAATGGGGATTTGGTGCGATTACGACGGAAGAAAGTGGCGAAGACACCAGTGAGTTCGCCTTGGTCTGTCTTGCCGGTAGCCATGGCTCTGTGGGATATGTATGAGATTGTTTGTGCCTGAAATTCAGACGAGAAGGGCTAGTGATGGACTGCTGCTGCTGCTGGAGTCTTAGGCTTGAGGTGCAGATGATATAAGCAATTACAGGTGAAGGTTGTTAGGACTACGAAGACTTGTGTATGAATCTGCAATGTGCTAGGATCAGGCGCAGGCTTAGCAAATGAAGAAGGGGACTATGGTGCTCTTACTGTTGGTGAATTGAGCTTACAATGATGCATTGTCTGAGTCTGAGGCAGAATTGGTGACAGTGTGGTTGTAGCTCAGGCATTGGCAGATGGAGCAAGCTACAGTAAGAGTTGTTGGCAGTAAGAAGCTGAAGTTGAAAGGGTGTTGCAGGTTGGAGCAGAGCCATCATGGCTGGATTCCCAGCTGAAGCACAATGATTGTGCATCACATGTCAGGCTGTGTAATTGACCTAGGAAAGCCACTCACCTGACCAAAGGTCTGACTAGCCAGCTGACATGAACCTGACTCATCTGACAAGTAACCCAGTTTGACTCTCCCTGACTCGGTTTGACTCAGTGATATGGACTGAGTTGACCGAGTTGACTCGACCGTTCTGACCCGTTGACCGGTGGCCGGGTGACTTTGCCGGCCACCTGAGATACAGTTTCGGCTAATATTCCGGCGGGATTCCGGCCACAATCCCGTTTTCCAAGCGAGCATTTTTGGGATGAATTTCTACACGGGTTTCTCTCACTTGTGGGCACGGGTGAATTTCCAACTAATGGACTTTGAAGACAAAACCTAATTTTGGAAGGAGTGGAGCTATAAAAGAGAAGACTTTTCTCAAAAAAATCATATCTTTTATGATTCTTTTGCCTCTACTCTTGTTCTAGGGTTTAGAACCATGAAGTCTTTTCTCTTTCTTCTTGTTATGAACTCCATGAATATGAGCTAGAGTTTTATTATTGGTTATGGAATAAGTTGGATTTCCAAATATGGGTTTTAATTCAATAAATTAGTTTTGTCTCCATATTATCGTTTATGATTCACTATTAATATTGTTACATGATTTGAATGCTATTTAGTCGAGTCGCGAATCGATTGAGTTTGCTTTCATCTCTATTGCTAGATTAGGGTTATTATACGCAAAAGTGATAATTCCGGATTGCAAGTAGCATAAATATGATTATAGTTTGTAGTGATATATTCTTATGATCATATGTGAGTCTTAACCTTTGTTAAATCGGATTAGTGCGCTTTCCACGTTCGATTGCTTTGATTGGCCTGATTTCATAGAACCTAATGCATCTAGGGAATTAAACTTGATTAGTGCTTTTACACGTTAGGTTGTTCCTTTAGATAGAATTCATATTCGCATCTTTTAATGTGTTTGTTGATGACATGAGGAGATTTATGGATATACTTGCGATCAAGGTATTCTAGGGTCTTTGATAAAAGTTGAGATTAAAATATCAATTCTAGTTATTGTGGTGAAACCATGTTTGTGATTGAAAACGAACTCCGTAACCAATACTTTCTTATCCTTGATTTGATTTGTTTGCTTATTTCTTTATTTGTTTTATTTTATTTTAGTTTATAAAATCACAAACCCCGGTGTTATTTTATAGGGAACCGAAACAATTTGACAACCTAGACCTCTCTGTGGGATCGATCCTTTCTTGCCCTTGCTATATTTATATTTTGAGTAGTAAGAAAGTGTAATTTATTTTTGGCGCTTACGACAATGGTCAAATTTTAGCGCCGTTGCTTGGGAGGCAACGGTTGTTAATTGTTTTTGGTTTCTTATTTTTGTATTTAGTTTTTGTTTTATTTTTTTCCTATTTTCGATTCCTAATATAGTTTTGAGAACTCTTATTTCAGGTGCTAATTTCTATGGAAGGAGCATATTGGAACAACGAATACGGTTTTCAACAATCTCAACAATACGACAACTACCAATTCCATGGGTATAATCAAAACCAATTCATTGGTTTTGACGAATATTCCATGGAACCTTATGGTTTTCCTCAACAACCTTATGGCGAGTATGTGTGTGAACAACCACAAGGATGGGAGGATTCTTATGCTCGTGAAAAAAAAAGTCTCTAACTTTATAGATCAAGTTTCCACCTTTTTACAAGAGGAATTTAAAAAAGCTAAAGAGACTACAAACGAGCAACTCCAAGAACTTCATGAAGGTATGACTATCTTGCGAAGAGGCATTGATCAATACAAGGAAGATATGGATAATTCTTATGTGCATATGGTTTGTGATGAATATTTGATTGTTGCTAATGTTGAAAAAGGGCAATCCTTGGGCACTTTCGTGGATAATTGTGTAGTTAACTCAACTCTTGATCGTAATAATGATCATTCACCTATTCAAAAGGATGAGTTAGAGATAAACAACACTAAATTCAGCGAGGACCAATCTTATGTTGACTATGATAGTGACGGTGATTATGATACATTGCTTGAAACAACTCATGGTGACATCTCCGAGGAGTCTTTTTGGGATCAAGATGAAGACGAAGAGGAATATGTCGACACTTGTGTAGATTACTCAAGCATTGATCTTAATAATGATCAAGAGCCTATTCAAAGGGTGGAGCTTGAGGATGATGCATTTTCGAGTGTTCTAAAAAGTTTCTTATAATAAAATTTGGATCCGCAAAAGAGTCTCAGGCCTTACAACAAAAAGGAGTGTGTTGAGAATGAGACCCGGTTTGACCAATATTGTGGAAGACCCAATTGAGCTTGCAAATAATTATAATGATGATGTTTATGTCGATACTTTGGTTAAGGCAGAAACGGACGAAGAATGGTTGCAAGGTTTGATAGAGGACCATGATATACAAGAGGTGAATAATTCACTTGAGTTTTTCAAGGATGAAGAGGATTCCGTAATACAAGAGATTGTGCAAGGTTTATCTAACCCATTGCCTATTATTTCTTCTCCTTTACCTCTTATTGGTTTGAATGTATGTGCTTGAGAATATTGTTGAATGACTTTGTTTCTCGTTTTCCGCCATTAGAGAAACTTGATTCTCATACTATGCAGGTTATGGAACCAGAAACCGTGGAGGTACCCGACTTCTATATTCTTTTTACACTTACATGTGTGGACAAGAATAAGTGTGGGGGAAGCTTTTATCGGTTCATAGCTTCACTTTTGCTTTATATTACTAATATTTGTGCGAAGCTAGTGTTTGAAAAACAGGTTCTATGGAAGAATCCCCAACTTTTCAGATTATTGGTGTATGGGGAATGAATCTTACAAGAAGCTAAGTCGGGCCGTCGACTTTAAAACAAGCGCTAAGTGGGAGGCAACCCACCGGTTTTGTATCTTTATCCTTATCTTTTTACTTTTATGCATTTGCTTTTATCTTTATTTTCTTTGTTTTTGCATATTATTTGCGGAATTTCCCACCTTGGACTTTCTTTGGACGATTCAATTTTACATTGAGGACAATGTAAAGTTTAAGTGTGGGGGAGCATTTATATTTTTAGTTTACTTAATGCCCTTTAAAAAAAAAAAAAAAAAAAAAAAAAAAGAAAAATCAGAAAAATCTAGAAACTTGTGCCTTTAGGATGACACCATTAGTGGATGGAACCATTTTGAATGCAGGAGTTGAGGAACCAATTAACTAAAAGGGAAGAATATAGCTCAGAAATCACAAATTAACATGATAGTTGTTACCATATCTCGGAATATCACCATATCACATTCTATTTTTATTTTTCCATATTTATCTATTGTTCTCTAAGTGCTTTGGTGGGTCACTAAACATCGACGTGTTATTACTGCTAGGATGAAATAGAGTGATTGAGTTACTAGAAAAAGAAAAAAAAATGATGAAAAAAATATATATGAAAAAAAAAAAAAAGGACCGATCAATTAGACCAAAACGGAATAAAGAAAGACACTTGGGAATAGCAGTATGTGTGAAACGTAGTCCCTGTCTCCGTCGCCTAAACAAGCGTGGAATGCAGGATCCAAGGCAACTATCATGTACTTGCTGACAAGAAGCATGCGCTTGGATCCAAAAGATCTAATCATGCCGTCTAAAAAAAAAAAAAGAGAAATTGGATCCAGTTTGATCCAATCATATAAAAAAAAAAGACAAGAAATTATTATTGTGTTGAATAAAGTCACTCTTGGTTCCCTTGTATATGCAAATTGATTTGATGTAGCATTCAGCACCAAGTAGCTCAATCCAATAGGATTAGGTTCATCTTAGCAGTGACCTTCAGACAGATATGGGAAACATCGAACACTTGTGAATATTCGCCAACATCTACATCTTTATCCATCTTCTTAATCTTTTTCATTGTGATTGTGGTTTGTTAGTTTCCGAGTATTGTGGCTTGTTCGACTATCTAATTAGAGTTTATTTACTAATAATTGAATTGAATTTGCAAGGTACCTCCTCCTGTAGTCATTGTGGATTCGTTCATTAATTTGTCACAAATAGACGGAGTTGAAAAAATAGGTTTTGTGGGTATATCTCTAGTAAACCCTCACGAGACTATAACTCGTCCACTAGGGACACCTAGGGGTTTAAAGGCTTGTTATTTATGCTAAAAGTGACCGTAGCCTCGACGACACGGAGTTGTATGTATTTTTCATAATTTGTTTTGTTTGATTTGCTCGAGGACTAGCAAAGTCTAAGTGTGGGGAATCTGATAGGTGTCGAAAAACACCTAATTTTATATCTAGTATTTATGCTTTCTTTGCGAGTTTTCTTGTAAATTATGTATCTTATATTGGTTTTGAGTTATCAGGTGTTTTGGAGTCATTTGGAGCAAAAAGAAGTGGAAATGGCTACAAAAGTGAAGTCACAAGTGAAGAAGGGCCAAAGACCCAGTGGAACTCGTTCAAATGGAGGATTTCTAGTCATCATTTTGTAGAGGACGAGAAGACGAAGGCAATGGCGAAAGAACGGAGTCATTGAGCTCGTATGAAGAAGTTATGGGCAAAAGAAGAACTCGGAATGGTAAACCTAGGTCATTTCATCGGCTAATACTAATGGGAGCCCAGCCACATGTTAAGGGGTAGCCAGATTTGGTTAAAAGGGAAGTGTTATTGAGAGCCCAGTCGAGGATAAGGGGTAACTTGCTGACAGAATTGCTAACGACAGACTACGGTTCGTTAAGGGGCACCTCCTCCTTTATAACTAGAAACTAGGTCGAATGGTCTTGTTGTTTCAGACAAAACACCCTTTCTTCTCTTCGAGTTCAAACACTTTTGTAGATAAGATTTAGATTTGTGAATCGGTGACGAAATTTGGATGGGGTTCGTCGTGAATTAGTGGCTTCATTAGCATTCAGAGAAACCAGTGAAGATTGAAGAGAGGGTTTGAGCAGTGATTGAAGAACAGTGAAATTATGGATGAAATGTGATGAATTAAAGGAGATGTTGCTGCTGTAATTATCAATTGAAGCATCCGGAGAAGATTGGTTTATGGTTCAGAGTGAAGCAGATCGATAAGAGAAAGGAGTTTGTGATTTGTGAGTTCTTCCCTGAACTGAAATGAAGATATGGGTTTGTTGGATTATTGAAGAATTGATGCCATGAGACTGATTAAGGAGGAAAGAAAGATGGGTCGGTGGTAATTGTGTGAATGTGTGAAGCAATCAGGTTTGAACTGATATGAATCGAGAAATTGATGATAAGTTAGGGTTGTGCTTGGAATCAAGGAGAAGCTGAAATTCAAGGGTTCTATGGCTGAACTGATAGAGAAGAATGATGAAATTAGTATAGGTGAATCTTTGTTTTGACAGGATGGTAAATTCTCGGTGAAGATCTTGATTTGTTAATGGTGGATAGAAGCTACAACTTGCGGTGTCCAGGTTGCTCTGGTGACATGAGGAGAGCTATGGGTTTGTGGTGAATTGACACAGGTTAGACCTAGGAGCTTAGAATGAGAAGAGGTGAAGAAGAAATTAGGGGTTCTGGTGGTGGATTGTGAACTTAAATGATGCAGGTTTGAGATGGAGCAGTGGCTTGAGATGCTGGTGGTGCTGGTGCTAGGTTGGCTTGAGCTCTGAGCAACTCAGGCTAGTTAAGCTGCTGTGCAAAGGAGTTTCTGCTGGTGGAGGAATAGACTAAGGGTTTTGGAGATTGCAGGTTTCAGGTGGTAGTAGTCTTGTTGGCTACAGGTTCTGGTGGCTGTATTGGGTTGTATGAAGAGCATAAGTGATTCGAATCTGTGGTGATTCATGGCAAGTTTCAAGAGAACTCGGTGAAGATTTCCAAGGGTTTTGTTGGCTTGAATTGAGTAAGAAATGGTGCAAGTCTATAGCTTAGTATGGTTCGAGTATATGGAGTTTGGGTCGACTATTGGGTTGTAGTTCAGTTGGCACAACAATGAGAAAATGGCAGCGAATGTGCTCTTGTTCTCGACAGATTATGTGCTGTTCTAGGAGTTGAACATGAAGATGGTGTTTCGGGTTAACACCGACTCCGAGTAAAGAATGGAAGAGAGATGTGTTCTTCTGCTGTTGTCATTAGGTTCTTATGTATCAATGGGGATTTGGTGCGGTTCGACAAAGTAAGAAAGTGGCGAAGACACCGCGAGTTCGCCTTGGTCTGTCTTTGCAGTAGCCATGGCTCTGTGGGATATGTATGAGATTGTTTGTGCTGGAAATTCGGACGAGAAGGGCTAGTGATGGACTCTTTGTTCTTGGAGTCTTAGGCTTGAGGTGCAGATGATATAAGCAATTACAGGTGAAGGTTGTTAGGACTACGAAGACTGGTGTATGAATCTGCAATGTGCTAGGATCAGGCGCAGGCTTAGCAAATGGAGAAGGGGACTATGGTGCTCTTACTGTTGGTGAATTGAGCTTACAGTGATGCATTGTCTGAGTCTGAGGCAGAATTGGTGACAGTGTGGTTGTAGCTGATAGGTGTAGAATACACCGTATTTACTATATAGAGTTTATGCTTTCTTTGCTATTTTTCTTGTGAATTATGTATCTTATGTTTACTTTTGAGCCAATAGGTACAATGGAGTCATTTGGAGTAAAAGAATTAAGGAAGCACTCTTTTGGAGCAAAAGGGCGAAATTGTCATTTTTCTCACAGGCAAGTGATATATGGAGCTGACCCAAGGTTAAGGGGCAACTCTATTAGGAGGAGTATTATCAGCCAGCTGTGGTTAAGGGGTGACCACATGTTATGGCGCATCCACTGGGGTGTCCCTTATCTGATGAAGAGGGGTGGCATCATCAAGCCTTATCCTAAAACACCAAATCGAGAGAATATGTTTCTCTCATTCATTTATTTTTTTTTCACCTGAAACTGAGAGAGGAAATGAGGCAGCCATGGCTGCGGCTAGGTGATGATGGAGAGAATTAGAGAGATGATGGTGAAGTTGTTGTCATTAATGGTGTTGAGTGAAATTGATTTGATTTTGGTTCTGTGCTTGAAGAGAGGCTGCTGTGTTGAGAATGAACTCAGGAGAGATCGAGAAAGAGATTGAAGTGGTATGGTTCAAAGTGAGGAATGAGATCGAGGGGTTTCGAGCATGACTGAGATGGAAGGAATTGATGGAGGATTCGTGGTTGTGTAGGAATGATAGGTATTCGAGATTTGGTGGATTGTTGAAATTGAGTTAGGGTTTGTCATCTGAATCAGAGATGGGTTGGATTAGGAGTTGATTTTTGCTCGAGTATCAGTTGCTGTAGTTCAATGTTTGACTGAGTAATTAGGATGTGTGGCTGCTGGTGGTTCTGTCAGTGAGGCGGCAGTTTGAAGCACTAGATTGAAGTGAAGGCTGAACAAGGAATGAAATTATGAGCTCAGATTTGAATATGAGAGCTTGAGAAGATGTTGTGATGTTAATGGGAGTTGGAGTTGGTCATGACAGTTTGGTGGTTTCATGAGTAGACTAGGGTTGATGTTGTATTTGACAAAGCGGTGGTCTTTGCTCGAGATGGTAGACGTAAATGTTGCTTGAGTTGGGTAATGGCATTAAAGAACATTGCAGGTTTGGCAATCGCAATGATTGCATTATGGAGCAATGACCGCCCGAGATAGTGTGTATACAATAAATGGAATTGCAGGGCTGTTCCAGGTGGATGGCCTGGGATGAAGATGATGAACACTGGAGGCAGGACTGGTTGAATTGAATCATGCTAATGAGGAGGTTGCAGCTGCATTTTAGTGCTTATGAGATTGCAGGCAATGGGATGGTGGAACAGCCCGATTGATAGAGTTAGATGAAGCCAGAGTCTTTGCTTTGTAATTGGCCTGGGTTTGTAATGGATTGGCCTGTGGCAATGAGCTCAAGGGTGTATGAGTGCTGCTACTTGTTTGAGCTGCAGTGATGTAAGTGAAAGCATTACAGGGCAAGAGAAGGTGGAGTTGTGTTGCAGGTGGTGTTGATAGGTGCAATGGAACTTGAGGATGCCTAAGCTGTGACATAACATTGCAGGGAAGTTTGAGCCAGGGGACTGTAAGTTGAGGTTATCTATCTAGGTGGAATTGTTGAGCTGGACTGGATGGTAATGGCTCAGGAGAAGATTCAGGGGTGGACTTGGTGTTGCTGTTGTTACATAGAAGCTTAAGGAAGTGGAAGCAATGGCCCTGGTGCACTCAGCAAAGAAGGATTGTAGGTGGTTGTCTTGAATGAATGGGAGTTGTAGGTAGAATGTGTCTCTGATGTTGCACAGAGCAGGATATGGGAGTGCTGAAATGGGAATGGCAAGGAGTCAGATTTGACCTGAAGAGCTGTTTTGCAGGTGGAGTTATGGCCAGGTTGAGCTGATGCTGGCCTGGGAAGTGAGGTTGGCTGATTGAAGTAGATGGTGGTGATGCAGTGGTGGAATGAGTGGCTTTGTTGGTGGTGAAGCCAAGGCAGCCATGCAATGGAAATGACAGGGATGGAGCTGAGATGTTGAGCTGGTTCTGGTAATGCAATTGAATGGAATTGGCAGAGTAGGTTACAGCTGAGAATTTATTTATGGATGAAGTGGTGCATTACAGGTTTTTTAGGCAGCCATCATGGCTGAAGCACAATCATTGTCCATCACATGCATATGGCCTGTGCAAGGTTGCAATGGCCTGTGAAGGACTGGTCTGACTCATCCAACTCAGCTGACTCAATGTTCTGACTCAATGATCTGATTTTCTCTCTGACTCGGTGCTTGACCGAGTTAACCTGCCGAGTTGACTCAGCATTGACCCGACCTATCCAACCCGTTGACCGGTGACCGGGAGGACTTTGCCGGTCACCGAAGCTGTTTTCCTGCGACTTTCCGGCCAATTTCCGGCCACAATCCCAGACTTCCGGCGACCGCTTTCGGGGCGTATTTTCTACACGGGTTTCTCATCCTTATGGGCTTGGTGGATTCTCACCTAATGGACTTTGAAGACTAGACCTAATTTTAGAAGTTGGAGAAAGCTATAAAAGGGAAGGTCTTCTACAACTTATGAGATATCTTTTTGCTTGGAATTTTGGGGAGAGCCGTTTGTTTACGCTTCTAGGGTTTGGTTGTGTTCTTCTTCTTCCTTGTTTTATTATTGAATATTGATGATGATGAACTCCATAGCTATGAGTAGCTAAACATCTTATTGGTTATGGGATAAAAGTTGATTTCTCAACATGCTTTTGATTCAATGAATTAGTTTTGTCTCAGTAATTATTGTTTGTGATTCACAATTAATAGTGTTATAAGATTTGAAAACTTGTTAGGTTGAGTCCGGAATCAATCCGATTTGTGTTCATCTCTAGAGCTATATTAGGGTTTTCAATACGAAAAAGTTGTTTATCCCTGATTCTAAGTAGCATAATTGTGGGTAGTGCTTGTAGTGATACATCCTATTAGTCACAAGTGAATCATAACTTTTGTTAAAACGTCTAGTGCTTTTACACATTTGTTTGCATTGATGAGTCTTATTCCATAAAACTTAATGCTCTTAGGGAGTTAAACTTAATTGTGCTTTTACACTTTAGGTTGCTTTCGACGAAGAATTCACATATGCATCTTTTAATGTGGTTGTGATGAAAACAGGGAATTAACGGGTTATACTTGCGATCAAGATATCCTAGGACTTTAGTAAATACGAGATTAAAATACCAATTCTAATCATTGATGAAAATACATGCTTGTGAATGATACTATCCCTTGACCAATATCTTCTCCTTATTGATTTCTCAAATTATTTACCTTGCTTTCAACTACTTTTATTTCTTAAACAACAAACATACCTTGGGTTACTTTAGAAACTGAAAATTACTTAACAACAATTGCCTCTCTGTGGATACGAACTCTTCCTTACCTTGTGCTTCATTTAAATTTAGTGCGTAAGAAAGTGAAATTATTTTTGACGGATTGACACACGATCAAATTTTGGCGCCGTTGCCGGGGGAGGCATACGGCTTGTTATTAAGTTTTTAGTTTCTTTTTACAATTTTCGCTTTTATCTTTGCTTTTCGATTCTTGTCTTGTTTCTCACTTGTTTGCGAGAATTGTTTGCAGGTGCATAATCTCTGGCTTCTAAGGATTGGAATTATCCAAGGTGCGGGATAGCTACTAGACGCGGCACAATACTCCAACCAAGTAAAGACACAACGGACGAGCACGAGGAGGAAGTAGGAGAAGAGATTTTCCGACAACGTGAAGAAGAAGAAATGGGTGATGCAAATCGTTCACTCAAGGACTTAGCTTCTCATAGGCTTGATACACAACATGGGTGTATTCAAACGAACTCTACTTTTGAGATAAAGACGGGGTTGCTTAGAGAATTACCAAAATTCCATGGCATGGTGAATGAAGATCCTAACAAACATCTTTTGGACTTCCACACCATTGTCACGGCTATGCTTCCAGCAAATGTTGAGGCGGATGGTGCAATGTTGAAGGTTTTCCGTTTCTCTTTAATGGATAGTGCGAAGGATTGGTTGTACTATTTACCTCCCTAAGTGTCACAACATGGAATGGGTTGAAGAAACTCTTTTTGGAGAGATATTTTCCTGCATCCAAGGCTACTCAAATTCGCAAGGAAATTTGTGGGATGAAGCAAAACGTGGGAGAATCCTTATATGAATGTTGGGAACGGTACAAGAGATTGGTTGCAAGCTGCCCTCACCACCAATTTAGTGACGCTATGATCATCCAATACTTCTATGAAGGACTCCAATCAAGTGATAGGAATCTTATTGACGCTGCGGGTGGTGGTGCACTAGTTAGCAAGACGGTGGCACAAGCTAGAGAGTTGATTGAAAACATGGCAGCGAACTCACAACAATTTCTGAGTCGTGGTTCGGATGTGATTCTAAGAAGGGTGAGTGAAGTGAGCGAGGTGGAGGATCTTCGTCAACAATTGGGTAACATGTCGGCAATGATGCAACAAGTTGCAGCCACGGTGATACCAAGTTCCTCTCACTCTTATGAGGACGAGCAAGCTAATGCGATCTTTCCGAATCAACCAAGACGGTATGATCCCTACTCCAACACTTACAATCCGGGATGGAGAGATCACCCCAATTTTAGCTATGCCAACAAGCAAGGTGCCATTCAACAACCTACTTTCAACCGTCCGAGTGGATTTCAACCACAACAACAACAATTTCAAGAACCTCAAGCACAACAATCAATGCAAACTCAAGGTGCTGATATTGATGCAAAGCTTCAAACTTTTATGCAAGGTATTTCTACCATGTTCAAAGAGAGTCAACAAGAGACTAAGAGTGCTATTAAGGAGTTGCAAACATAAATGGGCTCCATGGCTATTGAGTTGAACCAATTGAAGGCACAAAATAGTGGGAAACTCCCTTCTCAACCTATTAATCCAAAAGAGGGTGTCAATGCTATTACGTTGAGGAGTGGTACACAACTTGTGCAACCCGAAGTTGCTGATTCGGGCAAGGTGGAGCCACCGAAGGAACCTGTTTTGGAGGAGAATAATGAGGATACTCCCTAAACTTCTGAGGTACCTATTTCTAACTCTAAAACTCCGGTTTCTACTTATGTTCCTCCTCTACCTTTTCCTCGCAGATTTGCAAGTTCTAAGAAGGCGGAATTAGAAAAGGAGATTTTAGACGTTCTTAAAAAGATTCATGTGAACATACCACTCATTGATGCTATCAAGCAAGTTCCAAAGTATGCAAAGGTGTTGAAGGACTTGTGTACCAACAAACAAAGGCTCAAAGGTAATGAAGTGCTTAGTGTGGGGGAGAATGCCTCGGCAATCTTACAACACAAACTCCCACTTAAGTGCAAGGATCCGGGTAGTTTTGACATTCCCGTCACAATTGGTAACAAAACTTTTAACAAAGCTATGTTGGATTTAGGTGCATCCGTTAATGTTATGCCTGCGTCAATGTATAATTCACTTGATCTTGGTCCTCTTAAAAAGGCTGAAATTGTATTGCAATTAGCCGATCGCTCTAATGTCTACCCAATGGGTATTGTTGAGGATGTTCTTGTGCAGGTTAATCAACTTGTATTTCCAGCGGACTTTTGTGTGTTAGAGATGGATGAAGGTGCACCGGACTCGTCTCTTCCATTGCTTCTTGGGCGTCCCTTCATGAAAACGGCGAAAACCATAATTGATGTGGATAAGGAACGCTAACCATGGAGTTTGATGGAGAAACAATACGTTTCAACATTTTCGAGACGATGAGATATCCTAGCGATGTCCACTCTTGTTTCTCCATTGATGTTATGGATTCATTGGCACAACAAATGTTTGAATTAAACGGTGATGATGCTTTGGAAACCGTGTTAACTACATCCATGGATAATGGTGTAGAGTGTGGTAATGAAGTCAAGGAAGTTCTTGGTGATCTCAATTCACTCCAAGGATGCCCGAAAACTCATAATATCTCTTTTATTTCTTTACCATGCAGTGATGAAAAGCTTGTACCTTCAATTATTCGATCTCCAAAGTTAGAATTGAAACCTCTTCCCGACCACCTTAAGTACTTGTACTTGGGTGATAATGAAGAGTTACCTGTGATTGTTTCTAATGAGCTTAATGATTTACAGGAGCAAAAACTTCTAAGGGTGCTAAGGAAGTACAAGACGGCCATAGGATGGAAAATTGCCGATATCAAGGGTATTAGCCCTGCCGTTTGTATGCACAAAATTCGTTTGGAGGATGATGCAAAGCCTACTAGGGAAGCGCAACGTCGTTTGAATCCTCCCATGATGGAAGTTGTGAAAAAGGAGATACTCAAGCTTTTGGAAGTGGGTGTTATCTACCCCATATCCGATAGCAAGTGGGTAAGCCGGTGACAAGTAGTACCAAAGAAATCGGTGTGACGGTGGTGGAGAATGATAAGAATGAACTTGTCCCAACTCGTGTGCAAACCGGTTGGAGGGTTTGTATTGATTATAGAAAATTGAATGCCACCACTAGAAAAGATCACTTTCCTTTACCTTTTATTGATCAAATGCTTGAACGTTTAGCTGGACACTCATACTATTGCTTTCTTGATGGCTATTCAAAGTTATAATCGATTGTGATAGCCGGAGGACCAAGAGAAGACCACTTTCACTTGTCCTTTCGGTACTTTTGCTTATAGAAGGATGCCTTTTGGCTTATGCAATGCTCCGGCTACTTTTCAAAGGTGTATGGTGAGTATCTTTTCGGAATATGTTGAAAACATAATCGAAGTGTTCATGGATGACTTTAGTGTCTTTGGTGATTCTTTTGACCTTTGCTTGAACAACTTGTCTCTAATCCTTGAACGATGTGTTGAAACAAATCTTGTGCTAAATTGGGAGAAGTTCCATTTCATGGTAACTCATGGCATAGTTTTAGGCCATATAATATCTTCTAAAGGCTTGGAAGTTGATAAATCTAAGATAGACCTTATTCGTGCTCTAACCCCTCCCACTACGGTGAGGGAGATACGTTCTTTTCTTGGTCATGCAGGTTTCTATCGTAGATTCATCAAGGACTTTTCTAAGATAGCATCACCACTTTGTAACTTATTGCAAAAAGATGTGGTTTTTAACTTTGATGAGAAATGTATGGTGGCATTCAATCGTTTGAAAGAACTTTTGATTTCAGCCCCTATCATTAAACCACCGGATTGGAGTAAGCCGTTTGAACTCATGTGTGATGCTAGTGATTATGCGGTTGATGCGGTGCTTGGGAAACGTGTGGGGAGGCTTCCTCATGCTATTTATTATGCTTCTAGAACGTTAAATGAGGCTCAACAAAACTACACAACCACTGAAAAGGAGTTATTAGCCATTGTTTTTGCTTTAGAAAAGTTTCGCTCTTATCTAATTGGTACAAAAGTTGTTGTCTTTTCTGATCATGCAGCGCTTAAGTACTTGCTTACGAAGAAAGAGGCAAAACCGAGGCTCATACGGTGGATTTTACTCTTGCAAGAGTTTGATATTGAAATCAAAGACAAGAAAGGGATTGAGAACACCGTTGCGGATCACTTGAGCCGGCTTGCTGTGGACAAGGAGACTATCCCTTTGCGTGAAAGTTTCCCGGATGAGCAATTATTCTCAATTGCCTTTGGAGAACCATGGTATGCCGATATTGTGAATTACTTAGTTTCTAAACAAATCCCACAGAACTTGTCTCGTGAGAGAGGGACAAACTTAAGAGGTTAGGGAACCAAAACATATGGGATGATCCATACTTATGGAAACATGGTAGTGACCAAGTAATACGAAGGTGCGTGCCCGAATCGAATTTAACTCTATCTTGTCTTTTTGTCACTCTTATGCTTATGGAGGACATTTTGGGAGTAAGAGAACCGCGCACAAGGTACTTGAAAGTGGTTTTTATTGGCCAACTTTGTTTAAGGATGCACATATATTTTGTACAACTTGTGATAGGTGTCAAAGAACCGGCAATCTAGGTGTCCGAAATCAAATGCCACAAACTTTTATTCAATTTATTGAAGTTTTTGATGTATGGGGTATTGATTTTATGGGGCCTTTTGTCAACTCCCATGGGAATTTTTATATCTTACTTGCGGTTGATTATGTCTCGAAATGGGTGGAAGCTAAAGCCACCCCAACTAATGATTCTAAAGTTGTTTCAGATTTCGTGCAAGCTAATATTTTTGCAAGGTTTGGAATTCCAAGGGCGATAATTAGCGATGGGGGTTCTCACTTCAAAAACAAAGTTCTTGCAAAGCTTGTTAAAGAAGTACAATGTGTCGCATAAGATTGCAACACCTTATCATCCCCAAACCAATGGACAAGCCGAGGTGTCTAACCGGGAGGTGAAATCAATTCTAGAAAAGACGGTGAACCCGACAAGGAAGGATTGGAGCATGCGACTCAATGATGCTTTGTGGGCGTATAGAACCGCATATAAAACACCTATTGGAATGTCTCCTTTTAGGCTTGTGTATGGTAAACCTTGTCACTTACCCGTGGAAATTGAGTATAAGGCGTTTTGGGCTATTAAACAATGCAACATGGAGATGGATGGGGCTGGAAAGCAAAGGAAGTTACAACTCCAAGAGCTAGAGGAGCTTCGCAATGATGCATTTGAGAGTTCACGGATTTACAAAGAAAAGACGAAAGCATTCCATGATAACATGATTTCTAGAAACAATTTTGCATAGGGCGTAAAGTTCTTTTGTTTAATTCTCGCTTGCATTTATTTAGGGTAAATTAAGATCACGATGGATCGGACCTTTTATTGTTACTAATGTGTTTTCTCATGGTGCGGTGGAAATTCGTAGCATAGCTACGAGGTAAGGAACTTAAAGTGAATGGGCACGGTTGAAACCATATTATGAGAACTTCACTTCCGAAGTGGTGGAAGGAGTTAACTTTGTGGATGTGCTCCCTCCGGAGGAGTCATAGAAAGCAAGGAGATAGTCGGGCCGACGACTTTAAACCAAGCGCTAATTGGGAGGCAACCCAACGGATGAGTATTTCTTGTCTTGTATTTATTTCTTTTCTTGTTTTTAGTTTTTCTTGTTTTGTTTTTACTTTGTTTTTTGCTGATTTCTTGCTAGGATTTCCCACCTTGACTTACTTTGGACGATTCAATTTACATTGAGGACAATGTAAAGTTTAAGTGTGGGGGAGTGGTTTATGTTGTAAGTTTTTGCAATTTTTCAACTTTTTTGTGAACTAGTGAATAAGAAACCTCCAACTTGTGGTTAGTTTAGAGTCACATAGTATACATGTCGCTAAGATTACATCGAGAATCTCACAATAGTGACTGAACTTAGAGATGACAGAGAACATGATCGGGTTTCTTAATTGTATGAGAGTTAAAGTTGGATTTAACCATGCCGATGGCAAATAAGGTGCAGGCTGAATTCGGTATTAGAACAAAGTGATCCCCTATAGTGGAGACTACCCATGTTACATAATGTGAGGCACCGACCTTCAATTCTTTTTTGTACTGTCTAAATTGTGCTTTTTTGAGTGTGTGTCACCGTACGTAAATTAAGGCAGAATGGTGAGCTGTCCAATTTCCCACCATAGAAGCACTATTTTGATCTCTTGAGTGCTATTTTTATCAACCATGTTGGTGACATCGAATTGCTAACTTACATTCCACTTGTGATCTTGTTCGCAGTTAGCACCATCCACCTTATCTCTCTCTACACCAACAGGTCCATAGAAACACCATCATCATCAACAAGAGGAGCATCACAAATTCGAAGGAAAGTTGAATACGTTCGAGGTTTATAAACAATGGTACAGAAATGGGCAGATTTCAGATTTGAGTAAAGCAACAAAAACAGGGGCAGAATTTTTATAAGTTGAAGACTATAGTACAAGAGAGGAAATTATTAAGGATGAGAATTCGAGAAGTCTATGATATCAAGACATATAAGTTGTGAAGATTCAAGCGGTAAAGTACTTATACCATGGCAATGTACTTACATTTTTATTTTATTTGTATTTTGTTTTCTCTTGTCTCAAAAAAAAAAAAAAAAAAAAAAAAAAAAAAAAAATGAAAAAAAAAAACAAAAATGAAAAAAAAAAAAAAAAAAAAAAAAAAAAAAAAAAAAATTAAAAAAAAAAAAAAAAAAGAGACAAGAGAAAAATGTTTTTATTTTGTTTTATTGTGCTAAGGATATTGGTCCAAAGTTTCGCCATGATGGTGTACGGGATATAGTTGCTGACATTTGTTACAAAGCTGGTGTGCCTGCTCTTAAGGAAGCTTCTCTCGGATTTCTGACGACTGAAGACAAGGATTTGAAACCCGCCGATATTCTTGTGCTCAACTGGGGAGAATGGACAGGATGTCTGCATGGATGTCACAGGTGTTTCGCCCTTCACTGGAGATGGAGTTCGCTCATTCGTTCTGTAAGGCGATAGCTAATCTTCGTTTTCACGCAAACACGCCAAATACTTAGACAAGTGTGTTTCGCATGGCCATGGCTTGGGAGTCCTAGCTTTCTCCACCTTGGGGGAACTTGGTGATGACACCTTGTGTTTTTTCAAGCGTTTGAAGAACTGTTTAGTTAATAATGATGCTAGTAGTGGTTTTGGTAGTTTTATTTTTCATAGATTAGGCATAGCTATTCAAAAAGGTGTTGGGGCTCAGCTTGTTGCTAGGCTGCCAACAAAAACCTTTGTGTAATCATTCATTATTATATTTTTATTTGTTATTCAAAAAAAAAAAAAGAAGAAAAAAAAAAAAGAAGAAAAAGGAAAAAAAAATTTGGGTTTGTATAGTTTTTTTTATTTTTGTATTCTTTCAATAAAGCCTATGGAAAGAAGGAATATCTATAATGAAGTTTCAAGCGACAAGGAATTTGAGGAAAGAATCATATTGTCAAGATTCTACGAAGTTCGAGAGTTATCATCAAGAGTTGAAGACCGAAGACGAAGATGAAGACACCGTTAGAAGACCGAAGACGTTTCTATGGATGTTGTGAGAGTGGTGCTAGCTGCACGCCGAACGGATAACGAGGTAAGTAAGCATATTCCCACCTTCGTTAAATGGTTGATTTCCTTTCGAAGAGATCGTCAGAAAAATGGGTTTTCAAAAATATATAAAAGATGTGGGTTTTCAAAACATTCGGAGGGTTAAGCCTTCCTACCATTCAACGTGTCGCAGGATTCTCTCTTCATTCCTACCTGGACACATGTGTGACCCATAAAGAGCTGTTTATTATTGAGAGCAATATCATAAAACCCTTTCTTGTGAGGCAGAGTCGAGACTTTTGATCACTCCGAACCCGAATTTTAGTCGAGAAGGGATGGTTATCTCTCTCTCAACCTTTAAGAATGAGATTGTGTTCATTTATGTGTCTAACTTCTTATGACTAGTGTGCAGAATCTCTATGTCTTCTTAGCGCGTTGGATACTATCATTACGGAGAACTAGTAAGTTGGAAAAATAGGTTTTGTGGGTATATCTCTAGTAAACCCTCACGAGACTATAACTCGTCCACTAGGGACACCTAGGGGTTTAAAGGCTTGTTATTTATGCTAAAATTAACCGTAGCCTCGACGACACGGAGTTGTTGTATTTTATTGTTTTGTTTGATTTGCTCGAGGACTAGCAAAGTCTAAGTGTGGGGGAATCTGATAGGTGTAGAATACACCGTATTTACTATATAGAGTTTATGCTTTCTTTGCTATTTTTCTTGTGAATTATGTATCTTATGTTTACTTTTGAGCCAATAGGTGCAATGGAGTCATTTGGAGTAAAAGAATTAAGGAAGCACTCTTTTGGAGCAAAAGGGCGAAATTGTCATTTTTCTCACAGGCAAGTGATATATGGAGCTGACCCAAGGTTAAGGGGAAACTCTATTAGGAGGAGTATTATCAGCCAGCTGTGGTTAAGGGGTGTCCACATGTTATGGGGCATCCACTGGGGTATCCCTTATCTGATGAAGAGGGGTGTCATCATCAAGCCTTATCCTAAAACACCAAATCGAGAGAATATGTTTCTCTCATTCATTTATTTTTTTTTCACCTGAAACTGAGAGAGGAAATGAGGGCCATGGTCATGGCTAGGTGATGATGGAGAGAATTAGAGAGATGATGGTGAAGTTGTTGTCATTAATGGTGTTGAGTGAAATTGATTTGATTTTGGTTCTGTGCTTGAAGAGAGGCTGCTGTGTTGAGAATGAACTCAGGAGAGATCGAGAAAGAGATTGAAGTGGTATGGTTCAGTGAGGAATGAGATCGAGGGGTTTCGAGCATGACTGAGATGGAAGGAATTAATGGAGGATTCGTGGTTGTGTAGGAATGATAGGTATTCGAGATTTGGTGGATTGTTGAAATTGAGTTAGGGTTTGTCATCTGAATCAGAGATGGGTTGGATTAGGAGTTGATTTTTGCTCGAGTATCAGTTGCTGTAGTTCAATGTTTGACTGAGTAATTAGGATGTGTGGCTGCTGGTGGTTCTGTCAGTGAGGCGGCAGTTTGAAGCACTAGATTGAAGTGAAGCTGCAGCAAGGAATGAAATTATGAGCTCAGATTTGAATCTGAGAGCTTGAGAAGATGTTGTGATGTTAATGGGAGTTGGAGTTGGTCATGACAGTTTGGTGGTTTCATGAGTAGACTAGGGTTGATGTTGCAGCTGTACAAAGCAGGTGGTGCTGCTCAGATGGTAGACAGAAATGTTGCTTCAGTTGGGTAATGGCATTAAAGAACATTGCAGGTTTGGCACTGCAATGATTGCATTATGGAGCAATGACTGCCTGAGATAGTGTATATACAATAAATGGAATTGCAGGGCTGTTCCAGGTGGATGGCCTGGGATGAAGATGATGAACACTGGAGGCAGGACTGGTTGAATTGAATCATGCTAATGAGGAGGTTGCAACTGCATTTTAGTGCTTATGAGATTGCAGGCAATGGGATGGTGGAACAGGCCTGATTGATAGAGTTAGATGAAGCCAGGTGCTGCTGTAATTGGCCTGGGTTTGTAATGGATTGGCCTGTGGCAATGAGCTCAAGGTTGTATGAGTGCTGCTACTTGTTTGAGCTGCAGTGATGTAAGTGAAAGCATTACAGGGCAAGAGAAGGTGGAGTTGTGTTGCAGGTGGTGTTGATAGGTGCAATGGAACTTGAGGATGCCTAAGTTTGTGACATAACATTGCGGGGAAGTTTGAGCCTGTGGACCGTAAGTTGAGGTTATCTATCTAGGTGGAATTGTTGAGCTGGACTGGATGGTAATGGCTCAGGAGAAGATTCAGGGGTGGACTTGGTGTTGCTGTTGTTACATAGAAGCTTAAGGAAGTGGAAGCAATGGCCCTGGTGCACTCAGCAAAGAAGGATTGTAGGTGGTTGTCTTGAATGAATGGGAGTTGTAGGTAGAATGTGTCTCGATGTTGCCTGAGAGCGGGATATGGGAGTCTTGAAATGGGAATGGCAAGGAGTCGATTTGACTCGAAGAGCATGTTTTGCGAGTGGAGTTATGGCCAGGTTGAGCTGATGCTGGCCTGGGAAGTGAGGTTGGCTGATTGAAGTAGATGGTGGTGATGCAGTGGTGGAATGAGTGGCTTTGTTGGTGGTGAAGCCAAGGCAGCCATGCAATGGAAATGACAGGGATGGAGCTGAGATGTTGAGCTGGTTCTGGTAATGCAATTGAATGGAATTGGCAGAGTAGGTTACAGCGAGAATTTATTTATGGATGAAGTGGTGCATTACAGGTTTTTTAGGCAGCCATCATGGCTGAAGCACAATCATTGTCCATCACATGCATATGGCCTGTGCAAGGTTGCAATGGCCTGTGAAGGACTGGTCTGACTCATCCAACTCAGCTGACTCAATGTTCTGACTCAATGATCTGATTTTCTCTCTGACTCGGTGCTTGACCGAGTTAACCTGCCGAGTTGACTCAGCATTGACCCGACCGATCCAACCCGTTGACCGGTGACCGGGCGGACTTTGCCGGTCACCGAAGCTGTTTTCCTGCGACTTTCCGGCCAATTTCCGGCCACAATCCCAGACTTCCGGCGACCGCTTTCGGGGCGTATTTTCTACACGGGTTTCTCATCCTTATGGGCTTGGTGGATTCTCACCTAATGGACTTTGAAGACTAGACCTAATTTTAGAAGTTGGAGAAAGCTATAAAAGGGAAGGTCTTCTACAACTTATGATATCTTTTTGCTTGGAATTTTGGGGAGAGCCGTTTGTTTACGCTTCTAGGGTTTGGTTGTGTTCTTCTTCTTCCTTGTTTTATTATTGAATATTGATGATGATGAACTCCATAGCTATGAGTAGCTAAACATCTTATTGGTTATGGGATAAAAGTTGATTTCTCAACATGCTTTTGATTCAATGAATTAGTTTTGTCTCAGTAATTATTGTTTGTGATTCACAATTAATAGTGTTATAAGATTTGAAAACTTGTTAGGTTGAGTCCGGAATCAATCCGATTTGTGTTCATCTCTAGAGCTATATTAGGGTTTTCAATACGAAAAAGTTGTTTATCCCTGATTCTAAGTAGCATAATTGTGGGTAGTGCTTGTAGTGATACATCCTATTAGTCACAAATGAATCATAACTTTTGTTAAAACATCTAGTGCTTTTACACATTCGTTTGCATTGATGAGTCTTATTCCATAAAACTTAATGCTCTTAGGGAGTTAAACTTAATTGTGCTTTTACACTTTAGGTTGCTTTCATCGAAGAATTCACATATGCATCTTTTAATGTGGTTGTGATGAAAACAGGGAATTAACGGGTTATACTTGCGATCAAGATATCCTAGGACTTTAGTAAATACGAGATTAAAATACCAATTCTAATCATTGATGAAAATACATGCTTGTGAATGATACTATCCCTTGACCAATATCTTCTCCTTATTGATTTCTCAAATTATTTACCTTGCTTTCAACTACTTTTATTTCTTAAACAACAAACATACCTTGGGTTACTTTAGAAACTGAAAATTACTTAACAACAATTGCCTCTCTGTGGATACGAACTCTTCCTTACATTGTGCTTCATTTAAATTTAGTGCGTAAGAAAGTGAAATTATTTTTGACGGATTGACACACGATCAGTAGCTCAGGCATTGGCAGATGGAGCAAGCTACAGTAAGAGTTGTTGGCAGTAAGAAGCTGAAGTTGAAAGGGTGTTGCAGGTTGGAGCAGAGCCATCATGGCTGGATTCCCAGCTGAAGCACAATGATTGTGCATCACAGGTCAGGCTGTGTAATTGACCTAGGGAAAGCCACTCAGCCCAGCCAAGGTCTGACTAGCCAGCTAACATGAACCTGACTCATCTGACAAGTAACCCAGTTTGACTCTCCCTGACTCGGTTTGACTCAGTGATATGGACTGAGTTGACCGAGTTGACTCGACCGTTCTGACCCGTTGACCGGTGACCGGGTGACTTTGCCGGCCACCTGAGATACGATTTCGGCTAATATTCCGTAGGATTCCGGCCACAATCCCAGTTTTCCGGCGAGCATTTTTGGGACAGAATTTCTACACGGGTTTCTCTCACTTGTGGGCCTGGTGAATTTCCAACTAATGGACTTTGAAGACAAAACCTAATTTTGGAAGGAGTGGAGCTATAAAAGAGAAGACTTTTCTCAAAAAAATCATATCTTTTATGATTCTTTTGCCTCTACTCTTGTTCTAGGGTTTAGAACCATGAAGTCTTTTCTCTTTCTTCTTGTTATGAACTCCATGAATATGAGCTAGAGTTTTATTATTGGTTATGGAATAAGTTGGATTTCCAAATATGGGTTTTAATTCAATAAATTAGTTTTGTCTCCATATTATCGTTTATGATTCACTATTAATATTGTTACATGATTTGAATGCTATTTAGTCGAGTCGCGAATCGATTGAGTTTGCTTTCTTCTCTATTGCTAGATTAGGGTTATTATACGCAAAAGTGATAATTCCGGATTGCAAGTAGCATAAATATGATTATAGTTTGTAGTGATATATTCTTATGATCATATGTGAGTCTTAACCTTTGTTAAATCGGATTAGTGCGCTTTCCACGTTCGATTGCTTTGATTGGCCTGATTTCATAGAACCTAATGCATCTAGGGAATTAAACTTGATTAGTGCTTTTACACGTTAGGTTGTTCCTTTAGATAGAATTCATATTCGCATCTTTTAATGTGTTTGTTGATGACATGAGGAGATTTGCGGGATATACTTGCGATCAAGGTATTCTAGGGTCTTTGATAAAAGTTGAGATTAAAATATCAATTCTAGTTATTGTGGTGAAACCATGTTTGTGATTGAAAACGAACTCCGTAACCAATACTTTCTTATCCTTGATTTGATTTGTTTGCTTATTTCTTTATTTGTTTTATTTTATTTTAGTTTATAAAATCACAAAACCCCGATGTTATTTATAGGGAACCGAAACAATTTGACAACCTAGACCTCTCTGTAGGATCGATCCTTTCTTGCCCTTGCTATATTTATATTTTGAGTAGTAAGAAAGTGTAATTTATTTTTGACGCTTACGACAGCGGTCAAATTTTGGCGCCGTTGCCGGCGAGGCAGCGGTTGTTAATTGTTTTTGGTTTCTTATTTTTGTATTTAGTTTTTGTTTTTATTTTTTTCCTATTTTCGATTCCTAATATAGTTTTGAGAACTCTTATTTCAGGTGCTAATTTCTATGGAAGGAGCATATTGGAACAACGAATACGGTTTTCAACAATCTCAATACGACAACTACCAATTCCATGGGTATAATCAAAACCAATTCATTGGTTATGACGAATATTCCATGGAACCTTATGGTTTTCCTCAACAACCTTATGGCGAGTATGTGTGTGAACAACCACAAGGATGGGAGGATTCTTATGCTCGTGAACAAAAAGTCTCTAACTTTATAGATCAAGTTTCCACCTTTTTACAAGAGGAATTTAAAAAAGCTAAAGAGACTACAAACGAGCAACTCCAAGAACTTCATGAAGGTATGACTATCTTGCGAAGAGGCATTGATCAATACAAGGAAGATATGGATAATTCTTATGTGCATATGGTTTGTGATGAATATTTGATTGTTGCTAATGTTGAAAAAGGGCAATCCTTGGGCACTTTCGTGGATAATTGTGTAGTTAACTCAACTCTTGATCGTAATAATGATCATTCACCTATTCAAAAGGATGAGTTAGAGATAAACAACACTAAATTCAGAGAGGACCAATCTTATGTTGACTATGATAGTGACGGTGATTATGATACATTGCTTGAAACAACTCATGGTGACATCTCCGAGGAGTCTTTTTGGGATCAAGATGAAGACGAAGAGGAATATGTCGACACTTGTGTAGATTACTCAAGCATTGATCTTAATAATGATCAAGAGCCTATTCAAAGGGTGGAGCTTGAGGATGATGCATTTTCGAGTGTTCTAAAAAGTTTCTTATAATAAAATTTGGATCCGCAAAAGAGTTTGTGCCTTACAACAAAAAGGAGTGTGTTGAGAATGAGACCGGTTTGACCAATATTGTGGAAGACCCAATTGAGCTTGCAAATAATTATAATGATGATGTTTATGTCGATACTTTGGTTAAGGCAGAAACGGACGAAGAATGGTTGCAAGGTTTGATAGAGGACCATGATATACAAGAGGTGAATAATTCACTTGAGTTTTTCAAGGATGAAGAGGATTCCGTAATAAAAGAGATTGTGCAAGGTTTATCTAACCCATTGCCTATTATTTCTCCTCCTTTACCTCTTATTGGTTTTAATGTATGTGCTTCGAGAATATTGTTGAATGACTTTGTTTCTCGTTTTCCGCCATTAGAGAAACTTGATTCTCATACTATGCAAAGTTATGGAACCGAAACCGTGGAGGTACCCGACTTCTATATTCTTTTTACACTTACATGTGTGGACAAGAATAAGTGTGGGGAAGCTTTTATCGGTTCATAGCTTCACTTTTGCTTTATATTACTAATATTTGTGCGAAGCTAGTGTTTGAAAACAGGTTCTATGGAAGAATCCCCAACTTTTCAGATTATTGGTGTATGGGGAATGAATCTTACAAGAAGCTAAGTCGGGCCGTCGACTTTAAAACAAGCGCTAAGTGGGAGGCAACCCACCGGTTTTGTATCTTTATCCTTATCTTTTTACTTTTATGCATTTGCTTTTATCTTTATTTTCTTTGTTTTTGCATATATATTAGTTGCGGAATTTCCCACCTTGGACTTTCTTTGGACGATTCAATTTTACATTGAGGACAATGTAAAGTTTAAGTGTGGGGGAGCATTTATATTTTTAGTTTGCTTAATGCCCTTTAAAAAAAAAAAAAAAAAAAAAAAAAAAAAAAAAATCAGAAAAATCTAGAAACTTGTGCCTTTAGGATGACACCATTAGTGGATGGAACCATTTTGAATGCAGGAGTTGAGGAACCAATTAACTAAAAGGGAAGAATATAGCTCAGAAATCACAAATTAACATGATAGTTGTTACCATATCTCGGAATATCACCATATCACATTCTATTTTTATTTTTCCATATTTATCTATTGTTCTCTAAGTGCTTTGGTGGGTCACTAAACATCGACGTGTTATTACTGCTAGGATGAAATAGAGTGATTGAGTTACTAGAAAAAGAAAAAAAAAATGATGAAAAAAAATATATATGAAAAAAAAAAAAAAAGGACCGATCAATTAGACCAAAACGGAATAAAGAAAGACACTTGGGAATAGCAGTATGTGTGAAACGTAGTCCCCTGTCTCCGTCGCCTAAACAAGCGTGGAATGCAGGATCCAAGGCAACTATCATGTACTTGCTGACAAGAAGCATGCGCTTGGATCCAAAAGATCTAATCATGCCGTCTAAAAAAAAAAAGAGAAATTGGATCCAGTTTGATCCAATCATATAAAAAAAAAGACAAGAAATTATTATTGTGTTGAATAAAGTCACTCTTGGTTCCCTTGTATATGCCAATTGATTTGATGTAGCATTCAGCACCAAGTAGCTCAATCCAATAGGATTAGGTTCATCTTAGCAGTGACCTTCAGACAGATATGGGAAACATCGAACACTTGTGAATATTCGCCAACATCTACATCTTTATCCATCTTCTTAATCTTTTTCATTGTGATTGTGGTTTGTTAGTTTCCGAGTATTGTGGCTTGTTCGACTATCTAATTAGAGTTTATTTACTAATAATGGAATTGAATTTGCAAGGTACCTCCTCCTGTAGTCATTGTGGATTCGTTCATTAATTTGTCACAAATAGACGGAGTTGAAAAAATAGGTTTTGTGGGTATATCTCTAGTAAACCCTCACGAGACTATAACTCGTCCACTAGGGACACCTAGGGGTTTAAAGGCTTGTTATTTATGCTAAAAGTGACCGTAGCCTCGACGACACGGAGTTGTATGTATTTTTCATAATTTGTTTTGTTTGATTTGCTCGAGGACTAGCAAAGTCTAAGTGTGGGGGAATCTGATAGGTGTCGAAAAACACCTAATTTTATATCTAGTATTTATGCTTTCTTTGCGAGTTTTCTTGTAAATTATGTATCTTATATTGGTTTTGAGTTATCAGGTGTTTTGGAGTCATTTGGAGCAAAAAGAAGTGGAAATGGCTACAAAAGTGAAGTCACAAGTGAAGAAGGGCCAAAGACCCAGTGGAACTCGTTCAAATGGAGGATTTCTAGTCATCATTTTGTAGAGGACGAGAAGACGAAGGCAATGGCGAAAGAACGGAGTCATTCAGAGCTCGTATGAAGAAGTTATGGGCAAAAGAAGAACTCGGAATGGTAAACCGGTCATTTCATCGGCTAATACTAATGGGAGCCCAGCCACATGTTAAGGGGTAGCCAGATTTGGTTAAAAGGGAAGTGTTATTGAGAGCCCAGTCGAGGATAAGGGGTAACTTGCTGACAGAATTGCTAACGACAGACTACGGTTCGTTAAGGGGCACCTCCTCCTTTATAACTAGAAACTAGGTCGAATGGTCTTGTTGTTTCAGACAAAACACCCTTTCTTCTCTTCGAGTTCAAACAGCTGTAGATAAGATTCAGATTTGTGAATCGGTGACGAAATTTGGATGGGGTTCGTCGTGAATTAGTGGCTTCATTAGCATTCAGAGAAACCAGTGAAGATTGAAGAGAGGGTTTGAGCAGTGATTGAAGAACAGTGAAATTAGGGATGAAATGTGATGAATTAAAGGAGATGTTGCTGCTGTTACTATCAATTGAAGCATCCGGAGAAGATTGGTTTATGGTTCAGAGTGAAGCAGATCGATAAGAGAAAGGAGTTTGTGATTTGTGAGTTCTTCCCTGAACTGAAATGAAGATATGGGTTTGTTGGATTATTGAAGAATTGATGCCATGAGACTGATTAAGGAGGAAAGAAAGATGGGTCGGTGGTAATTGTGTGAATGTGTGAAGCAATCAGGTTTGAACTGATATGAATCGAGAAATTGATGATAAGTTAGGGTTGTGCTTGGAATCAAGGAGAAGCTGAAATTCAAGGGTTCTATGGCTGAACTGATAGAGAAGAATGATGAAATTAGTATAGGTGAATGCTGTTTTGAACAGATGGTAAATTCTGGTGAAGATACTGATTTGTTAATGGTGGATAGAAGCTACAACTTGCAGGTCTGGGTTGCTCTGGTGACATGAGGAGAGCTATGGGTTTGTGGTGAATTGACACAGGTTAGACCTAGGAGCTTAGAATGAGAAGAGGTGAAGAAGAAATTAGGGGTTCTGGTGGTGGATTGTGAACTTAAATGATGCAGGTTTGAGCTGGAGCAGTGGCTTGAGATGCTGGTGGTGCTGGTGCTAGGTTGGCTTGAGCTCTGAGCAACTCAGGCTAGTTAAGCTGCTGTGCAAAGGAGTTTATGCTGGTGGAATAGACTAAGGGTTTTGGAGATTGCAGGTTTCAGGTGGTGGTAGTCTTGTTGGCTACAGGTTCTGGTGGCTGTATTGGGTTGTATGAAGAGCATAAGTGATTCGAATCTGTGGTGATTCATGGCAAGTTTCGTAGTAGAAGAAAGTGAAGATTTCCAAGGGTTTTGTTGGCTTGAATTGAGTAAGAAATGGTGCAAGTCTATAGCTTAGTATGGTTCGAGTATATGGAGTTTGGGTCGACTATTGGGTTGTAGTTCAGTTGGCACAACAATGAGAAAATGGCAGCGAATGTGCTCTTGTTCTCGGCAGATTATGTCTTCGTTCTAGGAGTTGAACATGAAGATGGTGTTTCGGGTTAACACTGGCTCGAGTAAAGAATGGAAGAGAGATGTGTTGCTGCTGCTGTCATTAGGTTCTTATGTATCAATGGGGATTTGGTGCAGTTTTGACAGTAAGAAAGTGGCGAAGACACCAGCAGTTCTGCCTTGGTCCTGTGCTGCAGTAGCCATGGCTCTGTGGGATATGTATGAGATTGTTTGTGCCTGAAATTCAGACGAGAAGGGCTAGTGATGGACTGCTGTTGCTGGAGTCTTAGGCTTGAGGTGCAGATGATATAAGCAATTACAGGTGAAGGTTGTTAGGACTACGAAGACTGGTGTATGAATCGCAATGTGCTAGGATCAGGCGCAGGCTTAGCAAATGGAGAAGGGGACTATGGTGCTCTTACTGTTGGTGAATTGAGCTTACAGTGATGCATTGTCTGAGTCTGAGGCAGAATTGGTGACAGTGTGGTTGTAGCTCAGGCATTGGCAGATGGAGCAAGCTATAGTAAGAGTTGTTGCGAAGAAACCGAAGTTGAAAAGGGTGTTGCGAGTTGGAGCGAGCCATCATGGTCGGATTCCCACCGAAGCACAATGATTGTGCATCACAGTGTCGGTATGTAATTGACCTAGGAAAGCCACTCAGCCCGACCAAGGTCCGACTAGCCACACCGACATGAACCCGACTCATCTGACAAGTAACCCAGTTTGACTCTCCCTGACTCGGTTTGACTCGGTGATCTGGACCGAGTTAACCGAGTTGACTCGACCGTTCTGACCCGTTGATCGGTGACCGGGTGACTTTGCCGGCCACCTGAGATACAGTTTCCGGCTAATATTCCGGCGGGATTCCGGCCACAATCCCAGTTTTCCGGCGAGCATTTTTGGGATAGAATTTCTACACGGGTTTCTCTCACTTGTGGGCCGGGTGAATTTCCAACTAATGGACTTTGAAGACAAAACCTAATTTTGGAAGGAGTGGAGCTATAAAAGAGAAGACTTTTCTCAAAAAATCATATCTTTTATGATTCTTTTGCCTCTACTCTTGTTCTAGGGTTTAGAACCATGAAGTATTTTCTCTTTCTTCTTGTTATGAACTCCATGAATATGAGCTAGAGTTTTATTATTGGTTATGGAATAAGTTGGATTTCCAAATATGGGTTTTAATTCAATAAATTAGTTTTGTCTCCATATTATCGTTTATGATTCACTATTAATATTGTTACATGATTTGAATGCTATTTAGTCGAGTCGCGAATCGATTGAGTTTGCTTTCATCTCTATTGCTAGATTAGGGTTATTATACGCAAAAGTGATAATTCCGGATTGCAAGTAGCATAAAAATGATTATAGTTTGTAGTGATATATTCTTATGATCATATGTGAGTCTTAAACTTTGTTAAATCGGATTAGTGCACTTTCCACGTTCGATTGCTTTGATTGGCCTGATTTCATAGAACCTAATGCATCTAGGGAATTAAACTTGATTAGTGCTTTTACACGTTAGGTTGTTCCTTTAGATAGAATTCATATTCGCATCTTTTAATGTGTTTGTTGATGACATGAGGAGATTTGCGGGATATACTTGCGATCAAGGTATTCTAGGGTCTTTGATAAAAGTTGAGATTAAAATATCAATTCTAGTTATTGTGGTGAAACCATGTTTGTGATTGAAAACGAACTCCGTAACCAATACTTTCTTATCCTTGATTTGATTTGTTTGCTTATTTCTTTATTTGTTTTATTTTATTTTAGTTTATAAAATCACAAAACCCCGGTGTTATTTATAGGGAACCGAAACAATTTGACAACCTAGACCTCTCTGTGGGATCGATCCTTTCTTGCCCTTGCTATATTTATATTTTGAGTAGTAAGAAAGTGTAATTTATTTTTGACGCTTACGACAGCGGTCAAATTTTGGCGCCGCTGCCGGGGAGGCAGCGGTTGTTAATTGTTTTTGGTTTCTTATTTTTGTATTTAGTTTTTGTTTTATTTTTTTTCCTATTTTCTGATTCCTAATATAGTTTTGAGAACTCTTATTTCAGGTGCTAATTTCTATGGAAGGAGCATATTGGAACAACGAATACGGTTTTCAACAATCTCAACAATACGACAACTACCAATTCCATGGGTATAATCAAAACCAATTCATTGGTTATGACGAATATTCCATGGAACCTTATGGTTTTCCTCAACAACCTTATGGCGAGTATGTGTGTGAACAACCACAAGGATGGGAGGATTCTTATGCTCGTGAACAAAAAGTCTCTAACTTTATAGATCAAGTTTCCACCTTTTTACAAGAGGAATTTAAAAAAGCTAAAGAGACTACAAACGAGCAACTCCAAGAACTTCATGAAGGTATGACTATCTTGCGAAGAGGCATTGATCAATACAAGGAAGATATGGATAATTCTTATGTGCATATGGTTTGTGATGAATATTTGATTGTTGCTAATGTTGAAAAAGGGCAATCCTTGGGCACTTTCGTGGATAATTGTGTAGTTAACTCAACTCTTGATCGTAATAATGATCATTCACCTGTTCAAAAGGATGAGTTAGAGATAAACAACACTAAATTCAGCGAGGACCAATCTTATGTTGACTATGATAGTGACGGTGATTATGATACATTGCTTGAAACAACTCATGGTGACATCTCCGAGGAGTCTTTTTGGGATCAAGATGAAGACGAAGAGGAATATGTCGACACTTGTGTAGATTACTCAAGCATTGATCTTAATAATGATCAAGAGCCTATTCAAAGGGTGGAGCTTGAGGATGATGCATTTTCGAGTGTTCTAAAAAAGTTTCTTATAATAAAATTTGGATCCGCAAAAGAGTCTGTGCCTTACAACAAAAAGGAGTGTGTTGAGAATGAGACCGGTTTGACCAATATTGTGGAAGACCCAATTGAGCTTGCAAATAATTATAATGATGATGTTTATGTCGATACTTTGGTTAAGGCAAAAACGGACGAAGAATGGTTGCAAGGTTTGATAGAGGACCATGATATACAAGAGGTGAATAATTCACTTGAGTTTTTCAAGGATGAAGAGGATTCCGTAATACAAGAGATTGTGCAAGGTTTATCTAACCCATTGCCTATTATTTCTTCTCCTTTACCTCTTATTGGTTTGAATGTATGTGCTTCGAGAATATTGTTGAATGACTTTGTTTCTCGTTTTCCGCCATTAGAGAAACTTGATTCTCATACTATGCAGGTTATGGAACCAGAAACCGTGGAGGTACCCGACTTCTATATTCTTTTTACACTTACATGTGTGGACAAGAATAAGTGTGGGGGAAGCTTTTATCGGTTCATAGCTTCACTTTTGCTTTATATTACTAATATTTGTGCGAAGCTAGTGTTTGAAAAACAGGTTCTATGGAAGAATCCCCAACTTTTCAGATTATTGGTGTATGGGGAATGAATCTTACAAGAAGCTAAGTCGGGCCGTCGACTTTAAAACAAGCGCTAAGTGGGAGGCAACCCACGGTTTGTATCTTTATCCTTATCTTTTTACTTTTATGCATTTGCTTTTATCTTTATTTTCTTTGTTTTTGCATATTATTTGCGGAATTTCCCACCTTGGACTTTCTTTGGACGATTCAATTTTACATTGAGGACAATGTAAAGTTTAAGTGTGGGGGAGCATTTATATTTTTAGTTTGCTTAATGCCCTTTAAAAAAAAAAAAAAAAAAAAAAAGAAAAATCAGAAAAATCTAGAAACTTGTGCCTTTAGGATGACACCATTAGTGGATGGAACCATTTTGAATGCAGGAGTTGAGGAACCAATTAACTAAAAGGGAAGAATATAGCTCAGAAATCACAAATTAACATGATAGTTGTTACCATATCTCGGAATATCACCATATCACATTCTATTTTTATTTTTCCATATTTATCTATTGTTCTCTAAGTGCTTTGGTGGGTCACTAAACATCGACGTGTTATTACTGCTAGGATGAAATAGAGTGATTGAGTTACTAGAAAAAGAAAAAAAAATGATGAAAAATATAAATACAAAAAAAAAAAAAAAAAAAAAAAAAAAAGGACCGATCAATTAGACCAAAACGGAATAAAGAAAGACACTTGGGAATAGCAGTATGTGTGAAACATAGTCCCCTGTCTCCGTCGCCTAAACAAGCGTGGAATGCAGGATCCAAGGCAACTATCATGTGACGACAAGAAGCATGCGCTTGGATCCAAAAGATCTAATCATGCCGTCTAAAAAAAAAAAGAGAAATTGGATCCAGTTTGATCCAATCATATAAAAAAAAAAAGAGAAGAAATTATTATTGTGTTGAATAAAGTCACTCTTGGTTCCCTTGTATATGCCAATTGATTTGATGTAGCATTCATAACCAAGTAGCTCAATCCAATAGGATTAGGTTCATCTTAGCAGTGACCTTCAGACAGATATGGGAAACATCGAACACTTGTGAATATTCGCCAACATCTACATCTTTATCCATCTTCTTAATCTTTTTCATTGTGATTGTGGTTTGTTAGTTTCCGAGTATTGTGGCTTGTTCGACTATCTAATTAGAGTTTATTTACTAATAATGGAATTGAATTTGCAAGGTACCTCCTCCTGTAGTCATTGTGGATTCGTTCATTAATTTGTCACAAATAGACGGAGTTGAAAAAATAGGTTTTGTGGGTATATCTCTAGTAAACCCTCACGAGTCTATAACTCGTCCACTAGGGGACACCTAGGGGTTTAAAGGCTTGTTATTTATGCTAAAAGTGACCGTAGCCTCGACGACACGGAGTTGTATGTATTTTTCATAATTTGTTTTGTTTGATTTGCTCGAGGACTAGCAAAGTCTAAGTGTGGGGAATCTGATAGGTGTCGAAAAACACCTAATTTTATATCTAGTATTTATGCTTTCTTTGCGAGTTTTCTTGTAAATTATGTATCTTATATTGGTTTTGAGTTATCAGGTGTTTTGGAGTCATTTGGAGCAAAAAGAAGTGGAAATGGCTACAAAAGTGAAGTCACAAGTGAAGAAGGGCCAAAGACCTAGTGGAACTCGTTCAAATGGAGGATTTCTAGTCATCATTTTGTAGAGGACGAGAAGATGAAGGCAATGGCGAAAGAACGGAGTCATTCAGAGCTCGTATGAAGAAGTTATGGGCAAAAGAAGAACTCGGAATGGTAAACCGGTCATTTCATCGGCTAATACTAATGGGAGCCCAGCCACATGTTAAGGGGTAGCCAGATTTGGTTAAAAGGAAGTGTTATTGAGAGTCCGATCGAGGATAAGGGGTAACTTGCCGACAGAATTGCTAACGACAGACTACGGTTCGTTAAGGGGCACCTCCTCCTTTATAACTAGAAACTAGGTCGAATGGTCTTGTTGTTTCAGACAAAACACCCTTTCTTCTCTTCGAGTTCAAACAGCTGTAGATAAGATTCAGATTTGTGAATCGGTGACGAAATTTGGATGGGGTTCGTCGTGAATTAGTGGCTTCATTAGCATTCAGAGAAACCAGTGAAGATTGAAGAGAGGGTTTGAGAAGTGATTGAAAAACAGTGAAATTAGGGATGAAATGTGATGAATTAAAGGAGATGTTGCTGCTGTATTTATCAATTGAAGCATCCGGAGAAGATTGGTTTATGGTTCAGAGTGAAGCAGATCGATAAGAGAAAGGAGTTTGTGATTTGTGAGTTCTTCCCTGAACTGAAATGAAGATATGGGTTTGTTGGATTATTGAAGAATTGATGCCATGAGACTGATTAAGGAGGAAAGAAAGATGGGTCGGTGGTAATTGTGTGAATGTGTGAAGCAATCAGGTTTGAACTGATATGAATCGAGAAATTGATGATAAGTTAGGGTTGTGCTTGGAATCAAGGAGAAGCTGAAATTCAAGGGTTCTATGGCTGAACTGATAGAGAAGAATGATGAAATTAGTATAGGTGAATGCTGTTTTGAACAGATGGTAAATTCTGGTGAAGATACTGATTTGTTAATGGTGGATAAAAGCTACAACTTGCAGGTCTGGGTTGCTCTGGTGACATGAGGAGAGCTATGGGTTTGTGGTGAATTGACACAAAGTTAGACCTAGGAGCTTAGAATGAGAAGAGGTGAAGAAGAAATTAGGGTTCGGTGGTGGATTGTGAACTTAAATGATGCAGTTTGAGCTGGAGCGGTGGCTTGAGATGCCGGTGGTCTTTGGTGCTAGGTTGGCTTGAGCTCGAGCAACTCAAAGCTAGTTAGGCTGCTGTCCCAAACGAGTTCTATTTGGTGGAGGAATAGACTAAGGGTTTTGGAGATTGCGAGGTTTGGTGGTAGTAGTCTTGTTGGCTACGGTGTTCGGTGGGCTGTATTGGGTTGTATGAAGAGCATAAGTGATTCGAATCTGTGGTGATTCATGGCAAGTTTCAGCAAATAAACTCGGTGAAGATTTCCAAGGGTTTTGTTGGCTTGAATTGAGTAAGAAATGGTGCAAGTCTATAGCTTAGTATGGTTCGAGTATATGGAGTTTGGGTCGACTATTGGGTTGTAGTTCAGTTGGCACAACAATGAGAAAATGGCAGCGAATGTGCTCTTGTTCTCGACAGATTATGTGTTGTTCTAGGAGTTGAACATGAAGATGGTGTTTCGGGTTAACACTGGCTCGAGTAAAGAATGGAAGAGAGATGTGTTGCTGCTGCTGTCATTAGGTTCTTATGTATCAATGGGGATTTGGTGCGATTCGAAAAGAAGAAAGTGGCGAAGACACCAGCAGTTCTGCCTTGGTCCTGTGCTGCAGTAGCCATGGCTCTGTGGGATATGTATGAGATTGTTTGTGCCTGAAATTCAGACGAGAAGGGCTAGTGATGGACTGCTGTTGCTGGAGTCTTAGGCTTGAGGTGCAGATGATATAAGCAATTACAGGTGAAGGTTGTTAGGACTACGAAGACTGGTGTATGAATCTGCAATGTGCTAGGATCAGGCGCAGGCTTAGCAAATGGAGAAGGGGACTATGGTGCTCTTACTGTTGGTGAATTGAGCTTACAGTGATGCATTGTCTGAGTCTGAGGCAGAATTGGTGACAGTGTGGTTGTAGCTCAGGCATTGGCAGATGGAGCAAGCTATAGTAAGAGTTGTTGGCGATGAAGAAGCTGAAGTTGAAAGGGTGTTGCAAGGTTGAGCAGAGCCATCATGGTCGGATTCCCAGTGAAGCACAATGATTGTGCATCACAGGTCAGGCTGTGTAATTGACCTAGGCAAAGCCACTCAGCCCAGCCAAGGTCTGACTAGCCAGCTGACATGAACCTGACTCATCTAACAAGTAACCCAGTTTGACTCTCCCTGACTCGGTTTGACTCAGTGATCTGGACTGAGTTGACCGAGTTGACTCGACCGTTCTGACCCGTTGACCGGTGACCGGGCGGACTTTGCCGGCCACCTGAGATACAGTTTCCGGCTAATATTCCGGCGGGATTCCGGCCACAATCCCAGTTTTCCGGCGAGCATTTTTGGGACAGAATTTCTACACGGGTTTCTCTCACTTGTGGGCCGGGTGAATTTCCAACTAATGGACTTTGAAGACAAAACCTAATTTTGGAAGGAGTGGAGCTATAAAAGAGAAGACTTTTCTCAAAAAAATCATATCTTTTATGATTCTTTTGCCTCTACTCTTGTTCTAGGGTTTAGAACCATGAAGTCTTTTCTCTTTCTTCTTGTTATGAACTCCATGAATATGAGCTAGAGTTTTATTATTGGTTATGGAATAAGTTGGATTTCCAAATATGGGTTTTAATTCAACAAATTAGTTTTGTCTCCATATTATCGTTTATGATTCACTATTAATATTGTTACATGATTTGAATGCTATTTAGTCGAGTCGCGAATCGATTGAGTTTGCTTTCATCTCTATTGCTAGATTAGGGTTATTATACGCAAAAGTGATAATTCCGGATTGCAAGTAGCATAAATATGATTATAGTTTGTAGTGATATATTCTTATGATCATATGTGAGTCTTAAACTTTGTTAAATCGGATTAGTGCGCTTTCCACGTTCGATTGCTTTGATTGGCCTGATTTCATAGAACCTAATGCATCTAGGGAATTAAACTTGGTTAGTGCTTTTACACGTTAGGTTGTTCCTTTAGATAGAATTCATATTCGCATCTTTTAATGTGTTTGTTGATGACATGAGGAGATTTGCGGGATATACTTGCGATCAAGGTATTCTAGGGTCTTTGATAAAAGTTGAGATTAAAATATCAATTCTAGTTATTGTGGTGAAACCATGTTTGTGATTGAAAACGAACTCCGTAACCAATACTTTCTTATCCTTGATTTGATTTGTTTGCTTATTTCTTTATTTTTTTTTTTTTTTTTTTTTTTTAATAGGATTTTCTGTTAGGATTTTTCTTAGATTAATCATCTATTAAAGAATTACAATCACTTGGCAATAAGTTGGTGGGTAGCCTGGCAACAAGCTGGGCACCAACACCCTTTTGGATAGCTACCCCTATTCTATGAAAAAGAGCACTGCCTAACTTATAACTAGCATCATGATTCGTGATACAATTCTTTAACCTCTTCAAGAAAATAATAGTTTCCTCCCCCCCAACTCGCCCAAAGTAGAGAAAGCTAGAACCCCCAAACCGTAACCATGCAAAGTACACTTGTCTAAATATTTTTTACATTTACGTGAAGTAGCACTAGATATAGCCTGGCCGGGTAAGAAGGTACGAACTCCACCACCAGTGAAAGGAGAAACACCAGTAACATCAAAACAGACATCCCGACCGTTCTCCCATCCGTAAACAAGAATATCCGCGGGTCTCAAGGAAGTATCATTATCCGATAGAAATCCAAGGGCTACCTCTTTAGTTTATAAAATCACAAAACCCCGGTGTTATTTATAGGGAACCGAAACAATTTGACAACCTAGACCTCTCTGTGGGATCGATCCTTTCTTGCCCTTGCTATATTTATATTTTGAGTAGTAAGAAAGTGTAATTTATTTTTGACGCTTACGACAGCGGTCAAATTTTGGCGCCGTTGCCGGGGAGGCAGCGGTTGTTAATTGTTTTTGGTTTCTTATTTTTGTATTTAGTTTTTGTTTTATTTTTTTTCCTATTTTCTGATTCCTAATATAGTTTTGAGAACTCTTATTTCAGGTGCTAATTTCTATGGAAGGAGCATATTGGAACAACGAATACGGTTTTCAACAATCTCAACAATACGACAACTACCAATTCCATGGGTATAATCAAAACCAATTCATTGGTTATGACGAATATTCCATGGAACCTTATGGTTTTCCTCAACAACCTTATGGCGAGTATGTGTGTGAACAACCACAAGGATGGGAGGATTCTTATGCTCGTGAACAAAAAGTCTCTAACTTTATAGATCAAGTTTCCACCTTTTTACAAGAGGAATTTAAAAAAGCTAAAGAGACTACAAACGAGCAACTCCAAGAACTTCATGAAGGTATGACTATCTTGCGAAGAGGCATTGATCAATACAAGGAAGATATGGATAATTCTTATGTGCATATGGTTTGTGATGAATATTTGATTGTTGCTAATGTTGAAAAAGGGCAATCCTTGGGCACTTTCGTGGATAATTGTGTAGTTAACTCAACTCTTGATCGTAATAATGATCATTCACCTATTCAAAAGGATGAGTTAGAGATAAACAACACTAAATTCAGCGAGGACCAATCTTATGTTGACTATGATAGTGACGGTGATTATGATACATTGCTTGAAACAACTCATGGTGACATCTCCGAGGAGTCTTTTTGGGATCAAGATGAAGACGAAGAGGAATATGTCGACACTTGTGTAGATTACTCAAGCATTGATCTTAATAATGATCAAGAGCCTATTCAAAGGGTGGAGCTTGAGGATGATGCATTTTCGAGTGTTCTAAAAAAGTTTCTTATAATAAAATTTGGATCCGCAAAAGACTCCAGTGCCTTACAACAAAAAGGAGTGTGTTGAGAATGAGACCGGTTTGACCAATATTGTGGAAGACCCAATTGAGCTTGCAAATAATTATAATGATGATGTTTATGTCGATACTTTGGTTAAGGCAGAAACGGACGAAGAATGGTTGCAAGGTTTGATAGAGGACCATGATATACAAGAGGTGAATAATTCACTTGAGTTTTTCAAGGATGAAGAGGATTCCGTAATACAAGAGATTGTGCAAGGTTTATCTAACCCATTGCCTATTATTTCTTCTCCTTTACCTCTTATTGGTTTGAATGTATGTGCTTCGAGAATATTGTTGAATGACTTTGTTTCTCGTTTTCCGCCATTAGAGAAACTTGATTCTCATACTATGCAGGTTATGGAACCAGAAACCGTGGAGGTACCCGACTTCTATATTCTTTTTACACTTACATGTGTGGACAAGAATAAGTGTGGGGGAAGCTTTTATCGGTTCATAACTTCACTTTTGCTTTATATTACTAATATTTGTGCGAAGCTAGTGTTTGAAAAACAGGTTCTATGGAAGAATCCCCAACTTTTCGATTATTGGTGTATGGGGAATGAATCTTACAAGAAGCTAAGTCGGGCCGTCGACTTTAAAACAAGCGCTAAGTGGGAGGCAACCCACCGGTTTTGTATCTTTATCCTTATCTTTTTACTTTTATGCATTTGCTTTTATCTTTATTTTCTTTGTTTTTGCATATTATTTTATGAATTTCCCACCTTGGACTTTCTTTGACGATTCAATTTTACATTGAGGACAATGTAAAGTTTAAGTGTGGGGGAGCATTTATATTTTTAGTTTGCTTAATGCCCTTTAAAAAAAAAAAAAAAGAAAAAGAAAAAGAAAAATCAGAAAAATCTAGAAACTTGTGCCTTTAGGATGACACCATTAGTGGATGGAACCATTTTGAATGCAGGAGTTGAGGAACCAATTAACTAAAAGGGAAGAATATAGCTCGTAAATCACAAATTAACATGATAGTTGTTACCATATCTCGGAATATCACCATATCACATTCTATTTTTATTTTTCCATATTTATCTATTGTTCTCTAAGTGCTTTGGTGGGTCACTAAACATCGACGTGTTATTACTTGCTAGGATGAAATAGAGTGATTGAGTTACTAGAAAAAGAAAAAAATGATGAAAAAAAAAAATATAAAAAAAAAAAAAAAAAAAGGACCGATCAATTAGACCAAAACGGAATAAAGAAAGACACTTGGGAATAGCAAGATGTGTGAAACGTAGTCCCCGTCTCCGTCGCCTAAACAAGCGTGGAATGCAGGATCCAAGGCAACTATCATGTACTTGCTGACAAGAAGCATGCGCTTGGATCCAAAAGATCTAATCATGCCGTCTAAAAAAAAAAAAGAGAAATTGGATCCAGTTTGATCCAATCATATAAAAAAAAAGACAAGAAATTATTATTGTGTTGAATAAAGTCACTCTTGGTTCCCTTGTATATGCCAATTGATTTGATGTAGCATTCGAAGACCAAGTAGCTCAATCCAATAGGATTAGGTTCATCTTAGCAAAGTGACCTTCGTGATGAGATATGGGAAACATCGAACACTTGTGAATATTCGCCAACATCTACATCTTTATCCATCTTCTTAATCTTTTTCATTGTGATTGTGGTTTGTTAGTTTCCGAGTATTGTGGCTTGTTCGACTATCTAATTAGAGTTTATTTACTAATAATTGAATTGAATTTGCAAGGTACCTCCTCCTGTAGTCATTGTGGATTCGTTCATTAATTTGTCACAAATAGACGGAGTTGAAAAAATAGGTTTTGTGGGTATATCTCTAGTAAACCCTCACGAGACTATAACTCGTCCACTAGGGACACCTAGGGGTTTAAAGGCTTGTTATTTATGCTAAAAGTGACCGTAGCCTCGACGACACGGAGTTGTACGTATTTTTCATAATTTGTTTTGTTTGATTTGCTCGAGGACTAGCAAAGTCTAAGTGTGGGGGATCGATAGGTGTCGAAAAACACCTAATTTTATATCTAGTATTTATGCTTTCTTTGCGAGTTTTCTTGTAAATTATGTATCTTATATTGGTTTTGAGTTATCAGGTGTTTTGGAGTCATTTGGAGCAAAAAGAAGTAGAAATGGCTACAAAAGTGAAGTCACAAGTGAAGAAGGGCCAAAGACCCAGTGGAACTCGTTCAAATGGAGGATTTCTAGTCATCATTTTGTAGAGGACGAGAAGACGAAGGCAATGGCGAAAGAACGGAGTCATTCAGAGCTCGTATGAAGAAGTTATGGGCAAAAGAAGAACTCGGAATGGTAAACCGGTCATTTCATCGGCTAATACTAATGGGAGCCCAGCCACATGTTAAGGGGTAGCCAGATTTGGTTAAAAGGGAAGTGTTATTGAGAGCCCAGTCGAGGATAAGGGGTAACTTGTCGAGTAATTGCTAACAAATGGACTACGGTTCGTTAAGGGCACCTCCTCCTTTATAACTAGAAACTAGGTCGAATGGTCTTGTTGTTTCGCACAAAAACCCTTTCTTCTCTTCGAGTTCAAACAATTTGTAGATAAGATTCAGATTTGTGAATCGGTGACGAAATTTGGATGGGGTTCGTCGTGAATTAGTGGCTTCATTAGCATTCGAGAGAAACCGGTGAAGATTGAAGAGAGGGTTTGAGCGGTGATTGAAAAAACAGTGAAATTAGGGATGAAATGTGATGAATTAAAGGAGATGTTCTTCTTGTGTATTATCAATTGAAGCATCCGGAGAAGATTGGTTTATGGTTGAGTGAAGCAGATCGATAAGAGAAAGGAGTTTGTGATTTGTGAGTTCTTCCTGAATCGAAATGAAGATATGGGTTTGTTGGATTATTGAAGAATTGATGCCATGAGATCGATTAAGGAGGAAAGAAAGATGGGTCGGTGGTAATTGTGTGAATGTGTGAAGCAATCGGGTTTGAAGCGATATGAATCGAGAAATTGATGATAAGTTAGGGTTGTGCTTGGAATCAAGGAGAAGCTGAAATTCAAGGGTTCTATGGCTGAACTGATAGAGAAGAATGATGAAATTAGTATAGGTGAATGCTGTTTTGAACAGATGGTAAATTCTGGTGAAGATACTGATTTGTTAATGGTGGATAAAAGCTACAACTTGCGGTGTCCAGGTTGCTGTGGTGACATGAGGAGAGCTATGGGTTTGTGGTGAATTGACACAAAGTTAGACCTAGGAGCTTAGAATGAGAAGAGGTGAAGAAGAAATTAGGGGTTACGTGGTGGATTATGAACTTAAATGATGCAAAGTTTGAGCTGGAGCAGTGGATTGAGATCTTTGGTGGTCTTTGGTGCTAGGTTGGCTTGAGCTCGAGCAACTCGGGCTAGTTAAGTCACTGTGCAAAGGAGTTTTCTGGTGGAGGAATAGACTAAGGGTTTTGGAGATTGCAGGTTTCAGGTGGTAGTAGTCTTGTTGGCTACAGGTTCTGGTGGCTGTATTGGGTTGTATGAAGAGCATAAGTGATTCGAATCTGTGGTGATTCATGGCAAGTTTCAGCAGTAAACTCAGTGAAGATTTCCAAGGGTTTTGTTGGCTTGAATTGAGTAAGAAATGGTGCAAGTCTATAGCTTAGTATGGTTCGAGTATATGGAGTTTGGGTCGACTATTGGGTTGTAGTTCAGTTGGCACAACAATGAGAAAATGGCAGCGAATGTGCTCTTGTTCTCGACAGATTATGTGCTGTTCTAGGAGTTGAACATGAAGATGGTGTTTCGGGTTAACACTGGCTCGAGTAAAGAATGGAAGAGAGATGTGTTGCTGCTGCTGTCATTAGGTTCTTATGTATCAATGGGGATTTGGTACAGTTCTGACAGTAAGAAAGTGGCGAAGACACCAGCAGTTCTGCCTTGGTCCTGTCTTTGCGGTAGCCATGGCTCGTGGGATATGTATGAGATTGTTTGTGCACGAAATTCGGACGAGAAGGGCTAGTGATGGACTGGCCATTTGTCTGGAGTCTTAGGCTTGAGGTGCGAGATGATATAAGCAATTACGGGAGAAGGTTGTTAGGACTACGAAGACTGGTGTATGAATCTGCAATGTGCTAGGATCAGGCGCAGGCTTAGCAAATGGAGAAGGGGACTATGGTGCTCTTACTGTTGGTGAATTGAGCTTACAGTGATGCATTGTCTGAGTCTGAGGCAGAATTGGTGACAGTGTGGTTGTAGCTCAGGCATTGGCAGATGGAGCAAGCTATAGTAAGAGCTGTTGGCAGTAAGAAGCTGAAGTTGAAAGGGTGTTGCAGGTTGGAGCAGAGCCATCATGGCTGGATTCCCAGCTGAAGCACAATGATTGTGCATCACAGGTCAGGCTGTGTAATTGACCTAGGCAAAGTCACTCAGCCCAGCCAAGGTCTGACTAGCCAGCTGACATGAACCCGACTCATCTGACAAGTAACCCAGTTTGACTCTCCCTGACTCGGTTTGACTCAGTGATATGGACTGAGTTGACCGAGTTGACTCGACCGTTCTGACCCGTTGACCGGTGACCGGGTGACTTTGCCGGCCACCTGAGATACAGTTTCCGGCTAATATTCCGGCGGGATTCCGGCCACAATCCCAGTTTTCCGGCGAGCATTTTTGGGACAGAATTTCTACACGGGTTTCTCTCACTTGTGGGCCGGGTGAATTTCCAACTAATGGACTTTGAAGACAAAACCTAATTTTGGAAGGAGTGGAGCTATAAAAGAGAAGACTTTTCTCAAAAAAAATCATATCTTTTATGATTCTTTTGCCTCTACTCTTGTTCTAGGGTTTAGAACCATGAAGTCTTTTCTCTTTCTTCTTGTTATGAACTCCATGAATATGAGCTAGAGTTTTATTATTGGTTATGGAATAAGTTGGATTTCCAAATATGGGTTTTAATTCAATAAATTAGTTTTGTCTCCATATTATCGTTTATGATTCACTATTAATATTGTTACATGATTTGAATGCTATTTAGTCGAGTCGCGAATCGATTGAGTTTGCTTTCATCTCTATTGCTAGATTAGGGTTATTATACGCAAAAGTGATAATTCCGGATTGCAAGTAGCATAAATATGATTATAGTTTGTAGTGATATATTCTTATGATCATATGTGAGTCTTAACCTTTGTTAAATCGGATTAGTGCGCTTTCCACGTTCGATTGCTTTGATTGGCCTGATTTCATAGAACCTAATGCATCTAGGGAATTAAACTTGATTAGTGCTTTTACACGTTAGGTTGTTCCTTTAGATAGAATTCATATTCGCATCTTTTAATGTGTTTGTTGATGACATGAGGAGATTTTGGGATATACTTGCGATCAAGGTATTCTAGGGTCTTTGATAAAAGTTGAGATTAAAATATCAATTCTAGTTATTGTGGTGAAACCATGTTTGTGATTGAAAACGAACTCCGTAACCAATACTTTCTTATCCTTGATTTGATTTGTTTGCTTATTTCTTTATTTGTTTTATTTTATTTTAGTTTATAAAATCACAAAACCCGGTGTTATTTATAGGGAACCGAAACAATTTGACAACCTAGACCTCTCTGTGGGATCGATCCTTTCTTGCCCTTGCTATATTTATATTTTGAGTAGTAAGAAAGTGTAATTTATTTTTGACGCTTACGACAGCGGTCAGACATTTAATTTTGGAGGTGCTGCTCCTTTTCCTTTTTAATGTATTCGTCGTCTTTGGAACATAATCTTTTGCTTTATGACTCTTATAGACACCACTTCTCGAACAAACAAGTTCAATCCTCAATCCTTTTCCATTGCATTCAAGTTTTCCAGTCTTTGTACCCGGGCCAGAAACGATGGAACAATTGTGTTGACGCCCTTTACCAACACACCAAGATTTAACATCTTCTTTAGAGTGAAACTCCTACAAGTACAAATTTGTTTGAACTTCAACATGTTTGTCTATCCGAGACAATGTGTTCGACCAAAATAAATAAGAATTTCAACTTACCTCATCTTTATCGTGAATAAAATAACGAGAGTAATTAGGAGACAGGCAACATGAAATTTAAGTGAGAACAAATCTTGGTTAACATCGAAAAATTTGCAAAGCTATATCAGGAATTGTTTTCCCAAAAAAAAAAAAATCTCTTAAATTTCAGTTACGAACCTTCGCATAAACATAAATAGGCTAAAACTGAAATTTAAGTGACAACGAACTAAATTCTCTTAAATCCTCATAGATGCTTCCGATCAAATTTTTTTTTTATATAAATGATAAGACATGAGATCGAGACTGAACTAAACTATGTATCTTTCTCCGTTTGATATATAAACAGCATAAATAACTTACTTGTTCCATATCTTCATCTTGTTCATTCGAAGGAACCGCACAGTCCTCTTGCCCATTATTTAAATCATCAAATGTTATACAATCCACTTGCATTTCATTGTCTTCCATTAACACAAACTCATGAAACTGACCTAGCTTCTCAAAAAAAAAAAAAAAAACTGACCTAGGGTTTTCTTAGTTGCCGCTTTAAGTGCTTGGTATCTCGCTGAAAGGAGGGAAAGAAGTTAGTGGTGGGCCAATTTATAAGGGATAACTTTAGTTTTTTCTAAGAACCATGCTGAGTCACCTAATATCCACCCCCCCCCCACCCCCACCCCCCACCCCCGTAATTCCTTCCCCCTAAATCACGACTCTTAAGAAGTCAAAAAGTAACTTTTGTATGTGTATCCAAACACGCTATAAGAGTTATTTGGATAATAAAAGCGTTTCCGTTTCTCCAGAAGCAAAGACCAATCCAAATGTCATAAGAGAAAATATTTTGCTTCGCAAAAGGTTAACATTTTTACTTTATATATGTAATTTTGAAAGTGTATTCACAAAATCACTTCTGACATTTACTGAATGCATATTAAATTCCCCATTTCAAACCCTCCTAGTATAGGACGATTGATCTAAAGAATATTAATGACTGAAGAAGAAGAGATCCCAATTTGAAATAGAGGGATGACAATTATTTTAGGGTTTTAAAAAGAAATGGGTTCTTGTTGTGGAGAAAAGTGTTAGTGAGTGAGTGATCGACTTTGAGAAATGAATAAACAGATACTTTCCCCCCTTTTGAAGGGACAGTCTGGATTCAAAAGGATTCTTTGGGTTTTACAAGGTTTTTTAGGGCCGCAAAATTTAGGGTGTTCATGTGTTGGGATTGTATATGGGGAAAAATGATTTGCTGTTTTTTTGGGAAATTGAAGAGTCGAGCGTGCGGACAAGACTCCTCGACCGAGAAAACTGATGAACCTCACACAGATGCACTACAAAGGGAGTGCTTAGATTCGAGAGATCAATCTGTAGGACTTCGGCCTAAACCAAGTCAATGGCCGTTCCAGAGTCAATTCGGTCACAAAGAGGGAGATGGGTTGATCAGTAGGAGGGAAGCTGAGAATTGTGTGGGATCAATGATGATCAAGGATTGTGGATGTGTTGAAGGTTTCTGCAAATTGATGAACTGCCGAATATTGAGTTCTGTGAATAAGTTTTAATCGAGTTTGTGTAGACGAATGATGATAATTCGTTATTGTCCTCGATTTTGGACTTATTTATATTGCAAGAATAATGAACACATTGATCCCTGTAAGCGTGACGGTTTCTTGAGTGAAATAGTGGGAAAGTGGGAGATCGTGGTGAAACTAGTTCCAGGTCGTGCGGAGATTTGGTTAACCGTCCACCCACTACTTTTCTAACTCCTTCAACCGTTGCAAGACTTACTCACACTTCTCATTGTGGATGAATCCACGTGCTGTGGACCGCCAGATCAAAACCCTAATTGATATCCCCCATGTGTGACGTAATTGATGTCTCACGAATCGTGGAGTCTGCATGACAGACGTGTATTCAAGTCGGTTGTTGAATGTTTAGACAATGAGTTTAGGTTTTGTTGAATTTAACATGAGCGACGAATGCTCAGTGATTCATGGATCGAACATGTCTGCTGAGACGTATAGTTCTGAATATTAGCAAAGATTGTAAATTTTTCGAAGAATTACTGAATATTGATAGTTGGATCAATATTCGAGAAACTGAGCAAGTATTGCTCAATTCGACGAATTACTGATAAATTACTGAATATTGATAGTTGGATAAATATTCGAGCAACTGAGCAAGTATTTCTCAATTCGACGAATTATTTATTGGTAACGTGACCCAATAAAATATTAGTTAAAATACTGGTAGACTACCGAATATTATATAATTAATCCAGATGTTGATTGATGGACCAATCATAATTTTTTTATTAGTGTCTGAGCTTGCTTAGAATGATGATTTGTGGAGCATTTGTTCGAAACCCTAATCTTGATCAATTGTTCGTTAATTGATGAATTGCTGAAAATAGGTCATGAGTGAGGGAGGGACCAACCACATGGAATAGTGGACGACCATGTGGCGCCCGAGTGCTCGAGTGAGCGTGCACTAGAGTCCTCAGTTGACTGGTTGGTGAAAGAATGATGATTAAATGTCGATTTCATCATTTATTAAAATAGTGTTCGTCTGAGCATTAGGTATTAAAACCTAATTTATGGAGGAGAGAGGGACCGGACAAGAAGGCATGAAACCAGCCCTTGAGAGTGTGGGACCAACAGATGGTTGATTTTGCAAATCCCAAGTTGTTTGGAAAGAGTTTGGACCCAATATGAGCAATTGCGCAAATTAGGTCAAAATTATAAAAACGTGCGGGACCGGCTCGTTGCAAGCCTTAGAGCCGCCCTTGGTCGGTCAAGGGAGCATGCTCGTGTCACCATAAAGCCTGTGTCTTAGTCCTGAGAGTTTAGGTATTTTTTTGATGTGCGTTTGAGCAATATCTTGGATTTTCAGAAGAGTTCGATCTTTGACTGAAATTCTTGATTTTGCTCGAATGAGCAAGTAGAATTTTGTTCGTTTCATCAATATTTTGAGAATATTAAAATAACGATATTTTAAGAATTTTCATGAATGACCTAGTCGGTCATGTGGCCGTTTGACCTTTTGGTCTTTTCATGGTTTGAGCAATATTTGAGAAAATATGAAGAAACCATGATTTTTGTTGAAACGGGGAAGTTTCATGAGATTAAGGAAATAATAATTAGGAAAGATAAGGGATTGTAAGGTGTGGGACCGTCCATGGCTAGGGCATGGCCGGCCGTCTATGTTGCCCGGTCCCGCAACACCTTTCCCTATTTTTATATTATTATTTCTCATGAAACCGTGAAACTATGGAGAAACCGTGAGTTTTGCTCAAACAAGGAAAGTTGCTAGAATGGAGGAGTTTTCATGAGTTCATGAAAATAACAAAAATAAGAAAAAATAATGGGCCAGGGCACGGCCGGTGGGCCCGGCCTATGGCGCCTCTTTATTATTTTAATGTTATTATTTTCTCTCTTTTGTTTTGTGTAGGATTCCTCGTTTGTCCACTTTTTCGGATGCTCATACGTGCATTTGGGTGCTCGTTCATGCATCATTGTTGAGTACATTTGCACCATTTTATGGAGCTTACTCAGCGATAGTCTAGATGCCCGATTGTTGAGTATTTATTACTAATTCATGAAATTCAGTGGAGAATGATTCATGAAACTGAGTAATAAAAGTGAGTAGTTATTTATTATCAATCCATAGGATCAGCTGCGGATTCGACCATGAATTCGGAATAATAAAACGAGTATTACCATTCCATGGGATCGTGGATTCGACCATAGAATCGGAGTAATGAAAATAGTTATTACCATTCCATGAGATACGTGGATTCGATCATGAAATTGGAGTAATGAGATTATCTATTACCATTCCATGAAATCAGCCGTGGATTCGATCATGAAATCGGAGTAATGAGATAAAATAGATTATCTTCTAGGAATTTAGTGGTGAATGTCACGGTATAGTTAATCTATTGCAGAATGGATATTAGCCAGTTAAAGCGTCATACCCGTTCTGAAAGGTGCATACTCAGGGAACAACGAGCGTTGCCGAAGCCCTGGAGGCATTTTTCCCTCAATCTTACGGAGAGCCGCATGGATCTATACACAGTCTCTCTACATAGTCAGGGAACAGTGAGTGTCACCGACGTCCTGAAGGCGTTAATGCTCTCAATCTTACGGAGAACCGCCCAATCGTTCTTTTATGTTGAGGTGGGTCTCTCTATGTAGTCAGGGAACAACAAGTGTCACCGACGTCCTGAAGGCGTTATGTCCTCAATCATACGGACAACCGCCCAATTATGTTATTCTACATAGAGGTCATGATGAAATGCAAGGTATCGAACGCTCAGCTAGTGGAGGCCTTTCTATAAACATATTCATCATGGCTCGTAAAATATGAATCGTCACATGCCTGAAGCCGTGTCAGAAACATGCAGTATCATGATTTTACGATTTTGAGCTTTGTCGAAAATCCACCATCAACATTAAGTCCCCTGCTTAGTGAGGGAAAGTCATGTTCCGCAGTAAGCATTAGATGGTGATTTTCAGTCGACGAGATCAGTGGTTGAACTCGGTCGTACAAAGGTGTTCTCAGAATCCTCGATTTTCTCAAATGGTGTCATATACGAGCAAATGCACAGATAAAGACCCTGATAATATGATAGAGTGTCATCCTGTGAGCACGGAGAGATGAGGCACTGCTGATTTGGATGGTCAGACGTCCAGTTTTGGTTGGTTTAGCGTTTACGGGCCCGAGCCCAAAAAAGAAATCCTTGTTTTAGGAACAGATGTTCGTTAGTTTAAGAAACAAACAATAATCCCTAGCATAAGAGATTTTTTTTTTTTTTTTTTTTTTTAAATATGTGAGATTTCACAAAATGGAATAAACTCTTGTTTCAAAGGTGGATGCTCGGTCAAGAGAATTTTTTTTTTAAAAAAAATAGGCGTGTGTCTGTCAGTAATAAATTTTTTGTCTATGAGCTTTCGTGAATTTTTTTATTTTCGATATGTGAGCTTTCATAATATTTTTGAAAATATGCTCTCGTTTCAAAGACGGATGCTCGCAAGAGGGAGCAAAATATGTATACATATATTTTCAAAGTTACGTGAGTTTCACGTTAAAATATATATTTTTGTAAAATCAATGTTTTGATTTTGAACAACTGTTGAAAGTAGACAATTATTCACGGTGAAATAATGTTCGTATGTGAGTTTTCACAATTGTAGAATGGACGTCTGTCCAATTTCTGAAAAACCAGCGAATGTTCACACCGTGAAAATTTATGTGAAATCAAATTTTGATTTTCAACAATTGCTAGAAGTAAACAATTTTTGATAAAATATTATTTGTATGGATTTTGTGATATGATAGTGTATGCACAAAACCAATGAGTGTTCACTCGGTGGGAGTCGCTCACACGGTGAAAATTTTGTGGGTTGCTCACATGAAAATCAAGTTATGATTTCAAAACTAGTCATAAAAACCCAAGGTGACCAAACTTGTGGTACAAAAACCCCACTCAAATGTTGAGATTCATTAATACTCCTTCTTAAACTAAATTGATACAAAAACCCCAAATTTTAAAAAATTGATACAAAAACCCCAAATTTCAAAATTGGTTTCATCAAATTTTACGATGAAACCAAAAATTGGTTTCGTCAAATTCTATGAGGTTTCATCAAAATTTTGTTTCTTGGGGTTTTTGTGTTACTTTTGTTTTGGCGGGTTTTTTATGGATGAATAGTGACACCTTTGGGGTTATAACTCGCGGTTATGATTTTGAATAAAATTTTTGCTCGTGTTTGCAGGTTCGAGGAGACGAGCAAAGTTTGAAGTATTAACTCTTGTATCACAATCACTACTGTTAGTGGAATCGTAAACATGTAAGAGTTGAAAGTTACCATTTTTATAGACGTTGTTGTGAGCACCTTTATTCCATGATTCATTGTTTTGTTGAATCCCGTGCCTTGTATGAACGATGTGCTGAAGTAGAAATGTTATGCTTCTGTCACAGCCACTTTGCAAGAATGACCGACTCCCATGATAACACTTCCAAAGATGGTGTTTCCAGAGATGACATCTCTACGGATGCAACTTTAAGAAATGGTACTTCTGGGACCTTTGAGTGATGGTCAGAGATCCTTCATACTCAGTTGTACTCCTGGTTATTTCATTAACTTTTTCACAGGATGTTCGTGTAGTGGAATCCCGGATCAATATAGACTTCTCGGCGATGGAAGAAAGTCTTCAGGGTGGAGAACCCAGAAGTAAGGACTACATGATGTTTGTAAATGACGTGCAGTCCCCAGCCGTTTCTTTGGTGAGTTGTTAGATCTCCCTATACCATGACTTTTACTTGTCCCTGCAATTAGGATCATGAAACCAATGTTTGTTACTTCAGAACTTTGCCCCATCAAGCCTTGACGTTCTTCAATTCACTGCCGCTGAACAAACAATCTCTCGAGCGTTGAAGAAGAAGTTGATGTAAGTACCTCTTCGTATAATCGTTCGTAGCACTCCTTGAATGAAATATTAATAATTGTTGTTGATGTATCCAGGAGGAGATTTCGTGGATGAACAAAGTATTGACAATGCTCATTCTTCCTTGAAAATGGTGAGACGGAGAATTCTCAACACCCAGGACCGAATGAAGGAAGTAATGCTACTAATGGTGATTCCGGCAATATTGATCCTCCGAACGGCTTAGAGACCCCTCAAGTAAGTATTCCCCTGTACTTTCTTCATAGAAGTATTAAATTTATGATTTGGGGATGAATAAATGAGAACCCACATGAACGAATGAGAAATTTTGCCGAAATACGTCACCAGAAAAATTCAGACTTCAGTCTTTCAGTAAAAATGTTGTAGAATCTTCGTCCGAGGTCGGATTTTCGCGATCTACCCATATTTTTTCATGCCCAGGAAAATTCCAAGCTTTTTAGAATAAGATTTTTGATTTTTGAGCATGTTTAGGGTCCGAAATAGGCGAAACAGTAAACTTCCAGGAGACTTCCAGAAATTTTTCAGCTGGCATGTAGTCTTATGTTTTGGCCACATCTCTTTGCTCCATCATCCAATTGTTGTGAATTTTTGATATGTTGTATAGGACATCCATACGAATAGGATGATGTATCACTCAACCTTATATTCCTTACCAATTGTTCCCAGATCGTTGCTTTGTACAGGGAAGTGTAAAATCTCTTCAGCCAGGCTTACTGTAAAACGTCTCTTTAGTGTCTTCAGACCATTTTCTTGTGTCTTGAATGCTTGATGAATAATTTCAATGCCATTGATTAATTTGAAATCTGAACTCCTTGGTTGGTACATGAGCTTGGTGCTTGCAGTATCATTTTTTGTTTCTGTCAGTCGTAGAAACATCTCTGAAACCCTTGTCACGGGACCATAACTGAGGTTGCTCTCAAGAGGGGATGATGTAATGACCATTGTTGTATGTCTTGGTTGTAGTATTCGTTTTATCATGAATGATTAGCATAGGTGAACTTGGTTCCAGTCACGAGTCTTGGACTGTGAACTGATCGTCATGATCAGTGGACCGTCAGTCCCCAGTATTTTGTTAAATCTCTCCCTTTCTTTATCCCTTCTTCTGGAAAGACCTTGATGAAGGAATCAGGTACAAAAAACCTAATTTAAACTCCTAGATGGTCGATGTTGGAGGTACCTTGATGAAGGACTTAGCGAAAAGACCTGGTGGACATCGATCGACTGTAGGGGTTTTGAATCTCGTCCACGAATTTCTGCTTGCATGTTGTATGCTCTGGAAGCTATAGGAACCTCATACGACGTCAGAATTAGTTTCTTGACCCCCAAATTTTGAAGCTAAGAGACTGAGTTATCAAATGTGAAAAGAAACACTCAATTTGGAGTTGTCTAGGTCAGACGACGAAGCTACACATTTGTAATTTGTAATCCCGTGTAAGTTTTCAGATTCCATGAACTTGAGTGCGGAGGCCATATCTTTCAGATCGTATGTCCGATTGATGCGCCCTTTTGGTATGTTGTGGCAGAGACATAGACAAACATCTTTCATTAAGGAAGCATTGCCCCATTCCTCACCCATTTGTACGTTTTTGTAAACCCATGGACTGAAATGTATTGTATCTTATTTGTAGAGGCGATGAGAACATCTTGTAGAAGACTTTAGCTTGTGCCCGTCTGTTGTGCAAGCTTTGGGAAGACGTTCATGTTAACATATTTTCATGTCTACACATCTTGATATGAATCACTAGGGCTTGAAGAAGTACGATCCATCGAGTGACGCTTCAGAGAATGGATTGTTGATGAAGCCGGATGTTGCGCCTGAGACTGTTGTTGATGCTGAGATCACAATTGAATTTTATCCAGAAATTCTTGTTGATGCTGAGACCATGACGGATTTCCTCCAGATATCCTTGTCGATGCTGATACTTTGGTCGAGTTGCTCCAGAGACCGAAAAGGCTAGAACCATGATTATCGGCATAGTCTTTGCTCCTCCATCCAGTGAGCCTTTACCTTCACGAACTAGTTGGTAATTTAAGCATTCCTAAGATGAAGGTGTACTAGGAGTTCAACCCGAATTCTTTTGAACAGTATGACTTTACTGTGAAGTGGCTTTGTCAGGGAATCAATGTTGTTGCGGAAGATAGCAGCATCAGTCTCCATTCGGGGTGTGATCGGTGAGGAGAAAAAGTTCCTTAGTCGTGCAAGGTTTGCGATGTAGAGAGGTTTCATGGAATCACACCAGGTTGCAATAACTTGTTATGTGGATAACATTTATTGAAATAGATTTGAATCGATTTCTCCAATAATATCAAGTCCCCAGTGTATGTTGTTTAAGGAGTTTGTGTCATCCATGGATGAATGATGTTGCATATGCTTCAGAAGTCTTATCATGGGATAATGAAGACTTATCGATTGTAGTTCAGTTATACTTTGATCGTGCTGGTGTTGAATCAGTGTGTCATCGTCGAGATATTTGTGCTGAAACCAGATGTTCCATTATCGAAGGTGTAATCTTTGATTGGGAGTACAATTCGAAGGCTTCTTAAATGCTTAAGCGTGGAAGCGTCATATCCCTTAAGCATCGAATGTCTTAGGTTTGATCGTCTCGGCCCTGAGTATCTTCTGTTGATTCAGCATTCCTTTCGTTGCAGTAGTGGGATTCAACACTTTTGCAAACACCAGAGCTTTCTGATTTTGTGGAACACATGGACACTCCTTCAAGGCTATGGAGAAACGCCCAAAGTGTTCTTTGCCATGCTTGGACATCATCTCAGTAATGAATGTCTTAGTGCTCGATTCGGAGAAATGTCAGATTCAAGCACTTGGTAAAATACTAATGCGGTGAAGCTACCATTTATAACGTCTTGCAGAGTTGCTAGAAGAATGGAGTCCCCATACTAGGATAGCATATGAGGAAATAAATGACATATACATGGAAGGAATGAGACTTGCCTGAGTGCGGAACCTCTTGATGCATGTCTATGCATCCTTTGTAGGTTTTTTCTTCAACCTCGTCAAAGTTTGAAATTCCTCCAAGTGTTCTGATGATGGAATGTCCGCCAAATATTCTGGATCAGAACTTTCTTTGTTGGAGAGGTGTGGAACCCAATGGCGCTTTGTTAGTACCCATCTTTTCAGCGTGGATCCATGCTCGTCTGAAGAACATGTCATATCCTGGATCTTCCTGATTATGTGAAACTTGGTTTCTGCCCAGGTTGAACTTATGTTCACTTTGAGAGTGATGTAACCATAAGTATTTCTGAGCGTTCCTTCAAGGTCTCTGATTGATATGGGATCATGAGTAGCTTCTTTTCGAGCCTGCAGCTTTGAGGTTTTCAGTGGAATGATGTTGATGGCGGTGTCAGCATCGACCAACATTCTTCCAAATTCATTTCCTCTGAGATGGAATGTGGTAAGCAGTCCCCAGTCATGCATCTCCTTGTCTGTGGATGAAGGTTCAAGTAGTATTTCCGGGATGGACAGACGTCCGACACAATATAATTCGGTGTTGTGAACATGTCTTTCCTTTGAGCCTTTGAAAAATAAAGAAATTCGCAGATGTGCTCGATCAATGATTGAACTGCTTCTTTGACTGGCTATTCAGAGAGTGTGAAGGTTCTAATTGGGAGAGGATTCTTGTGCACTATTTCAGTACCCAGTTAAAGCTATTGTGGATCAACCTTCTCTTTGAAGATGTGCTTCAAAATATTGCAGTTACTTGTTGGATGATTGATGAATCTATGAAGGTGACACACTAGTACAGAAATGGCCTTTAGCCACGCCAAATATAAATTTCCTTGTCACGCCTTTTTGGTTTTGACGTGTCTATATGGTATACTTCTACCCTATAGACACGCCATGTTCAATGGGCGTGTTCATATAAGTGCTTTTAGCCACGCCAGGGCTATTAGCGTGTCAAAATTTCAACCGTTTAGTCACGTTAACTTCAAATTTTTGATTGGGCGTGTTTATAGACCAGTCTATGGCCACATTAGGTATTGGGCGTGTTTATAGACCAATCTATGGCCACATTAGGTAGTTGTGGCGTGTCCAAAAGGTTAGTCACGCTATTTAAAGTGCGTGTCCCTATTGTACAATTGATTGACACACCAATTCAAAGTGTGGCCAAAAAGTTCTTCTTGGGACACGCCTATACCAGCGTTTCCTAGTGTACGATTTATAGACACGCCAGTATATGCGTGTCCATAGTGTAGGACATATAGACACGCCAAATTGAAAGTGTGGCCAAAAATTTCTTCTTTGGACACGCTAGTATATGTGTGTCCATAGTGTGCGTTCTATAGACACGCCGGTTTTATAGCGTGGCTAAAAAGTTTATTTTTAAAAAATTAATAAAAATCTTTCGCCCACATTCGAACGCATGACCTCGAAGGATTTAGATAACGTACCAATCCACCAAGCTGCCCATCTTTAGATGTATATGATTAGTGTTTTGAAAATACTAGACTGGTTGAACTACTCAACATTTAAATAAACACGCCAAATTGAAGTGTGGCCAAAAATTTCTTCTTTGGACACGCTAGTATATGTGTGTCCATAGTGTGCGTTCTATAGACACGCCGGTTTTATAGCGTGGCTAAAAAGTTCGTTTTTAAAAAATTAATAAAAATCTTTCGCCCATATTCGAACGCATGACCTCGAAGGATTTAGATAACATACCAATCCACCAATCTGCCCATCTTTAGATGTTTATGATTAGTGTTTTGAAAATACTAGACTGGTTGAACTACTCAACATTTAAATAAACACGCCAAGTTGAAAGTGTGGCCAAAAAGTACACCCAAAACCCTCAAGACTAATTCCCTAGCTTTCTCTGGAATAGATTCTGACTTGCATGTTCTGCAAGTTATTGGGTTCTCCAAAACTATTTATGCGAATCTTCTAAACACCTATAATCAAAATTTCTTTGGTAATCCGTTGCATTGGAATGCTATAAATAACTTGGGAGTCTGCAATTTGGTTTCTAAAATATCCTACTCCTGGACTATGTGTGCTATCAAAATTTCCTCTCGGCCTACCACACCGCATTTCTAGGAAGATTTTTCATTGCTCTCTCAAGCATTTCGTACTAATATGTTATTCTATCTCTATAACTTCAAAGTTGCCTATGCTACCAGTTGGAGTAGTTCATATGAATGCCCAGATAAAACTATTAATCCCATAAAACAATTTTAAACCTTCATGATAACCCCTTTCAAATTCCACCTGCTATTTACTATAGTCACCATATCAAGCTCAAAACCAAAATTAAACACAACAACCACTCAACCAAGCATAATACAATAACCCAGAACCACATATACATTCAATTGAACATCATTATCTTTAAAACCAACACTATCAAATCCAAAATCAGCACCACTAGCATTAACTGTTTATCCATGAGAAACATATGAAATATTGACCAAAAACATTTACATGAATACTTACTTTACCATCTGGAAGGGGATGGTTGAATACTTGGTCAAGCTCCTGGTGCAACCCCAGAGGTCCCCACACCACTTTCAACAACCTTCTTGTTAGCTCCACTCCTTTCTAATGCAGCCCTCCTCCTTGGCACTGAGAATAGTTTCCCCAGGAGGAGGCATAGGCACTACTACATCCTCGGGAATCTCATTAGAATCGAGTTATCTCCCCGGTCCGAAGATTGCAATATCATAAGCATCCTCGCCAACCTGTCGCATCACCGGTGCCATCATGAAGATATTGGGGAAGACTACCACATCATTGGGGAGACCATGAGTGTAATTCTCCGAGTATTAGCTTTGCATGCAACGAACCAGTGCGAGAATAGAACCCCTGTGTAGCACCACCACAAACCACCTCCTCTTCCCCTACAAGCACCACACCTTCATTAATCACAAACCGGCCTTTGTCAGGATGAACGGCATACACCACCCACCCTTCATCAGCCCCTTGGAGTTGAGGAAGTTGAGGATCCAACGCATAAGCACTGGCACTATCATGCATAACAACCCTATCCTCTTTGACTTCTCCAACACCTCCAGTGCCAACTTGCATGTTTGGCTTTGGTTCCTCACTGCTTTGCTCATCGCTTATCTCTACTACTGTCAAATTGGAGAAATGGGGGAATCCCAATCAATAACACCATCACAGTTACTAATAAATCCAATTACAACTATGAAATTCACTTTTAACACCTTTTTTTTTTTTTGATAAAGAGAAAATTTTATAGAAATTAGCCAGGATTGTGATCTTTTGCCAGAAGCTCACAAAAGACTGGGTTAAAGTTTTCAACAGATAATATTGGCATTCTTTGTCTGCTCGACATGTTTGGCAACAACGTCTGCCACTTTATTATCATTATGGCTTACATGAATAAACTCACAAACCAAAAAACTAGAGATTAAGTGCTTTATCTCCTTTATTAACTTTCAACACCTTGAACCCAACAATTCTTCCATGATTATCAAAAATCAATACCTGGTTTTCTTGCATATTCATCTTAGCCTTCTTTTCCTCTCGGGTCTACCCATGGATTCGATTTGTAGACATGGTTGGGCGATCATTGATTTAGATATGCATTATAACCTCGCTTAGAAATAGCTTCAACAATTGGAACACGAAGGGATTTTGCGGAGATGGAATATGGAAGTTCAGAGTTACTGAATTGGAAATTATAAGCGATCTCTTAGGAAATTATAATCGATCTCTTCCAAACAGGCCTTATGGACGAGAAGACCAACAGTTAACACATCTCACCCATCCTTTTTCAATCCTCGAGATCAATTAGTGGAGATATCATGGAGGCACATGCCTACTAAGTGCATGCAAAGACCTATTGAACGCCACCCCAACTTATTGGCCGTTCAGAGGCGACAGCAAACACTTGGCAGCTATTTGGCAAGCGGACTCTCTAAGCGGGCTACCCGTGACCCGAAGTCGAAACCCAGTACCGAACCGCAGCTGCCCTCAAATATTTTCGTCAGAGACGGGCTTGAAGTGGCAAGTGGAAGCCCAGTTACCTTAAAACTTCTAGAAGAAGACGCTGTCATCCTTCTGAAGGAGCCCATCCTTCTGAAAAAATTAATAAAAAGCTTTCGAACGCGTGACCTCAAAGAAGTTAGGTAACGTATCAATCCACCAAGCTGCCCATCTTTAGACGTGTCTAAAGGGTGTTTTGAAAAAACTAAACTGGTTCAGCTGCTTAACATTTTAATAAACACGCCAAATCAAAGTGTGGCCTGTTATAATATGCATGGGATATGGTGGCTATCCACTTAGCACCATTAGTTACACCAAGCACCTTGTATATGCAACTTGTATAAGCTACTTATGCAATAGTAAGCTTAAGATGATATTAACACCTAAAGCTAGTGGGTGTTGAATTGCATGGTTTGCAATCTAGAGGTGTTATTGCTACATAACATCATACATGTAGTGTGACATGTAATACTAGGTGGTGTATACAAGCTAACACCTTAAGAGCTTCTCCAATGGAATGTATGTGAAGATAAATGTCTAAGTCCACATAGGATAGACTCCATTTTCCTTAATTCTTCTCCAACCCCAACTTCATAAATCAATGTGAAGATGACATGGCTTAGTTTTTGTTAGACATTGTCAAGGTGAATGTCGAGTTTTAGACATTCACCTAGACAATGTCAAACTATCCTAGTAAGCTTTTGCTTACTAAATTAATTCAAATATATTGAATAACCCTTTATAGCTCCAATAAAATCTAAAATTTACTAAAAATAAAAAATGCATTTAACCCATAAAAAATCACAAACAACACCATTGGAGATGAACTATTTCCCCCCCTAAATTTAAGGAAAAAATGAAATGAGGATGTCTTGTTTGGGTTGCCACCTAGGAAACACACACAACCACCATTGGAGAAGCTCCAAGACATGTAGCAGCTTGCAATGAAGCCTCCCAAATGGTGTTGCCATCGCCTAGTATGCATAAAACATAAAGAGTTAATTACACCCCAAAGATAAACATCAAAGTTTGGTGACCCACCAGATACGCCCTTAATGGCAGTTCCAAAGAGGGTAAAAGTCTTAATGGGAATTAGGTGTTGAAAATAGGTTTTCATAGGGTAATGATGGTTATTAGAGTGAAGGGGACACAGATGGCTTTGAATGGGCGTAGTTAACAAAGTGTCATGACGGCTAACTAAGCGCCATAAATGGAATTAAATTGGCACAATGGGGTATTTGAGGGGTTAATTAGCAGAGAGATTACCATTTTCAGAGAGATCTTTAACAGAAGAGGAAAGGTTTAGGTTTAGCAAACTAAATTGAGAGTATGGCTGATCCTTCCCAGAATTCAATCAATTCCATCGGAAATTTTCCAAATGCACCACCAGTAACACCTGAATTTGCACAAGCCAAGTCAATTCTCCTTCTTTGAGCATAGAGGAATTGCAGCGAGTTAAGAGAAGATGCACGATCGAAATTGATTATCGGATTCAAGAGCAAACTCGTCGAGAGAGAGGCAGAAGAGGCATTCGGGAGCGGAAGAAAAGGATATTTGAGGCTCTCTACAATGCATGGCTACCCAAGTTCTTAGAATGGCAAGAACGGAAGGATGAGGAAAAGGCTGAGAAGCAGGCCAAGACCCCAAAGTATGGTAGTTCAACAAAAAGTGATTCCGAGGACTCAGAAGGGTATGAGTATGAAGTGGAGGAGGTGGATACCAGTGACCTAGATTCGGATGCTGCGGAGGACAAGCAAAGGATGAATTCTTATCATGATGAGAAGGCAAGAAGTCGATTTGAATATGAACTTGCCAATCCCAAGATTTTTGCTCGCACCATGAGTGAGGGTGAACCTGTTGCAGTGAAGGTGAGCCGTCGAATCGCTGATCTCGATGATGAGTCAAGTGAGGAAGAAAGGGAAGAAGGGGATGAGGATAGTGATGATGAATCATCATCCATTGGGACTTCTCTTGCACTATCTGATAGCAAGGACTATGGTGAAGAGGGTCTGGATACTGATGAGGATGAAGTTTGGTAAGCTCATCAGAGTTACCAGGAAAGGCTAGATTTTCAGGCATTGCATAAATCCCGAAACGATCAACAAGTTTTTGCAAAAACAACTTTTTCTCGGTAATTTTCCTTCCTTCTACTCTTCCTGATGTTGGTGCGAAAGATGGTAAGTTTCTTTGTATTTTGAAAGTTGATGCGGACGGTTTTTTATGTCGAGTGGATTAGTAATGTGCATCTTTGAATTTTGATTGTAAAAAGAAAGTTGTAATGGAACTGGTAGCCTGTCGGGTGTTTAGAAGTCGTATTCTGTTTGCTTTGTCCTTCTTTAGATGTAATTAAACTAGTTGTGTTCTTCCAGTTGTTTGAATTTTCAGTAGTATTAAACTTGTGATGGATGTATGTTTGAAGGGTTTGAACATAATGTGTCATTTTTTCTTGCTCTTTTGATTTCAGTAGTAATGGATTGAATACAGTAAATGTACAAACAAGCAATGTTCTTGGTGAATGATTCTAAAATTCCAATGATTGTTAAGTAGAGATGGGTAGGAATGACTGAATTAATGAATCAACAGGGTATATAAAATGTTGTTTAAGATGGTGGGTATTGCTCGAGTTTATAAAATGCTGTTGGAGTAAGATTAATTCAAAGACTATTTTAGGCCCAATTCCAAAAAAATATATATGTGCAAGCCTAGTACTATTACTACTAATCCTAGCATGACAGAATATTAATTCAACAATCAGTATAGCCAAATCCAAACTCATCCAACATTTCTAAAACCCATCTGCATACAAAACCCCACCATGATTTAAGAATCATTTTTTTTTCAACAATCCATACATTCATTCTCTAGTTAACAGAAAAATCAAAACAATTACATTCTATCACCTGTCTTGTCGCTTAGTCCTTGGAAATGGTTGCTCAGATGCAGTCGTTTGAGAAGCAGGGACTGCTGCTGGTGCTGGTGCTTTCCTTGCAGTTCTACCCTTAATGTCGTCCCGATAGTAATCATACCTGGATTTCCTTTGCAAGTCAAGTTTATCTACCTTTGGAAATTTATACTCATTCCGACAAATAACTGCCGTACTGAATTCCTCGTCGACTTCATCACCAGCATATTTCCAGATTTGGGTAGGTGCACCTAATACAATAGATTTTTTTTTTTTATTTTCCTGGTCTGACACATAAAATACCTGCTTAGCTTGGGAGGCTACAACGAAAGGATCATCCTGGAGTCCCAACTTATCAAGCTCAACCAAAATGTAACCAAGTTTGTCTTTTGAGACCCCTGCTTTGGTAACCCATTTACACCCGAAAAATGGCACTTTCAGCGAATGATATGTCAGCACCCATGATACATATGTATCTTCCTTTCCCTGGGAACTAGTGATCCTCAAGACGAATTGAGGATAGAATGCTACATTAGGAAGGATTCCTTGTTTAGGATAAATTCCTAGTTTAGGAAGGAGTATTGTTTTGAGCAGTATTCTTAGTTTAGGTAATATACCTAGAAAGGGAACTAGTCCTACAAAAGGAAATAGATTCCTAAGACGTTTGGGAAACCAAACCAAGCCTATAAATAGGGATGTTTATCTCATAACTAAACACATATAGTTAGTGTGTTCTTGTTATTGACGCACCTAGAGATACTAGGCACAGAAAACCTAGAGAAAGCTTACAACAATACTTGTGCAAGCTTAGCAAACAGTTTAAGGTTAATCCACTGTTTAGAGAGACTGTGAGTGTAACAAAGAGAGAATTGTAATCGTTTTCTTGTTCATAATCTAAGAGAAGATATTTTCTTCGAATTACTACTTGTGTTCTGTTTTCTAAGTTTCTCGTCTATTATTATTCTGAATTCCGCCTTTATAGTAATAGTTACCAAGGTACAGAGATCAATACGTATCAAGTTGGCATCACGAGCAAGAAGACGTTAAGAAAATCCCCGTGGTTTATGGTTTTCACTAGATCTCTCTACATAAAGCTTGGTGAGGTACTCGAGAAGCAAGAAGACGTTAAGAAAACAAGGAGATCAAGGATGACAAAGTCAGTTGATGATCCTAAGGAAGGCGAACCACAAACTATGGAAGAAAAGGTGGCTACGTTGCAAATAGACATGAAGTCTATTCAAGTTAATCTTCAGGAATTGAGTGAATGTATTCGTTCTCATACACCTAAGAAGAAGACAAATAAAAAGGTTACACCTTCACCTGCAGCTTCGGAAAAGATGATTCGGAAGAAGACGAGTCGGAAGAAGAAGAAGAAGAAGAAGAAGAAGAAGAAGAAGAAGAAGAAGAAGAAGAAGAAGAAGAAGAAGAAGAAGAAGAAGAGGAAGAAGATGAGGATGAAGAAAAGAAGAGAAGTGAGTTTCTTAAAAGTCCTACATCAACTAAACCTCATGGTAAGAATTTGAAAATTGATTTTCGTGTTGATATTCCACTTTACGATGGGAGAGTCGATGTAGAAAAATTAGATGATTGGATTGAACGTCTAGAGACGTATTTCTCTTTCTTTGAATATGGTTCAAAGGAAATGATTGCTTTCGCGGCATTGAAGCTACAAAAGCATGCTTTAACCTGGTGGAAAGCTTATCAAAGACAAAACCTAGGTAAAAGAGTATTGTCGTGGAAAAGATTCAAGGCAGTTGTAAGGAAACAATTTTATCCGGTTGGCTACCTTGAGGAGAGATGGTTCAAGTGGTACAACTTGAAGCAGACTTACAACCAAACCGTACAAGAATATACTTCGGAATTTCAGAATCAAGCTATGATTTTGGACTTAGACTTGGGAGATTATGTTATCTACATGAAATATATTTCCGGGTTCCATGAGTATATACGGAAGGAGTTGAAGATGTTTTCAGTGGATACTATCTCCGAAGCAAGCATAAAAGCAAATGCCATCGAAGGCAGGCAGAAGACAACTGATGTTGAGGAAAACGTCAAGGGAAAGTCTGCAAGTTTCGTCGCTAAAGGAGATGAAAGGAGCAAAGAAGATAGGAAGTCTAAAAACAAAGAAGGGTTGATTTGCACTCATTGCAAACAAACAGGCATGTTGTCGACAAGTGTTGGATGAAGTATCCTAATCTAAAACCAAAAGGGTTGCGAAGAAAGAAGCCATGATGGCGACACTAGTCGCACAAGCTCCAAAAGAAGTCAAAGGACTAACAGAACCTAATCAAAAGCTCTCTCTAATGGCAGGAGGCGTAGAAGAACTTATGGAAGACGATCCTAGGGAAAAACTCTTCACGGTTAAGATGCAGGTTAAGACTACACTAATAGATGCTGTTATTGACCCGGGAAGTCAGAAGAATTTACTTTCACATTCTTTGGTACAGAAGTTGGGTTTGAAAACTTTCAAACATCCGAAACCCTATCCATTAGGGTGGCTTCAAAAGGAAGGTGGGCTACAGGTTGCAGAACAGTGCACGTTCAAGTTTGGTTTTGATGAGTCATACATTGACGAGGTTACATGCAACGTGGTTCCATTGGATATTTGTCAAGTTGTACTTGGTAGTCCTTACTTGTGGGATCGAGATGCGGTTTTACATAGGAGGGAGCAGAAGTATACCTTTACCAAAGATGGGAAAGCTTTTGTAATACGAGCTATTGACTCTCATCTTGAGTGAGCAAGTTTGATTACAGCCACTCAGGCTAAGCAGCTGGTGAATGCTAGTACAAAATTCATTCTCCTTGTGATCCGTTCTCTTGACGAGAAGTCGAGTAGAGTTAGTTTTGAAAACATTACCAAACAACAAGAAGAATACCTAAGAAGGCTAAGTATGTTTGAACCACCATTACTAGATGATGATGGAGATGACAATATGATCTTGCCACATGTGGAAGACTTGTGGTTTGATAGAGAAGACTCACTCCAAGAAGATTTCATTAAGGAGCGAAGAGCGACAGAGACACGCCAGGAAGAGAATGAGACTTTCCTAAGTAGATGTCAAGGTCAAGTTCCCGGCAAAGAGAGATGGTTCAGCAGGGTGAAAGGAACTCACGAGTTCCCTAACCTACAAATATAACTTTCATAGGAGTTGAAGTTCTTAAGGGGGGCGCATGATACATGTGTATCTTCCTTTCCCTGGGAACTAGTGATCCTCAAGACGAATTGAGGATAGAATGCTACATTAGGAAGGATTCCTTGTTTAGGATAAATTCCTAGTTTAGGAAGGAGTATTGTTTTGAGCAGTATTCTTAGTTTAGGTAATATACCTAGAAAGGGAACTAGTCCTACAAAAGGAAATAGATTCCTAAGACGTTTGGGAAACCAAACCAAGCCTATAAATATGGATGTTTATCTCATAACTAAACACATCTAGTTAGTGCGTTCTTGTTATTGACGCACCTAGAGATACTAGGCACAGAAAACCTAGAGAAAGCTTACAACAATACTTGTGCAAGCTTAGCAAACAGTTTAAGGTTAATCCACTGTTTAGAGAGATTGTGAGCGTAACAAAGAGAGAATTGTAATCGTTTTCTTGTTCATAATCTAAGAGAAGATATTTTCTTTGAATTACTACTTGTGTTCTGTTTTCTAAGTTTCTCGTCTATTATTATTCTGAATTTCGCCTTTATAGTAATAGTTACCAAGGTACAGAGATCAATACATATCAACCCATATCTCTTGTAAAACACCATAATAATCAGCCAGATTAAGGGTAATCCCGCTTGTCTAATGTGCGTGTCAGTTGCCTCTACGTAAACCCCGCTATTTTGGTTAACGGAACCATCATGAGATTTTGTGCGAAACATGTATCCATTGATGTGATATGCTTCGTATGTCTCTACTTGTGCATTCGGTGGGATTGATAGCCACCTTAAGTCCTGATTGAAGTTTTCCCTAGAGTTTGCCCACTCACTCTCAACCTGAAATACATTATAAGGATTAGCCTCCGTCTCAATGCAAAAGTTACATAGCAAGAGTGACATTTTCTGCTAACTCTTATCACTTTTTGTAACCATTTGGCGAACTCTTCACGATGTTTTTGATCTAGATGTCTATCACTCATACCAAGATATTTATCCTTCAAAAATTCTGGTGTCTACTGGGAAAGTGCAGACCGATTAATGTTATTATCTTTACGTAAATTCGGACACATAATCAAAAACTAAATAAAAAATGAGGTTATTTGGTTAGATCTAGTTATACTTACTCAACGTAAGGAGCAACTTCAGGCGAATTCCGCAATACATAGAAATGCGCTTTATCAAACAGATCCTTATCAACACGGGGAAACTTAGGACTTAACATTGGTTTTCCCCTGAAAGAATAAGAATCTTCGCCAGTGTCAGATGTGTTGAGTTTGTCTGGTGGAATTCCGACTGTATCATTCATGCTTTGTTAGTGCTCATTAATAACCTCAATTGTCTCTTCCGCAAGGTTCCCTTCATAAATGCTTCCTCCAGGTTTGTTTCTGTTTCGCACATGCCCTTTAATGACCTTTATGCACCTTTCAAACGGATACATCCATCGGAAGAATACATGACCACAAATTTGCACTTCCCTGGTAAGATGCACAGTTAAATGAACCATTATGTCGAAAAAGGATGGAGGAAAGTATTTCTCGAGCAAGCACAACGTCACAACGAGATCCGCCTGCAATTTTTCTAGCTCTGCCACCTTGATTTCTTTGCTAGATATTGCGTTGAAAAAGAAACAAAACCTGATAATAGCATATCTTGTTGGCTGTGGCATAATTGATTTAATCTCAATGGGTAAAAAATGTTGCATTAGCATGTGATAATCATGCGATTTTAGTCCGATAAGCTTTCGATCTTTTCGATTCACCAGTGTTGAAAAGTTTGAACAATACCCTTGTGGAACCTTTATCTCGGATAATGTTGCCTGTAACTTGTCCTTTTCCTCCGGGCTTAATGAGTGACATGCTGCCTTTAGTATATATCCCCCTTTGTCATTTTCCCGAGGTTGCAACTCGTCTCTAAAACCCATCTCCTTCAGTCCATTCGAGCGAGCAAGGTGGTCTTTCGACTTAAATTCATTGTTCAACAATGTTCCAACGATACTCTCGCATACATTTTTTTCGACGTGCATGAAATCTATGCAATGGTGGACAACATGATACCGCCAGTAGGGGAGGAGCCGGAACCATATATTGAACTTATTCCAGTAGCGCCTTTCGGTCTCCTTCTCCTTCCCCTTCCCTTTTTTTGGGTCGATGGTCTTTTCGATTCTCTTCATCTTTCCACCTCTTCCAGGGTTATCCTGCACGAATTCCACCACAATATTCTTCCGTCCCTTTCCCCATTTATTCTTTATAGACTTTACCTCATTGTATATTTGTGACGGTCATAAGTTTCGGAGCCTCTTCAGTTTTATCTTTTCCGTTGAACCCCTTCTGATGTCTGAATGGATGATCATATGGTAGGTATCTTCTATGCCCGGTATAAACCTCTTTTCTACAATGTTTTAGCCTGACATAGTAAGTATTTCTCCCACACACCTTACAGGCATCTCGTCCCTAGTAGGGGCAGCCACACAGTGTACCGAGAGCAGGGTAATCATTTATTGTCCATAAAACAACCGCACGTAGAGTAAACATCTCCTGTTTCAGTGCATCAAAACATTGGACTCCCTCAAACAATTCCTTGAGATCCTCGACAAACGGTTGTAACATAACATGAATGTCCTTACAAGGCCCCCCATCGATAATTAATGACAAAGATGGTGAACTTTCTCTTCATACACAACTCGCGGAAGGTTGTAAATCACCGTCGAATTGGCCACACACTCGTATCTTGTTTTTGCATGCCTTGTTTACGTCAACCCCGTCAGCCGAAATGCCTAGCCGCAGATTTCGAGGGTCATCACGAATTACGGGATATCTTTCATCTATATTTTTCCATGCTGGTGAGTCCGCCGGATGCCGTAAAACACCCTCTTCTTTCTTTCTTGTGTCGTGCCACAATAAATATTCGACAATTCTCTTTGATTGAAACAACCGTTTCAGTCTTGGGATAATTGGGAAGTACCACAAGACTTTTGCCGGAATTTTTTCATAAACCTCGTGGGTGGTGTCGTCAACTTTCCATCTAGATTCCCCATAGGTGGGACACTTGATGTGATCCTTGTAATCCTTCCTATAGAGAATGCAGTCATTGATGCATACATGTATGTTTTCCTAACCTGAACCCAAATCTCTCATCACCTTCTTAGCTTCATATGTACTTTTCATCATCTCATTTCCGGGAGGGAGCTGTTTATGGGTGAAAACTACTCCTGTTGAATTTGGTAATTTGGGGTGTGTGGATGAGGAATGAATCTAAACCCTAAACAAATGCACTGCGCGGTGAGTGCTTGTAGATTCGGAAGTCAATCTGTGCAAGTCCGGCTTAAACCAAGAAATGGCAGTTCCAGACTTGTTTCGGTCACAAAGTGAAGGAGATGGGGTTGATCTTAGGGAGGGAAGCGAAGAAGGTGTTGAGATTGTGAAGGTATTGGCTATGAATGACTTGTAACAGAAAGATGAGCAGGCTTACGACTGATGCAAGCAGGCTCTGGGTGTTGGAATACGTTTATGTATTAACACTTGTTTTCTGTCTCGGCTCGACTTGTCTTGTTTGAAATAGGGAGGAGAACCTATTTATACAAGTCATTGAGCCTTATTCACGTCTCTCGTGGGAAGTAGAGGAAGTAGAGTGATGGAGTAGTGGAGTTGTGCGTCGGTGCCACACGACCAGTCTTGCCCACTTCTCCTGTTCATCTTTAACCGTCCATGAATTCCTAACACGTTCTTGTGATGGCGCGTTGCACGCTGCACGCTGTAAATCGCCATACCAATACCCCAGTATGTATCCCCCCAGTTTGTGACATGATTGATGTCTGGAATGTGTAGATTGTGGATCCACGAAAGATAGCATGTAATGCTGAATTGAATAACTGCGTTATTCAGGAAGTCGATACTTGTGAAGTATCGTGTGTATTTTATGTGTCTCGCATCATGGTGTGGTAAAGTGATGGGTAATGAAGCCTCACTAACCAATTAACTCGACTGTGGTTGTATAACAGTGGTGAAGTTGGACGGATGAGATGATCTTTGAGACACTCATCTGCGACCGTTAATGAAATTAGGGTTTTGAAGAGGCGCGCAAGCATCACTCTTAAGCTTGGTCGAAACCAAGCATGGGAAGGATTTCGGAGAGGACCGACCGGGCGTGCATGTAGATGGCATGCCGGTGTACACGTCCATGTCTCACTGTCCCATGAAGGTGCGATCTAGGCCACTCAATTTGACCGGCAAAGAGGAGTGGTTGAGATCGATTTAGCAATAGGAATTTGATGCCGCAAAAGGCCGCGCACCATGCTCTTTTCCGGGCGCGTTCCAAGACGACCTAACTTGGTCGGTCTTGGCCGATTGGTTTGACGTGAATATGGTAGGCTGGTATTCACGCCTATACCTGAATATCCCATTAAAACGTGATCCGAGCCACCCAAATCGTCCGGCGAAGTTGAGCGATCGAGATCAGTTTGCAGTTTGGGAAGTGTAACCACGCTAGTTTGGGCGCACATTTTGGATTAACCAGGCATGATATGCCTTGGACGAACACATGAGGAGGTAGATGGGCCCACGGTGGTCATGCTGGTATGACCGGACCTGTTTAATCTAATCTGGGACCCTCCATTTGTGCCGGAGAAGATGGACGCTCATGATGCTCAAAACCCTAATTTTGGGTTTCAAAGCCGTGCGTCATCTCTTGTTTGGGCGACATTTTTGTCACGACCAAACATGGTTGGTTTTGACCGATTGGTCAAGTGTGTGGCGGGCCCACGATGATCGTGTTGACATGCTCGGGCCATTTGAATCTACATCTACACCCTCCATCTATACCTGCGAAGATGGATGGTTGAGACCGCTTTGCAACACATGTAATATGCCGCAAACCCTAATTTAGGGTTTTCCGTCCATAATGCTTGGTATGAACGGTTTCTTGGCAAGCTAGGCCAATGACCGACCATGCGGGGTCGGCCGTGGGTATTCCATACCGCTTGGGGGTGATGGAATTGATCCGGGGTCATCCAATCATGCTTATGGAGTTGGATGACCGCGATCGAATCATATCCGGATCGATACGGTCAAGACGGATGCTTAATCGGGCTAGTATAACACACCGAGAGTCACCGACGGGTATTTCGTACATGGTTTCATTATAGTGCTTGGAGGTTCGTGTTACTCGTAAGAGTAACACTCGATCGTCATGCCACACCGATAATGAGTACCGGAAATACAAAGGCTGATTAGAAATTCACAGGATGGGATTGTTGCCACATGCTCCAACTCGGGAGGAATTTCATGTATTCACGAGAATGGGATTGTTGCCACATGCTCCATTCTTGGTGAATTAAGTGAGGGAGTATCCAACACTTATAAATGGATTTATCTTTTACAAGATGTCAGCGCATAATTTTTTTCCGATTTTTACAATTTTAACCTCAAATGAAAACCCACCATCAACATTAAGTCCCCTGCCTAGCACATAATGGTTACACCATTGTGGGGTAGGCATGAGATGGTGACAGTTAAAGACAAAGCTTATGAGACAAAGTTAGATGTTACCAGGAGAGAAGGGTCATCCTGTCCTTGGAGCATGTCACGTTCAAGAGGCATCCAGGAGAGTATTCCCCTAGCATGATATCGGTCTTGCCTACTTCGGTCGACCTTGCTATGTCTGCTTCGGTCGAGGGCCCACTCCGTGCTTGCTCCGTTTGAATGTCGGTCTTGCCAGATCGACCTTGTTATGCCCGATTAGGTCGAGGGGCTATTGCGCCTGCTTCGCTCGATCGTGGGGTTGTGCCTAATCGACAGATCTGCGCGCTCGCTTCGCTCGTTCGTGGGGCTACTGCGTCTGTTTGATCGAACGTGGGCTTGAATTTCGTGAACATGATTCCCATGACATAAGAGAACCGTGTTGTGCAAATAAATATGGTCCCGCCATATATGCTTGATTGAACGTGGGTCCCATATCGTGTATGCCTGACTGAATGTCACCTTTATACCAGCCTCGTGCCCTTGACCAACACCGGTCTTGAAACTTAAGCAATACCGGACTTGAAGCTTGAGCAATACCGGACTTGAAGCTTGAGCAATACCGGACTTGAAGCTTGAGCAATACCGGACTTAAAACTTGAGTGATACCTGTGACTTGATCAATACCGGTCTTGAGACTTGATCAACACCGGACTTGTGACTTGATCAACACCGGTGTTTGGACCCAATACCAGCCTTGTGTACTCCAAAGTGAATGTGTGTTCTGTCGTGTGTGACTACACATCTCACGCGTTTTTATACAAGTACTGCTCCTGTTTTTTTATTGTAGAATGAAGAAAAGAACTCCTGTTGAGATGTCTTCTGGGTGGTGCCAAGTCAGGAGGTGTTGAAAGCTTCAAAGATATGCCGAACATTGATGATGAGTTGTTCATCGCGCCCTTTTAACTATATGAAAATATCCGTTCCACAGGATAACCCTCCTCCTATCGACTTCAGGGTTTTTCATGCTCCGCTGGGTCCTTATGAAGGATGGATGAGATGTATGTTGAGCAATGATTACATCAAAGATAACTTGACCAGAGCGCAGATTATTGATGTATCTTGAGTGTTGAAACGACTCGAGAGGATGTTAAAGTGGCTTCTGGTGTGAACGTTGAGGTGGATCCTTGAGAGAGTGTTGAAGCAGGATTCTGAAGTGAACGTGGATCCCGGAGAGAGCGTTGAGGCGGCTCTTAAATAGACCATTGAAGCAGCACGCTAGATGGATCGTTGAAGTGTTTCCCTCTTCGCCCGGTTTACCCTTGCGAATTCCATGCTTCTTGATCGACCATATCTCTTATGTTGAAGAATTCCTTGACCGACGGAAGGAACTTCATGTCGAGCCTCGGTCCCCAAGCGTGGTTTACATGGTTTGTTCGTAGTGGTTGTTGTCGAGCCGGATATGGAATATCTTGGACATTGTTTCATCATTGTGGGAGTCGTGCATGTGGTACTTGGAGTTGGAGTTGACGGACGCGCAGGATGTTGTATCTCGGTGGTTTTTCTTCTTGTCGCTTGTGGAACCGCTACGAAAGGCTGAAGGTTGTATCGCCTGTTGGTGAGATATATGTCCCTACAAACATTATGAGGCTTTTCATTACCGGCAGGCCTGTTTCTTTCTATTAGGGCATGTGTTGTTGTAGATGAGCGTTCAACAGCTCCAGAGGATGACCAAAAGCGTGGATTCTCCAACATAGCATGATCGACATGTACCACTGTCTGATAAAGTGACTCGCCCGGATCTTGCTTGATATGTCGCGTGGACATCTTCATCTTCTTGAGGCTACTCCCTTGAGGTATCGGCTCTAGTGGAAGATTGCCGTCATAGAGCGTTGATACGTTGCACCGGCATTCTTTAAACCAAATGGAATCATGGTATAATAAAAATTTCCGAGAGGAGTTCGAAAAGATATCTTACTTGCATCATGCTCGTACATCCTTATCTGGTTGTAGCCGCTACATCCATCCATGGAGGAGAACATGCCGTGTCCGCTGGTTGCATCTACTAACATGTCGATGTTAGGTAGAGGAGGATCGTTTTGGAGCAAAGACTCTGTTCAAGTATCCGAAGTCTACGCAGCACCGATCCGAACTACAACCGTTTAACCGACTTGGATCCGGGTATGACATGTAGATGATGGGTGACCAATTTTCATCTAAATCCTAGGCATTTCTTCATATCTCCAAGCGAATATGTCTTGGTACTCTTTGAGAAGTTCCACGAGCTTCGTGCGTTTATCCGTACTCAAGGTTGAGCTGATGGAGATAGGCCTAGGAGATTCCCCAAAGATTTCAATCTCATCAGTTGTGGAGTTGGTGCCCTCTGGCAGCTGTTGTGGAGCATCTAGCACTTGCTCTTGGGGTTCGTTGCGTTTTCCCTTTCTGGTCACGACTCGCCATAAGAGTTCGTTCCCTCTTCGTGTGAACGTGGGTCGTGGCTTCACAGGATGGAGAAGAATGCTTCTTCAGCAAAGATGCATCGTGGGTACTAGCCCTCAATGATGCAAGCCGGTATTCTTCCTGAATTGATGCCCACGTGGGGAGTGGGATGCAACAGACTTGTCTGATTCATTCGGCGGAGCTTCTCCCGTATGTGCTGGTTTGGTTTCCCTCGAAGTCCGTCATTATGGTAGGATTCCGTACGACCTTGCCTGGGAGAACCTTGGATGTCCTGAGAGTCTTGAGAGTAACCACATTCGAAGACGCTCATGTGTCGATAAGGGCCGTCTTGAACTCTGAATCCTTGATGCGTGCGGTGACATGTAGGGCACGGTTGTGAACTTCCTCTGGTTGATTGCAGCAAAATGTCTCTGTGCACTGATTCTTCGAGAGGTGTGAAAGTTCGCATAAACTTTCTACTAGAGAAAACGCTTCCCGATCCTACCGGCCTCTGGTTCATAGTGAAACTATTGGTTTGAGGAGGATCGTTGTGAGGATCAGTCCCCAGTGTAGGAGTCTCCATGACAGGACCGCTCATATCTGATGTCGCTTCTTTGATCAGGTCCATGGAGGTCCGCGCCGCTGAAGTACCTTCTCCGGTGCGCTGAATGCTTTCCATTTTTTTTTTTTTTTTTTTTTGCTCCAGGGGCTGTCACGGCTCTTGTGGAAATCGATCAGTTAATGTCTTAAGAAAAGTGAGTACCTCTTTCTGAGTTGCGGCCATATCCGTTTGAGTCTTAGCAAGAACTTCCTACTTCTCCATCAAGTCTGCAATGGTAATGGGGGATGATCCTCCTCTCGCCCCTCCGGTTCCTCGTCCTGATGAAGGAGTGGAAGTTGTTGCTCTGGTGACTACCGGAGGTGTTACACTTGATGAGATGCCAGGATTTGCGGCAGCTCTGGCTCTGGTGATGGGAGGTATTGTAATATCACTGCTGAGTGATCGAATTGAACGTTCTCATCCTCTATACTCACGTATTCCTTGATTGATCTCTCATTCCTCAAGCATTTCTTCACTTGGTTGGAAGGCCGACGCGGATTGGACAGTCTTCCGGGCTTCAACAACAGTTTTGAGATATAAATCCTCTAGCAGAGCTCCATAGGCTGCAGGCTCCCTTTCTTTATCTGGTAGACGTTGTAGTACTCCGGACAAGTCCTCTCCTCTCGTGGAGTTGCCTCGGTTTTTCATTGTTGACTGGACCATGTTGTTCATCTTTCCCGAGTCTCCTGCGGTTACGCGTTCTTTTGCCTCTCCACCGGTAAAGGTGTGACTCGACTAAGGATTCAAACATTTCTTGCACCGCTTGAGTAGATGCCCGCCGATCCTTCTTGTAATTGTCTTTGCCATATCATTCAAAAGGCGAAATGTCTCGCTCGTCTTCTCGGTGATACCAAGCTTGATTTTCCAAGACATCCTCCAGCATTCTATCTACACTTCCCATGGTATCTGAACCGCCTGTGGTTTCCTGATGAGGATGCATCGTGAGCCGAAAACCGAAGAATAGAGAATTCAATTTTTTGTAACCGATAGATCAACCTCCCACTGTGGTCGCCAATTGTTTATGGGTGAAAACTACTCCTGTTGAATTTGGTAATTTGGGGTGTGTGAATGAGGAATGAATCTAAACCCTAAACAAATGCACTGCGCGGTGAGTGCTTGTAGATTCGGAAGTCAATCTGTGCAAGTCCGGCCTAAACCAAGAAATGGCCGTTCCAGACTTTTTTCGGTCACAAAGTGAAGGAGACGGGGTTGATCTTAGGGAGGGAAGCGAAGAAGGTGTTGAGATTGTGAAGGTGTTGGCTATGAATGACTTGTAATGGGAAAGATGAGCAAAGCTTACGACCGATGCAAGCGTGCTCGGGGTGTTGGAATACGTTTTTGTATTAACACTTGTTTTCTGTCTCGTCTCGACTTGTCTTGTTTGAAATAGGGCGGAGAACCTATTTATACAAGTCATTGAGCCTTATTCACGTCTCTCGTGGGAAGTGGAGGAAGTGGAGTGATGGAGTAGTGGAGTTGTGCGTCGGTGCCACACGACCGGCCTTGCCCACTTCTCATGTTCATCTCTAACCGTCCATGACTTCCTAACACGTTCTTGTGATGGCGCGTTGCACGCCGCACGCCGTAAACCGCCGACCAATACCCAAGATGTATCCCCCGTTTATGACATGATTGATAACTGGAATGTGTGGATTGTGGATCCACGAAAGATAGCATGTAATGTGGAATTGAATAACCGTGTTATTCCAGAAGTCGATACTTGTGAAGTATCGTGTGTATTTTGTGTGTGCATCGCATCATGGTGTGGTAAAGTGATGGGTAATGACGCCTCACCGACCAATTAACTCCCCGACTGTGGTTGTGTAACCAGGTGGTGAAGTTGGACGGATGAGATGATCTTTAAGACACTCATCTCGCGACCGTTAATGAAATTAGGGTTTTGAAGAGGCGCGCAAGCATCACTCTTGACTTGGTCGAAACCAAGCATGGGAAGGATTTCGGAGAGGACCGACTGGGCGTGCATGTAGATGGCATGCCGGTGTACACGTCCATGTCTCACTGTCCCATGAAGGTGCGATCTAGGCCACTCAATTTGACCGGCAAAGAGGAGTGGTTGAGATCGATTTAGCAATAGGAATTTTATGCCGCAAAAGGCCGTGCACCATGCTCTTTTTCCGGCTGCGTTCCAAGACGACCTAACTTGGTCGGTCTTGGACGATTGGTTTGACGTGAAGATGGTAGGCTGGTGTTCACGCCTATACCTGAATATCCCATTAAAACGTGATCCGAGCCACCCAAATCGTCCGGAGAAGTTGAGCGATCGAGATCAGTTTGCAGTTTGGGAAGTGTAACCACGCTAGTTTGGGCGCACGTTTTGGATTAACCATGCATGATATGCCTTGGCCGAACACATGAGGAGGTAGATGGGCCCACGGTGGTCATGCTGGTGTGACCGGACTTGTTTAATCTAATCTGGGACCCTCCATTCGTGCCGGAGAAGATGGACGCTCATGATGCTCAAAACCCTAATTTTGGGTTTCAAAGCCGTGCGCCATCTCTTGTTTGGGTGACAATTTTGTCACGACCAAACATGGTTGGTTTTGACCGATTGGTCAAGTGTGTAGGCGGGCCCACGGTGATCGTGTTGACATGCTCTGGGCCCTTTGAATCTACATCTACACCCTCCATCTATACCGCGAAGATGGATGGTTGAGACCGCTTTGCAACACATGTAATATGCCGCAAACCCTAATTTAGGTTTTCCGTCCATAATGCTTGGTATGAACGGTTTCTTGGCAAGTTAGGCCAATGACCGACCATGCGGGGTCGGCCGTGGGTATTCCATACTTGCTTGGGGGTGATGGAATTGATCCGGGGTCATCCAATCATGCTTATGGAGTTGGATGATGCGATCGGATCATATCCGGACCGATACGGTCGGATCCGGATGCTCAATCGGGCTAGTATAACACACCGAGAGGGGCTCAATCGGGCTAGTATAACACACCGAGAGTCGCATGTACGGGTATTTCGTACATGGTTTCATTATAGTGCTTGGAGGTTCGTGTTACTCGTAAGAGTAACACTCGGTCGTCATGCCACACCGATAATGAGTACCGGAAATACAAGGCTGATTAGAAATTCACGGGATGGGATTGTTGCCACATGCTCCAACCTAGAGGAATTTCATGTATTCACAGAATGGGATTGTTGCCACATGCTCCATTCTTGGTGAATTAAGTGAGGGAGTATCCAACACTTATAAATGGCTTTATCTTTTACAAGATGTCAGCGCATAATTTTTTTCCGGTTTTTACAATTTTAACCTCAAGTGAAAACCCACCATCAACATGAGCATGGATTTTAACAGCGGTAGAAGTTCATTAAATAACTTGTCGGAAGCTCCGTGTTTGCTCTTCAGGTTAAACAGTTCACACATTGCAGATATCTTTGTAAAATCGGTACATCCTTCGTATAGGGGTTTCCCAGCATCTTCGAGTATCCGTTGCATCTTCTCGGAATCCTTTGAAAAGATCTCTCCTGCTGAGGAACTAACCATTTCTCTAGTCTCTGCAGCATGTGTTGGTTCATCAGAGTGCGGACCGTCGCTGCCATTACCATCCAGAAGTGTCCATCATGATGACTCATCTCCTTCTCCTTGCTTAGTCCATACCGCATAATTTCGCATGAATCCAGAAGAATATAAATGATACCTAACTTTACTTACCTTGTGCACGTAGAGGTTGAGACATTTCACACATGGACATAGAAACTTAACCTTGCCATTGTCGCATGGTTTCCGTTTCCCATTCGCAATATCCTGTTGGTATGTATGCGTAGCAAACTTTATAAATACATCGACTCCGTCTTGATAATGCGGTCTGGTTCTATCGGTATACATCCAAGATTTATCCATTACTCTAGGATCCATTATGAATTCTCAGATACCTGGACGGAGAAAAAACTTGTGAACATCTTGTGAAAATGCTATTGTGGTCCGAATAAAACTCTGAAATATCATTGCAAAGAGTGATCGTACACAAAGAGTAATCACAAATCACAATGTGAGTTCAGTTATCATATATGAATCATACAAGTAATCAGAGGTTAGCTACCTACATACAATTGCATGTGAAGACAATATTTACCCTACTATGATCATTAGAGTTACAATCTCAGTTAACAAAGCAGTACTGAAAAGAATTACTTACACGGTCGATCCGATTATTCCGCAAAGCAAAACTGACAGCGGAATATATGGTTTATCCAGAGATCAATCAAATTATCAAAGTAAACCACTTGTTTCGTTTTCTAGGAGGAGGTTAGAATATTTAAGACTATAAACATGAAATGATTTAAGACGAGAGAGATGAACATAGAGGGTAAATGGAAATTTGGCAATATTTTTCCTAATAAATAATTTGGCAAAATATAAGTGTATATAGTAAATAATTTGGTAAAACAGGAAGGTAAAGATCCTTCAATTTGCATGCTGCATGTTCTATGTTAAGAATTTTCTCAATCAAATCTTGTTATCCCGCTGCATAATTTTCTCGCTTTTGACGGCTCTAAAAGACCTGGAGAGTGCGGTGCGACTAATATTCATTCCATCCTAAAGATTTTTTTTGGTCGTATCCGAATTTAAAATAAATCAAAATGATAGCTAAAAAGCCGAGTACGTGTTGTTGCGCTTGTTATAACGGTACTAAAGTAAAAACTAACTTTGTAAAAAGTGGAGTACGTGTTGGTACAATTGAAAAATAAAATCGTAAGAACTGGAAGAATCTATGGCCCCAATTAGAATTAAGTGAATTAAAACACATTGCTCTAATTGTGTGTTCTCATCCAATTAGAATTAATATCTAAAACCAAAGCTTGATTCACCCAATTAACATAATAGGTTTGATCATTGATGGATTTCATTAAAGTCTCACAATCGATTCATAGATAACATAATTAAAGTTCTTAGAGGGTGCCAGAGTAACGGTACCGCCAAAGATAGCCTTACATTCCAGCTCCTCAGCTTCAACTCCCATCTTCATTCCCCCATTGAAGCATTATCCTTGTACCCGAAAGCAGCTACCTGCACAATTCCTCACAATTAGCCCTATTCCACCTTGTAATGAATCTGACTTAAAGAAGCATCAAAATGTAGAAGAAACAAGACTAGTTCCAGGAGACACAAGTTTATTAATGCCATCTATTGACATTGTTCTATTTGGAGTTAATGTTCTAAAAAATCTTTGAACATCAAATAATCCAAACTGATGCTTAAAAAAAATGTCCAAACTGAAACCATTAGCAATTTATTAATCTCATGTCTAGTAATTCCTGCACCAAAGGTAATATTGATATTTAAAACCAACCAAATAGATCTAGCATAACCACATTCAAGGAATAGGTGATTACTGGATTCCACAGGATGATTACACAAACTGCAATGCAGTGAAGTAAACGATTGCAATGCCAAGTAAGAGTATGAAGTCTGATTCACCCACCATTGAGTTCGTGATACTCCGCACTGGTGGTACTCCGAAAATATGAATACTATGAAGTAAACAATTTCATCAAATGTGAATGCTTCCCCCTTTTCCTCTAAGTAGCGCTTTCACGCTTCGTGCTACAAAAACAACACACAAACTTATTTGGTTACATATAAGTTGAAAAAGTATTGTGCCGAATAAACCATAAAGATACGTACAAGTTGTAGAGGGGACAAGCTATGGTGGCTTGCGTGCGATATCCGGTGTTTGATTTTAAAAACCCAGCTACCGCATCGATGATGTTGTGCCTATCCTTGATTTGTTGAACACTTCTTCTTTTCGGGTTCCCATAATCTTGGCTAAATTTGTTATGTATCTTCGCCCAAAAGGTCTCGGCCGAGGAGCGATCTACAACTCGACTTTCGGCTGCCCATGCTTTGGTGATTTCCAAATCTTCATGAGTCAAACGATGCCATTTGTTGTATGTGGAGGTAGGGATGAGTAGGTTCTCTAAATACGTCTTCTTCCCTGTTAAACCAGTTGCTTAGCATGATAGAACAACGTTGCAAAGTGAAGAAAACAAAATCGAGAGAATACAGCAACAGATTCTCCTTTCCGGCTCTATAACAACGCCGAATTAATCTACAATGCAACTTTTACTCCTTACAACAACAGAAGCTAATTCCTAAATCCATAAAAAAACCACTAGTAACAAAATTTAACTCAACCTAAACCAAATTCCACAATTTCCGTCACAAAATTAATACTGTCTAACAAAATTCAATAATGAAATCATAAGGAAACGTGATCATCCATGTGAACCCAAACCGAAAATTACAATCTTATTATTAGAATTTATCAGAGAATGCTCTAGATGAACTCTCTCTAAATTGGTTTATGATCATACCCTTGGAGTATTCAAAAATCAAAATTAAAGTTCTCTTAACACAGCCGTATAAAGTAAATTCAAGTTCCATTATCATGGTTCACTGGATTATCTTTATCCTCACCAACTTACTACTCCATCTACAATCCAATCCATCAACAATCCAGATAGGTCAGGTATAGCATAAAATCTTTGACCAAGTAGAAAATTTTGAACAAATAAGACAAATTGGAATCAGTGCCAAAACAACAAAGAAACATTAATGAAACAATAACAAAGAAAATATTCCAAAAGCGAGTAGCAAACAGAAAAAAAAAAAATACAGCTCCAGACGGATTCAAGCTGATCTATAATCCTGGTTAATAAATTAAGAGATTAGAGAAACATTAATTGAGTTTACCTTGTCGGAACAAAATGTTCAAAGAGATTTTTCTTAGAGATTTAGGAAGATGAACTCGATTGATTAACTCGATTCGATTCGGCAGAGGTTTTTCCCCGTTGTCCTAACACCAATAAAAGATTGGATTTCTTTGTTTATCAAGATCAATGAAAACTCGTATCTGCAAAATATACCAAAAGTGTTAGGGTTCATTGATTCAGAAAGAAAGAAAAAAGTAAGAGAAAAAGGGTAGGGTTTATGGTATAGTATACCTGCAGGAATCAATATTTTTATTGATTTTTCTCTTTCGCTAATAGCTTCCTTTCCGATGATATCAAATCTGCAAAATAGAAAGAGAGAATGGAGAAGTAACGGTGAGGGGAAGAAAGAGCGAGGAATAGAGAGGAGGCGAAAGAGAAAATTAGAATAGGTGGTGTTTCTGGATGGTGGTGTTTCCGGACGTAGTTTTTGAGGGGTGAAATAACGGAAAAATCCTATTGGTTGAAATATATCCAGGTGGGCCAGAAGCTCTCAGAAGAGAGCTTTGTTCAGCTTTCAACCACAACCGTGAAAAATCACCTGAAATCATATTATTAATTTTAATTAACCAAAATGCCATTTTACCTAGGTTTATCACGTCATTAAAGCTTGACCTATATTTGACCTGATTTGTTTGACATTAGTTGATTAATTAGTTGTTGGTCAGGACTCAGGGACCAGGATTGAGATATGGCATGATGTCTGAGCCAAACCATGCTGCAGTTCAGGATATGGCCCATTTGTTAACTAATTAAAATTAAATAATATACACAACTAGAACTTCACCCGTGCCGTAACGGCACGGCCTCCATAGTAAGTAAAAAAATTATGTCAATTTAAAACCCTTGTCATTCTTTTGTTGGCTCTATATAAAGTGACAATTTTTCCCCATATTTTTTAATTGTTATGTTTTTTTCAGAGAATTTCTAGGTTGACCGAAAATTTGTCTCGATAAAATCACCGGGTGAAACATATAGAGGTATCAACTGATAACCTTTACTATCCCTATCATCGCTGGGTTTTTCTCGGGTTATTTTTCGGAAAAAATTATGGTCAGCCTGTACAATTATTTCTTTTGTGTTAATAACCATCTTATTTTTAAATTAAAAAAATCAACCACAACTTCCATAATAATGTTACATATTAATTGATTTAATATAAAATAAGTTTATTATGTACTGTATTAATGAAATATATTTATTTGATTAGCTAAAAAAATATTATGAAATATCAATAAAACATTTTTTTATTGAAAGTTAAGTAAACTAATCATCGTTCGGCCGTAGATTTAGCTTTCCCAAGAATGAATCCAGAGCGTTCATGTTTGGTATCTGACATTCAGAGCTTGGTTTCTTTATAGTCCTCAACCGTTCATCGTTTTTCTTGTCCCGACCCGATAAAAATCTGGCATATAATATTTATTTTAATTTAAAAAAATTAAATAAAAACAAATTTAAAAACTAATAATGTATCAAATAAAAAGAATAAACCAAGGGTAACTAATTAATTTATCTATCTTAGGACACCTTTCTCATCCCACTACCACTACTTCTTCCACCACCACCATCATTAACGTCATCACTCCACCATTCTCACTAACACCCACCGCTGATCCACCACCTCCGCTCACCATCACAACCACCATTAGTGTCAACTGATTTAGCATAAAATAAATTTATTATGTCCTGTATTAATGAAAGTGTATTTATTTGATTAATTAAACAAACATTTATTATGAAATATTAATAGAACATTTATTATTAAAAGTTAATTAAACTGGTCATCTTACAGCCGTAGATTTAGCTTTCCCAAGAATGAATCCTGGCCGCTCTTTAACTTGCCTAAGTTGTCCAAACTATATGCTTTATAAGGGAGAATGTGCAGGGACCTATTATGTTTGACCATTTTTTGGGAATTATACGGATAAGGGGTACAGGTAGTAGTTCGGGACGGCATACGTACGGGAATTATACGGATTTGGATAGATCGGATTCGATCAAAAATCTGGTCAACGGTTCGTTGTTCGGACAGTAGTTCGGAACGGCATACGTACGTGCATATTCGTTTTATAAATGTGAGTTCGGCACTTAAAATTCGGCTAACATATATGATAAATTGATAATTATTATGACCTTATTACGATACTAATTTGATTTGTATATGATTTATAAGATGAAAAAAAATATTTTAGCATGATTATTTAACATGAAATAAACAATTTAATCGCATAAATATATTATAAAACTTATAGACTTTTAAACAAAAATCAACACATAAAACACTGGTTAAACAACTACCAATAATTGTATTTAAATATAAAGTATATACAAAATCAAACAAAAACCAATCAACGTAACTCGTGGTGAGAGAGTTACCTATGGGAGTTCTAGTTCGGAAATATCATTCGGATACGGTCGGTTCGGATACGTTCACGAATCATTCGTGAGGTCCATATAATCAGGAACTAGGTTCGGAGTTCAAATAGTTCGGAAGTATCATTCGGATTCGGTCAGTTCGGATACGTTCGCAAATCATTCAGGAATGATTCAGAGAATTACTAACTAGGGGTTGGGTTAACCCACCCAACCCATGCCCAACCCGATCGTTAGGAGAACATGGGAAATGTATTTCAAAACTTTGGGCAAGCTTGATCATAAATTTTATAAACCCGAGTTAAATTTGGGAAAGCATCGGCACAAATGTTTCTAGCCCAAGCAACCCACCCAACCCTAAGAACAATGATATAACTATATAAAACTATTTTTATAATTGACATTATTATCTATTTAGAGTAATTTTAGATATTATCTTCAAATCTAATAATGAAAATATATATTATATTTATCTCATGAATCATGAGCCATTATTATCTATTTAGAGTAAGCCTTCTAACCCGCCCAACCAACCCAAGTCCCACCCATAGGTTAGGTACTTGAGATATGGCATGATACATGAGCCAAACTTTTGAACCCTGGTGAACCATAATGCTACAGTTATGGCCTTCAAATTAGGAAACCGCCTGGTTTTACTCTTAAAGATAACGATGTGTGCAATTAAGAGATTTTTTTTTTGAAGGGGAAATTAAGAGATGAGATGGCTAATAATGATGTATTTTGAAAAATTGTGTCTTGACTCTTGACACTGATGAGGCGTGGTCTTCCAAGGGACAAGAAGTTTAACCATGCGCCATAAATGGACATTTAAGGTTAATTTAACCACTCTACAAAAGGATAAGAAACTGATATGCAATTACTTAATCAAAACAAAAAAATAAAGAAAATTTGCAGAGAGAAGAAGATTAAGAGATGGATGAACCAAACCAACCTGATGTTGTTGAAAATCAATCACCAGCATTAGAAAATGCAAAACAAGCAACTCATGCATTAACAAGTGAAGAGGCTGCGAGATTGATTTCTTATTTAGAACAAGAAATTCCAAATAAGAGGATTCAGGAAAAAGAAAATAGGAGACAGGAAGAATTTGATAGGCAAAGGATTGAGAACGAAGAAGAGTACCAGTTTTGGATCATAAAATATGAGACAAGATGTGCAAGGAAGAAGAGAGAAAGGCTAGAGAGATATGAACGTCGTTGGATTAAGAAAAGAAGTGCCACATAAAGTGAAAGTGATGAGGAAGGTGGAGAAGAAGTAAAACTTGATGAGGATGATAGTAGCAGTGAGGGATCTAATGATCCAGAAAAAGAGGCTAGAGAGAGACAAAGGCAGGAGAGAGATGATGCAAAAATGTATCTACTATTTGCAAGAGAAAGCTCAACCCAGGATATTTGCTCGTACTATGTATGAACCCCTGAACGTGGATTCAGACGGTGAGGAGATACCAAGGATGGATGTAGATGGCAATCCTATTGCAGCAGAGGTTCAGCAAGAAGAAAATAAAGGATCAGAAGATTGTGAAGATGATGAAGATGATGAGGATGGAGGTTATGGTCCTGCAGCTTCTACCAGCATTGGGAAAATCTTTTGAGGAGAGGTCTTTAACACCGACGACGACGATGATCAGTGTTGATCATCTGAAGAGCATTGGGAAAATCTTTTGAGGAAGACTTAGGAGGATTGCATTCCTTTAAGTCTTCAGATCGTCTTCGTGAAAATTCACAAAGATTTTCCTAATGCTTGTAGTTGCTGGTGTTGTTGGAACTGAAGGAGAGGTCTAGTCTTCTGTAATACATGATACATCTTCTAATGCATGGTAAGTGTTTTTTTTTTTTTGGGGTTTTTATTTCGGCACAAGGTTTGATCTTGTAAAGGTGTTGTTTGGTGTTGACAAAGATCAAACTCGGTAGTAGTAGTGGTAGGTATTTTGTTGGTACTTGTTATGGAGGTTATGGGAATTTTGCTTATCGGACGGCATCGGAGTTGGTTGTGCAGGTGTAAGTTGAACTGGAATTGGTAGTGTGTCTAGTTATTTTGCTTATGGTTTGATTGTAAATGCAACTAATTAGTAATTATTGGTCTGATCTGTAATGGTAATGGTGTTTATAAATGTGGTTAATGAAATTGCAATTGTCTTTTTTCGGTTTCTCTTTGTGATTTCAACCGTGGTATGTTGAAACAAAATAAGCATTATTCTATATCCAGTCTAATTCACTTGATGGAGAGGCACATACACACCTAGTCTGAATCTACAATCTGAGATGTTCATAATCACCAAAAGATGTTCATAATTCTAAATCACCTGCAGTCTGAATCTACAATCTGAGATGTTCATAAAGCATGCAAATGAGATGTTCATAATCACCAAAAGATTCTCAAATCAGGGTACAATTCACAACAACATAAAAATAAACCTAAAATCTGAAACATAGAGATGTTCATACTTCATAATCACCATAATAATAAATTGTACCACTCAATAAATATACACAAGTGTGCTGATTTTGTTTTGCTTATTGACCTATTTTGTTTGACCTTATGTTTGACCATTTTTTTATTTGAATTGTTGGTGAGGGACTTGAGATATGGCATGAGACATGAGACAAACCATGCTGCAGTTCAAGATATTGCAATACACCAGCGTCACATAATGCCTGTCAACAGGTGCCGGCTCTATGAAAAACGTGTAAACCCTGGTAAACCGTGCGTGATCAACAAGTGCTGGTGTCTATGAATTTTGCAAAAAATCAATTATGATTGTAGTAATACAGTAGTAGGAAAAGTTGCGTCTGAAATTCAATAAGGAAGGAGTATTTTGTTAAATAAGGAATGTAAAATTTTAATTTTAACAAGTGTACTATCTATATCATTGACATGAATGCTTAATGTGTCGGGATATTTAGAGATATATTTAGGGTTACCGCAAGATTATAGGCATCTAATTAGACTGACAATCAGTAGTCTAATCCTACAATCCTAAATGCAATATTTTTTTGCTCGGTCTCGCAAAATCCGCAAAATCCCACTTTCCATATATCACCTTGATTTTCGTTTGTTATATTCATGTTAAACATAACCCACCCACTATATTTAGATTTGCATACTAGATATGTATAGGGAAAGAAAAAAACAACACTATATTTAGCTAGATTTGGATCCTAGAAATAAGAAATTAGATACCTCGTTAAGTAAAAGAAAGAAGGAATTGAGAGGATGAGTTCTAATGAGAAATGTGTTTTTCCTGCCAATGACATTGACTAAATTCAAGTTTTTTACATTATTTTTAGTATGCTAATTTTATTAATGTGTAAGCACAATTATGTAGCAGTCCTAGGCCTACTGTTCAATTGTGCTCTCAATTCTGATTTTTTTTTTTAGTAAAGTTTGTCAGATTTGGCATTGCAATTTATAAAAAATTTGGCTATTTTTTTCAACTCTAATACAAGACTCAATATACAGTCCCTATTATATTCATGATCCCATCACTTTAACTGCAAAGCCACAACAAAATCATGGTTAACCTTAACATCCAAATCTCTACACCAAGCCCCCTTAAACACATTACTCGTTCATTCTGTTTTGTCAAAAGATTGATACTCCAACAGATGAACAATGGACATAAATTAAACAACATATGCACTTGGAATCTAAAGAAAATATTGCATCCGTAAATATTAAACATTCACAAAAACTATACTTCCAAGCAGCTTTACAAACAGACTAATTAAACATCAAAAAAAGAAAGATTACACTAATAACACAAAAACTAAACAAAAGATGATGGATCAACATGTGATTGAATACCATTCTTGCATAGCAGAACCATGAAAACAGAGGACTAGATCAGTTATAATCCCTTCTTCTTCACTGCTGCTGTCGACAATGGTAACCACATCTTTGTATGGCCAATCATCATCATCTACATCATCGTCTTCATCTTCATCCTCAAGCGCTGGCCCAAACCAAAATAAGTGTTCTGGATCATCTAAATCATCATCCTCATCCTCATCATCATCATCCTCAAAATCATACTCATCATCCTCTTCATCGTATTCCTCTTCTTTATCGTCCTCCTCTTCTTCATCGTCAACAACACCATAATCATCAACATCTCCAAAACAAGGAACAACCTCGCAACCAAAATAACCAACAATCTCTTTGTCTCCATCAAGAAGAAGAAATCGAAAGGAAGTTACTAGAAGAGCAGTCATTTTGTCTAGTTTGATACTAAAACTTTTAGTTTTTGATACTGAAACCCTAGTTTAGAGAGAGACTTGGAAACGAAAAAGCGGTACTGTCCAGTCTCCATTCCTTACCGTGACACACGTTTTCACTTTACCTCTAGCTTAGCCACGTGCAAACTTGGCTAGTGAACAAGTATGCGGCTTTGGAAAATAAATAAAAAGTAATATAAAAATAAAAATATGGATGGAAAATTAAAATCAAGGAATTTATCTGGGTGGAGATACTCCTCGTAAATTTAGATTTGGACGATAAATACTTGCTAAGAATCATGACATCGAAATATAAATTGGTTAACAAGCTCTTCCAAGAGTGACATCGGTAAAAATGGAAAATTACCATTAAGCAATTTGTCTCGGTGGAAATACTCCCCGGAAACTTAGATTTGGACAAAAAATTCTTGCTAAGATCATGACATGGAAATAAATAAAAATTGGTTTAGAAACTCGTCCAAGAGTGACATCGGTAAAAATGGAAAATTACCATCAATCAATTTATCTTGGTAAAGATACTCCGCGTAAACTTAGATTTGGACGATAATACTTGCTAGAAATCATGACATCGAAATATAAATTGGTTAACAAGCTCGTCCAAGAGTGACATCGGTAAAAATGGAAAATTACCATTAAGCAATTTGTCTCGGTGGAAATACTCCCCGGAAACTTAGATTTGGACGAAAAATTCTTGCTAAGATCATGAAATGGAAATAAATAAAAATTGGTTTAGAAGCTCGTCCAAGAGTGACATCGGTAAAAATGGAAAATTACCATCAATCAATTTATCTTGGTGGAGATACTCCGCGTAAACTTAGATTTGGACGATAATACTTGCTAAGATCATGACATCGAAATATAAATTGGTTAACAAGCTCGTCCAAGAATGACATCGGTAAAAATGAAAAATTACCATTAAGCAATTTGTCTCGGTGAAAATACTCCCCGGAAACTTAGATTTGGACGAAAAATTCTTGCTAAGATCATGACATGGAAATAAATAATAATTGGTTTAGAAGCTCGTCCAAGAGTGACATCGGTAAAAATGGAAAATTACCATCAATCAATTTATCTTGGTGGAGATACTCCGCGTAAACTTAGATTTGGACGATAATACTTGATAAGATCGTGACATCGAAATATAAATTGGTTAACAAGCTTGTCCAAGAGTGACATCGGTAAAAATGGAAAATTACCATTAAGCAATTTGTCTCGGTGGAAATACTCCCCGGAAACTTAGATTTGGACGAAAAATTCTTGCTAAGATCATGACATGGAAATAAATAAAAATTGGTTTAAAAGCTCGTCCAAGAGTGACATCGGTAAAAATGAAAAATTACCATCAATCAATTTATCTTGGTGGAGATACTCCGCGTAAACTTAGATTTGGACGATAATACTTGCTAAGATCGTAACATCGAAATATAAATTGGTTAACAAGCTCGTCCAAGAGTGACATCGGTAAAAATGGAAAATTACCATTAAGCAATTTGTCTCGGTGGAAATACTCCCCGGAAACTTAGATTTGGACGAAAAATTCTTGCTAAGATTGTGACATCGAAATAAATAATAATTGGTTTAGAAGCTCCTCCAAGAGTGACATCGAGTCTTGTCGACGAAGCTAATCATAGTCGTTCGTGAATTCATAATGCCAACCAATCAAATAAACTAGTTTCACCTGATAACCTAACATCCCCAAACATCCTTGCCAATATTATCGGTTGATCGGTCCGATACGACCAATAATGCGATATCATTGGATATTCATATGTATCGCTGATATATCATGTTTCGTCCAGATTAAAGGCACAAACATGATAAAATCCTATATTGTCGGCCAGTATTTTAAAAAATAAATAATGATCTAGGTTCTTTTAATACAAATTTAATTGTAAGAGCTAGCTAGAATTGCTTCTAAGAATATGAATTGGGATTTTAATCAAAAAAATTGCACCAAAAAGCATTTATGATCTTCCAAGGCACTAGCTAGTACTCCAAGGAATATGTTAATCATTTATTATTTTGCTTTTAAGAATATGTGAATTGGGAGTAAAATAGTGCAATGTAGTTGACTCAGTAGTAAAGAAAAGATACTACTATATCCAAGGTACCAGTAACAAAGGAATTAGCTAGTACAATAATAAATACTTCAGTTTGCAGTGGTATTTTTTGATCTTTGATCATCTCTACTTTAACAATTTGTGTAAAATATTGTAGTGGGACCATGTCCTAAATACCAGCCGCATCACTAAATACTAGGAGTATATATATGGAACATTCCTATGATTGATTTTTGGATTTAAGTACATTCATATGGTTTGGATTTACATTCATATGGTAGTTGTACTTTAGGACTTCAATAAGTCTAGATTCACTTATATTTTTGAAAAAAACTCACAAGGTGATATTCCCACCGAGACACAAAATTTGGTGGGGCCCACACAATGAGTCCCTTATTTTTTGTGCGCATGCAAAAGAAGAAGATCTAGGTAGCTATTACGGTCCTGAAATAAATGGGCATTTGACAGTAGTCATAATGAGTATCTTGTGCGGCCTTACTGGGTACATGCAAACGAAAAGATAATCTCTTCAGTACTCCTCTTCTTCTGTTTTGCCAAATAATATAGAGAAGATTATTTTTTGTTTCTAAAATGTCTGTCACATTGGGTTGGATTGACCCAAATTTGGCATTGGTGGCAAGATCCCTTGTGGTCCAGTCTTTCCATAAATTAATGCTATATTTCTTCCATTTTGGTTGTGCCTAAATTATAATTAAAAATATGATAACTGTCATAAGGTATTATGTTTATATAAGGTATATTATGGAAAACTGAGTTGACTCGACGAGTTAAGATAATGAAAATTGATTGATTAACAAACAAATATCAAGCAAACAATTTGAACACGAGCATATACTAAAGAACCAATATTTTTATATTATTCATTCTAAAACTAAACGAAGCAAAATAATACCAACATCCTCAGTATTAAAAAACAAAAACCACATTATTCGAAAGTTTCTTTGATAATCTGCTCAACTAAAACCATCGCATCTGGTACTCGTGTTGCAGTGTTAGCAGGCTGTGCTGGAACTTCAAGTACCTTTTCTTCTAGAGGTGTCTCCCTGGGTATTTCTGTGTGCTGCAGACACGTTTCACCAACATGCTCATTCGAAGGAATGGGAGCATGGACACTATCCATTTCAACGAAGCGAAGCGGGAAGAGTAAGATTGTCAACATGAGCTTGAACTTCAGCTAACAGGGGCATGCCAGGAACCTTACACATGCCATCAATAGTTATGGTGATCCTTAGCTTTCTAGGGACAGCCCTTACTATCCTTGGAATAGTTTTAATGCTCTCGATATTGTTCTTATTGGAACTCATTTTCTTCGTCTAATATATCAATCTATCTTTTATGCTAGTGTGGTTTGTACGACCTCTAATATATATATATATATATATATATATATATATATATATATATATATATTAGAAAAAACCCTAATTTTTTTTAGGTTAGGAGCATTATCTCCAATTACCTAATTTAGTTGTATTCCGCATATCACTCCCAAACAAACAAAATATAACAGTTTCCATATTGATAAATATAGTCTCATATACGTGTACAACACCACATTGATTTTAGTATATAGTATGATTTATCTAAATACGGAAAAATAGCACGGAAAAAATTGCGTAAACACAACCATGTTGATCGAGTACATGGATTATATGCTTTATCTTACAGTAGATCATAATCATGTACTCTTCGCTAATGTGCATGCCTTTGCTACACTCTTGCCAAATCTGTAGGTATTTGAAGTATCTCTCTCCATTTTCCAACGCCACAAATTAGTTGGGATCCATGATTCGTCGTATGGGGGTTTCGGCTATTGTGAACATACCGGTGAATACAAAGTAGTTCGAATTCAAGTGGATGGTAAAGTGGACGTACACACTCACGACGAATTTAGAGGGGGATTTTCTTTTATGTATTCCAGTTGTATTTATGGTTATAAATTTTTCAAATCTATATGGAGACTTTTATGTGTTCATTATAATAAAATCCGAGAGGGGAAAAGAAAAATGTAAAAAGAAGTGAGGATTTGAGATGCCACTCTCTTTTTCTGGGTCTTGCCTTTTGATGGTTTGGAACCACTCTCTTTTTCTGGGTTATTTGGAGACATTTATCTTTGAAATTTCGATTGGAGAAGTTTTTTTTCTTAAAACACAAAAATCCTATGTGGCCTAAAATATAGGAACTCTCCAATGTCTCATTGGATAACTACTTCATGACGTAATGGTTATCCTTTAGATTTTGTTTGCTTTTAAATAAAAATTCAGTTATAGGTTTAAGCTATAACCGCTTATGAGATAAAACGGGCAAATATGCTTTACTTGCCTGCTCATTAAAGGACGCGACCTTTCAAAGATAAAACATGCAAATATGTGTTACTTGTCTGCATGCTCATTAAAGGCACGACCTTTCAAATAATATCTGCTCATCAAGGACGCAACCACTCGCAATAGGTGTATTGGATGTCTATATAAGCATTATTCATATCTGCTTGTAACATTCTACAATATTAAGAAAATCTTAAATGCTTTAATTTATTATTTTTTTGATAATCTTTCATCAGTATAATAGTGATGGATATGTTGTCGGAATTAACTACCGAGATACTACATCACCTCCAAACTGCAGAAAGCATTTTAGCAAGCAAATGTGTTTCCAAAGAGTGGAATACTATCCTCGGGGACAAAATAATTGGACTCCTTTTTGGTGTCACACCAAGAATAGGGAAAGAAGTTACTCAACTCTTTTATAGAGAGGAAAATTTCAACCGGATCGTAACAGCCAACAATCACGACGCCCCGAATGATGGAACCCATGAAGATTTGACTAAGTTGCACCCAATAGTTGGATCTTGCAATGGTCTGGTCTGTTTTTATGTTTCACACCACGGCATACAAGATCCTGTATATGTTATGAATCCATAAACTGGTGAGCACCTACATTTGCCACAACTATGCATCCCAATTATTGCACGAGATCAAGTACTTTCTTGGTATCCTGTAATTGGGGGTTTTGGATACTGTCAACGTACCGATGAGTACAAGGTAGTTCGAATTCACATGGATGGTAAAGTTCAAATACACACTCTAGGAGACAAGAAGGGATGGAGGAACATAGCATGGGAGATTCCTTATATTTTTCGGATTTCGGTGTGTACGCACATGGTTGTATTTTTGGAAGGATTGTTGTCGGTGGGATAGTGGCATAGTTTCTTTCAATTTGGACACCGAGACATTTCACCAACATTCGCGACCCCCGCATCATATTCTTAGGAGTGAATTCCCTTGATTGGGATGGTTATCTTCTGAGTTCGCCTTTTATTTTACTACATCCATGAGGCCTGTGATGAGGGGATTAATCGGCCCCGGATAGATTTCTGGGCACCCATTTCCAAAAAAAATATTCATACATGGGCACCTGGCGGGGAATGGAATTGGAATTATGAGATAAGCATTTTCTTGAAAAAGGATGAGGATGAAAGGTGTCCGACCTATTACCCGATAGCTTTTGGAAAAAAAAAAAGGACCTCCTATTGTGGCAGAATGGGCGTTTATTGCGTTACAATGCACTCACCAGAACTTGGACGGAAATTTGGGGGACACGACTGTGGGAAACAAGCAAGGTTGCAATTATTCCTCATATGAGGAGCGATGTCTCGTTGAAGAATTTTGGTGGACAATCAGAAACATGTACTCATGATGTCCATGCCACTAACACATTCCTTGGGTTATCTATGTAGCTTTTTTTTTTCTTGTAGTTGTGTTTTTTTTTTTTTTTTTTTTTTTTTGGTGTATTTTTTTCTATTTAGAATTTATTCCTTGGGTATGTAGCTTTTTTTTTCTCTTGTAGTTGTGTTTTTTTTTTTTTTTTTTGTGTTTGGATTATTTTCTATGTTGAAATGTACAATTTAGTTTGGGTCATTGTTTAACTAGCCAACCTTTGGTTTTTTTTCCTTTTTTTGCGTTACACCTATGGTCCAGCCGTCCGGGCCACCCCAACCCACCTAGGTAATCAGTCGAAAAATAGAAAAATTATTTGGGTATTTCCTAAGAGATCATGATTTATTTTAGTTTGTTATGTTTGGAATGTATATATTAGATTAAAAAGGAAATTAGATAAACATGAAAATATTCATTCCATATCTCATTATACTGCTACAATATCTCATTTTTTAGTAATATGGAAATTGAAATATTCGGTGTAAATACCAAAGAATCGTGATTTAAGATAATGATGGAGAACCTAAAAAATTAGAGTTTTCAATTACACCAAGTATAGAAAAAAAACTAACATAGAGTATTAAGAGGGATTGTTGATATGAAATTGACGAGAGGATCCAAAAACGTCCTAGACTGACGCGACCATTCGCCAACAGGTATATTGGATGTCTATATATATATAAGCTTTATACTCGTATTTGCTTGTAGCATTCACAATAAGAAAATCCTAAAAGCTTGTAATTTTTTTTTTATAATCTTTCATTAGTATAATAGTGATGGATATGTTGCCGGAATTAACTACCGAGATACTTCAGCGCCTCCAAACTACATAAATCGTTTTAGAAAGCAAATGTGTATGCAAAGAATTGGATTCCTTTTTGGTGTCACACCAAGAATAGGGAAAGATAAAGTTACCCGACTCTTTTATAGAGAGGAAGATTTCAGCCCGATCGTAACAGCCAACAACCATGATGCCCCGAATGATGGAACCCATGATGATTGGACTATGTTGCACCCAATAGTTGGATCTTGTAATGGTCTGGTTTGTTTTTATGTTTCACACCACGGCATACAAGATCCTGTATATATTATGAATCCAGAAACTGGTGACCACCTCCATCTGCCACAACTATGCAGCCCAATTGCACCGGATCAAGTACTTTCGTGGTATCCACGATACAACGTAATTGGGGGTTTTGGATACTGTCAACGTACCAATGAGTACAAGTTAGTTCGAATTCACATGGATGGTAAAGTCCAAATACACACTTTAGGAGACAAGAGGGGATGGAGGAACATAGCATGGGAGATTCCTTATACTTTTCGGAGTTCAGGTGTGTACGCACATGGTTGTATTTTTGGATAGATTGTTGTCAGCAAGATATTGGCATAATATCTTTCAATTTGGACACCGAGACGTTCCATCAACATTTTCCACCTCCGCATCATATTCCTGGGAGTGAATTTTGGATAAATACTTACCCATCACTTGGGATGGTCATGTTCGGAGTTCGCATTTTATTTTACTACATCCATGAGGGAATTGATCGGCCCCGAATAGATTTTTGGGCTCCCATTTCCAAAGCAATATTCATACATGGGCACCTGGTGGGGAATGGAATTGGAATTAGGGTTATTTTGTTTTTGGTACTCAGGTTGTGTCCAATTTTTGAGTTTGGTCTAACATTTGTCCAGCTTGGATTTTGGTACTTGGAAATAACGTTGACCCGGGTTGACTTGGTTAAAGTTTGACTTCCGTTTGATAATTATTAAAAATAAATAAATAAATTTATTTACTACTTTAATTTACTGTCATACCCTTGTACTTCAACGAAAAGGTCTTCCCAACACCCTAAATTGATTTTCCGCTTCATCTCTTCCGCCTCCACACTCGGTCCACAGACACTGAAGCTCTGCATAACCCCATGAACCAAAAACTAAGTTAAAAAATCAGCTCTATCAATATCCAATCAATTTCTCTATTCTCTAAATAATAATCCCATGAACAAGTTCAACTAATCGGTATAACCCCACAAACCGGTTCAAATAAAATCCCTATTGAAGAAGCAGTTCCCCTAAATCTAATCAATTTCTTCCCCAAATTCAATCAATTCTTCTTCCTCTCTTCTAACCCCATGAATATATTCAACAAAAAACCCATTTGAAGAAGCATCTCCCTGAATCCAATTATTTTTCTCTGATAAACCCTTTTTATTGTTTCCTCTACCAAAATTACATCTCCCCCCTAACAGGACAGTCGTTTCTTACCCTAGCTTATTGCCATCAATCATTCTGTAAAAACCAATTGAAGCAACACATTCTTCTTCTCCGATTAAAGCAACACCTTATTTACTAAATCAAATCAAAAACCCAGTTTCTGAATTGAAACCCTAACTTTTACTGAATCAAAACCCTAATTCACTAAATGGAAACCAATTTCTGTTTTTTTTTTTTTGAAGTGGTGTGCGTGTCACGGATGATTGGCGTTACACTGGCGGTGGATATGACGATACTAAGGAAGAAAAAACGTTGGAGATTTGGAATGGGAAGGAAGAATCTTCTTTGTCTAATTTGTTTTTCATTAATGGATTTTTCTGTTTTCAATATTAGTTACCTTCCTGTATAATAAGACATGATATGACGGAGTATGATCGAGGTATATAGATCATTGAACGAAAGGGTGAGCTTAAAGAGGTGTATACTATATATAACCTTGTTTTTTCTTCTTTGTTCGTACATCTAAAAGAGAAAGATTTAAGCTGCTGCTGCTGCTTGAGTTATTGTGGATCGATGAAAATATAAGGAAGAAAAGTAGAGTTTTAGGGTTACTTGACATATTATATCAAGACAGTAAGCTAACTATTTTTATTACACCCGTTGGATCATAAACCCACTTGGGGTATACTTGTAAACTCAGTAATTTAAATTATTTTTATTTCTTAAAATTAATTAAAGTTTGGTCATTAACGGTCAATTTGAGTCAACGCTTTTTCCAAGTACCAAACACCAAGCTGGACAAAAGTTAGACCAAACTCAAAAGTTGGACAAAACTTGAGTACCAAAAACAAAATAACCCTTGGAATTATGAGATAAGCATTTTCTTTAAAGAGGATGAATGGCCGAGTCATAACCCGATAGCCTTTATAAATAACAAGGAACTCTTATTTTGGCAGAATAGGCGTTTATTGCGTTACAATACACTCACCAGAACTTGGAAGGAAATTTGGGGGGCACTACCGTGGGAAACAAGGGTTGAAATTATTCCTCACATGAGGAGCGCTGTCTCGTTGAAGAATTTTGGTGGACAATCGGAAAAATGTACTCATGATGTCCATGCCACTAACACATTCCTAGGCTTATCTATGTAGCTTTTTTTCTTGCAGTTTGTGTTTTTTTTTTTTTGGTATTTGGATTCTTTTCTATGCTGAAATGTACAATTTATTCCTTGGGTTATTTATGTTGCTTTTTTTTGTCCTTGTATTTTTTTTTTTTTTGGTGTTTGGATTTTTTTTTTATGTTGAAATGTTCAATTTCGTGCATTAACATGATTGTTTTGGGGAGTTCTGGAGAGTTGATAGTGCATTTTTGCCTGTGCACAAATCTCTCATAGGAGTAGAGATTTGGGAGGGAGTTTGGTCAGAAAAATATTAGGAGGAGGAGGAAACGCTTGACTTCGGGTATGCTTTTTCATCTATTTTTTCTTCTCTAATCTCCGATTGTTTTGTTTGATTGTTACTATTTTGATTGTTTTGATATTAGTTTTAAAAGTAAAAACCCCATTTTTATTGTTTAGGGTCTCACCATGTTCTGTTAACTCTTTTTTGTTTCGATATTCATCTCAATTTGTGTTGAGTTAATCAAGTCAGAACTGATTTCAGGCTAGCAGATTAACCTGTTGTTTATTTATGGTCAAACCTTTCGTAGCAGGCCAGTAGCTTACCAGAAGTTATGGTTTAAGAACTACAGAACTAGAGGTCAAATGCTTTTTATGCTTATCCAACTCTGAACTAATAAGCTCCCAACTCTGAACTGCCTCTTTAGGCTATTGTACATTAGCAACGTCAGGTTTAGAAGAGGAAGACACAATTTTATATTGCAGTCCAAGACTTAAGAAATCTATATTACTAGCTCATCCACCCCAACAAGTGGTTGCACCATCCACCAGGTATATAGAAGAACAAAATCATACAACATTCACCTTCCAGGATCAAGTTCCCATTTAATTTTGCTCGCACTAAACACTATGGATACAAAGAATTCATACAATTGTTGGTTCTTTATATATATATATGCCGAATAGCATTGCCACAAGCCAACAACCGCTCACCGTGTCAGACAACCATGCACATGCCTTTTCTTCAAAGCGTGACTATATACCTGCCTAATAATACTGGTATTATCTATACTCAAAACACATTTAATTATATGCGTGTCCAAAATTGTACACATAATTCCACGACTACAAAACCAATTTAGGAATCTAGTAGAATCATTTTGTCCGAACCCCATTCTGGCACTTAAGTTCATATTAAGTGGATACAAAATTATGTATCGCACTACCTCCATTTGAACCATGATACATCAACAAATTAAATACTAGGAAATATTAGTTTACATGGACCCATGTCCAGCATCACTTGTCAAGTATCATCAAGTTAACTATTTTATCTACAATAATTAGAATTATCTATACGTAACAGCATTCACATGTATCTAGCAATCCAAATGGTTAGGCTATCACTTAAAGGGAAATGAGGTGTGCATACTAACAATGGTTACACCCTGCACAAGTAGCTAGTATGAGTTGGAAATCATTAAAGTCCAAACTTGTAAACTAAAGGAAATAACCTTAGTCCAATATTATAGGTTGTTTGATTGAACTTCCTGTTCTTCTTGGCAACTTTTGTAAAAAGATTACCATGATGAGGTTCATTTAGCTTATGATCATCCGGTCATGGAAAATATAAACTTTTTTATTTTTGTAGGGCCGTATAGTGGGTACTTTTTTAGAATGTTGCGTACTGTGGATGCAAGCTATCCCTGCATTGAACAATCTATTCAACCCAAGACAAGATATAACCAAACTTGTATTAGATTGGTAATCTTGAATTGTCGGAATAACTTACAAGTGAGTTTCTATGAGCTGAAAATAGGTTTTGAGCATATAGTTGCTCAACAGTAGCATCCAGATACATTGCAGTAGTAGTACTTGCAATGATATTACTAACAGATGCATATAGTTTCTAATATGAAGTTTTGATTTTTTGGTTTAGTTATAATTGGGTTTTACTTGACCAAGTTTTCTTTTTGTTTTTAATCAGGTAAATATTACTTGGGTGATGGTGGGTTTGCAAACCGACGATATTGTTTAACACCATTTCGTGGCCAACGTTATCATTTAAAAGAATTTTCTGGTACGGGTAATCATGCGAAAAAGGCTGAAGAATTATTTAACATGCGTCATGCTTCTTTGAGGAATGTAGTTGAAAGATTGTTTGGTATTTTGAAGTCTCGTTTCTTGATCTTTAAGTCTCAACCTCCATTTCCGTATCAAATGCAAGCGGAGATAGTGACAGCTTGTGCAGGCTTACACAACTTCTTGCGAAAAGAATGTCGTTCAGATGAGTTTCCAGTAGAGGAAGAGGAAGATATCCATCCAGCAATGCTCGTTAAGAATCTGCACAACATCATCTGGGGTTATCGTCATCTCCCCAAACGGCATATGGAAGGTGTCGATCTCATGATAAAGTCTCTCCACAAACGCCGATATAGCCACCCGGTCATGTTCCAACATTGAGTTCTCCGCAGCATCAGCCAACCCTAAATTTGCAATAATGGTCTTGAACCTTTCACATTCATCCTTCAAAGGCCAATCTAGCATTTTTGTTGGTGCGGCGGTCGCTTTGAGTAAACGAACCGCATCGGAATGATACTATTAAACACATGAAAAGTTAAAAAATAAAATTAGAATAACCTAAAATTATAACCCTTAAAAGTATTACGAAGAAAAACATAATAGGTTAATAAAATGGATACGATCATTACCTCAGTTTCATATATTTCTCTGGCCCAGGATTCTTTGTATCCAAATAGCAATTCTCCTCCATTCTCCGGAAGCCCAAGGATTACACCTTTTGGAATATCCTTCACCTTCAGTTCATCTGGGAAAAGGTGTTTCGCTTTCTTTCGAGGAGGATTTTTCTTTTCGGCTTCTCCTTCTTCTTGAGCACCACTAGGTTGTCCTACTTCTTCGGGTGTTTCTAGTTCAATTTCTGGTTGTGATAGTAGAGCACTTGGTTGAACACCTTCTTGGATTGGTTGTGATTGAGAGGCACTTGGTTGAACACCTTCTTGAACCAGTTCTGATTTAGGGACACTAGGTTGAACAGCTTCTTGGCTTGCTTGTTGAGTTCCATCTTGAGCACTTGAAGCGGCTTTAGCAGTTCTAGCTCTCCTTGCACTAGCTGTCAGGTTCTGACGCCTTTCCTTCCTTGCACTAGCTGAGACAATTGCATCTTTGATTTTTTTACCTCGCCTATCCCTAAACAACAAAACAAAGTACAACAGGTTAGTAAACTATATAATCGAAAGTTAATGTAAAACCAACGCTCCCGAATATACATATTCGGTTGGATGAGTAAACCAATTGCCTCCGATTACACTCAATCGTAAATATCAGTTCACCTAAAGCTACCGAATACGTATAATCGGAAACAAAAGAAAATTTTTGGTGTTCGAATATGTTTATCTACACACAATAATCGGAATCTAAATTTCAACATAACCCTTTGAATACCAATAATCGAAAGTCATAAAAAGTCCACCCTTCTGAATGCATAACAATCGGAAGCCTCACAAAACTAATTTCTACAGAATATGCATCAATTTGTGTCCAGAAATTACGTAAGTGGTTCAGCCTAAACAATCGGAAGGAAATTACAAAAGATATCACCCGATTATTGCGTCTCTAATACTTGTTTTTTCCTAGTATATTCAGAAGGCAAAAACACACTACACCAAATTCCCGGATTAGTAACAGCAATTCGTAACGGCTTATGGGCCGTTACAAATTTCCCATTACAAAAGGCCGTTACATAAAATTCGTAACAGGCACAAGCCGTTACGAAATTTTTTATAAGCGTGTCAGTCACACGCTTGGTCACACTTGGGTGGTAACACCTTTAGAATGTGCGTGTGCCATTCACATGCGTGGCATTATGTTTCCACCCACGATGAGTGATCGGTTGTCAGCCGACACAAATATAATTACACTTTCTTACTACTCAAAATATAAATATAGCAAGGGCAAGAAAGGATCGATCCCACAGAGAGGTCTAGGTTGTCAAATTGTTGTGGTTTCCTATATAAAACACCGGGGGTTTGCTGATTTAAACGGAAATAAATAAAAGCAAAACAAATAAAAGTAAACACGCAAATCAAGGATAAGAAATATTGGTTAAGGATTTCGTTTTCATTCACTAACATGCTTTTCACAATAACTAGAATTGATATTTAATCTCAACTTTTATCAAAGACCCTAGAATACCTTGATCGCAAGTATATCCCGCAAATCTCCTCATGTCATCAACAAACACATTAAAAGATGCGAATATGAATTCTACCTAAAGGAACAACCTAACGTGTAAAAGCACTAATCAAGTTTAATTCCCTAGATGCATTAAGTTCTATGAAATCAGGCCAATCAAAGCAATCGAACGTGGAAAGCGCACTAATTCAATTTAACAAAGGTTAGGATTCACATATGATCATAAGAATATATCACTACAAACTATAATCATATTATGCTACTTGTATTCAAGGAATATCACTTTTTCGTATAATAAACCCTAAACTAGCAATAGATGTGATTAGAAGTTCTACCAATTTGCAACTTGACAAAACAATCAATCAATCATAAAACAATATTTTCAGAGAATTGCAAACGATAAATATGAGACAAAACTAATATATTGAATCAAAGAATCATATTATGTGAAATCCAACTATTCCATAACCAATAATAAACTTAGGTACTCATATTCAAGGAGTTCATAACAAGAAGAAAGAGAAGTTTCATGTTCTAAACCCTAGAATAAAGTAGTTAGAGATAATAAAAACGTCGTCCCCCAAAAAATTGTAGAAGTCTTCCCTTTTATATTCTTTTTCTCCTTCCAAAACTAGGTTTTGTCTTCAAAGTCCATTAGTTGGAAATTCACCCGGCCCACCATGGAGAGAAACCCATGTAGAAATTATGTCCCAAAAACGCTCGCCGGAAAACTGGGATTGTGACCGGAATTTGACCGGAAAAGTCGCCGGAAAACTAGCTCAGGTGACCGGCAAAGTCAACCCGGTCACCGGTCATCGGGTCAGAACGGCCGGGTCAACTGGGTTGGATCGGGTCAGGACTCGGTCAATCACCAAGTCAATACTGGGTCAGATGGAGTCAGGTCGAGTCGCCCCGAGTCGATCCATCGCCTTGGTGAGTGAGTGGTGACTAGCTTTGGCTCGAGCCATTGCACAAGGCCGAGATCTTTGTGTAGCACAATCATTGTGCTTCTTCCAGCCATGATGGTCTGTCTTCCCTGCTAAGCCATTACACTACTGCATTTGAAAACTGCAGCACAATCATTAGCTTCATTTGCATTGCAAAGATCCCGAACTCCACCAAAGATACTGACCGAGTCATCCCCTGTCACATTACAACTTTAAAAACTCAATCACATCATCATTGCCATCAAGCCGGCCAAACACCAATGCATCTTCTTTGTGATATGTTCAAAGAAACAACACTTCGGTGATTGCCAAAGCCATCAACATGTAGCACCATTAGCTCCAATGACAACACAATCACTCAACAATCTCAAAACTGTACTTCCATTTTCTCGGCTAATCCCATCTCCGGCTTTCATGGCATCGACTAACCCGAGTTGTTTATCACAGCACACGCCATCGAACACGTCCCTGGTAACAACATCACAGTCTCCCGTTAACATCATTCCCTGAACTGCTCAGCTGCCATGCACTACTTACTCAATTCCAGCACTCTCCAGCTCGAGCCACGGCAGCACTTCAATTCGAGCTTTAAATGTTTGCTCCATCTCAAATGCCGAATCGCTTCGGGCAACCGCATTGCTTCACTGTAGCTTCGGCTTCTACATCTCGCTACTCGACACCTTCACTGGCAAGCATCCTGCATCATGCCACCAGACCCATCAGCTCGATAGGCTAGAGAGCATCCCTAGCTCCATGCCCGCACTCTTCCTAGCCATTGCATCATCAGCTACACCAGCTGCAACTAGCCCCTGCAGTTTCATTCCAGCTGCCACTAACCTGCAGCTGCATCTACCAGAGTAGCTCATTACTCCTGAGATACCACCATTCAGAGCACAACCGCAGCAGCCTTCAAACTCAGAACCAATGCTCCATCTCAGCAGCACAAACCTTGCCATTCAACACAGCTGCAAGACAAACCATGTCTCAACCCCATTACAGGCAAAACTCTTCTTTCACAGACCCAACATCACCAGTTCCCTGTAATCAACCAACTCCTCCTCAACCTGTTACTGCAAGACCACCTCCTTGAATCACCATTGCAGCTTCTCCTGCAACTTGTAATCGTACTACCAACAGCTCAAGCAAGTCTGACTTACATACCCATGTTCTGTAATTCCATGCTCAGCTCAACATTCCACCTGCTGCATTCTTCCCTGTATTTCATGCATTCCAACACACACAACATTTCAGCTCACTTGCATCCTGCACGTCACAGACTTATCACCTATACTAGCATCTTCTTGTTCTTAGTAGCAGCACTGCATCTCTCCGGCTGCCACCTGCAATTCAGACCTGCCTTGCACAAACCACTGCACCATTTCTTAACAGCAGCGCGACACAATACCACTGCAAGTCACAGGCTTCATACCAATCATGCTCAAGTATACCACCAGTATTTCCCTGAGTTCTTCTCACCACTTTGACCCATCGGGCCATCAAGCCAATGTAACTCAGCTCCACATTCCCTGCAATTGTGGATTACAAACAAACCCAGTGGCTAAACATTGATACAAGCTCTGAAACATTCATCACAAAACCATCAATACCAGTGGCAGCAACACTGATTTTCGGGTAAGATAACTCTGTCCAGGCCAAAACTCATACTTGTTTCTTGTAAACACAAAGTCATCAACCCTTGTTCTAACCCCTTAAACACAACCCACAGAAACAGCTCCAATTTTAGGTCATCACTCTGCCAAATACAAATTTAGCTCAAACCCAACTTTCCTTATCTTCCAATTCTTCTTCTAAACCCTTCAATCTTCACTATTCTTTGATAGATGTAATATCACCATTTTGTTCTTCATCTTGACATCAAATCTGTTGTCTAAACTTTCACCAATCATCTTCAATTAATTCTCAAATCAAACCATCACCAACGACAATTCAAACCCTTTTTCTAATTGAATCGAACTCTTCAATTACTTCATTAATCTCCTCTTGGTAATCAACCAAATTATAATTCGAAACCCTAACTTCCATTTCAACCTTGACTTCAAATTCATCTCCTCATTTACTGAACTTCTCGTTGAACTCTGAATTGCACACCAACGGCAAGAGCATCCTCCCTATTTCTTCTCGATTTCTAATATCAAATGTTTAACCACCCGGACCAAGACCCGATGGCATGACCTCGCGACATGGCTTCTTGTATGGAGAAGAGGACTCGAACGTGTAATGACACCCAACTCGACCTATTTTGCTAAGTTAATAGGATCAAGTGGATTAAGGCACCCTATGGGTTAGGGTAAGGGCTACCCACTACTATTTGGCACATCGGTTCCACAAACCGACCGCCTATTCTCTTCCTTGCTCGTTCTTCATGGCCTCCAATTTGGTTGTCCCTTAACTGTGGCTTGGCTCCCAGTGTCTCTTGCTTGCAAAATGATGAATCTGCACTTTATGCTCAAAACGGATGATTTCTCATTCTTTTGCACCCAATGAGTCCATCGCACCTAATAAACTCAAAAGCACACATAAGATACATAATTTACAAGAAAACTCGCAAAGAAAGCATAAACACTAGATATAAAATTAGGTGTTTTACAACACCTATCAATGAGTTATACCAGAGGATATTTCCTCCCATGCGTGTGCGATTCACATGCGTGCTTTTGAGGATATCTCAGCACTTAGCCAAATCGAGATTTCATTTTCAGTTTTTTCTTCTCTCTTCCGCTCCCGTTCTCTCCTCTCGTCTCCACACTCGTTCAGTCCCACTACTGATCTTTGATGAACTATGTAAGCTTAACGAGTTTAGGTTTCGATCTTCATAAGTCATCATCAATTTTTCGATTTTAGGGTTTTATTATCTATTAAATCAGATTTTAGGGTTTCATCTGATACCATTTTTTTCCGATTTCATTTTAGAGTTCGTCGGAGTTGGAGCTTTGAAGAACTGATATTGAATCTCAGCTATGAAGGTATATGTTTCTTCTCATCAACTACAACATTAACAGCATCTTTATCATAACATTTTAGTAGATGAATCTCAAATTACAGTGAAGGAAGTAAAGTTTAGGGTTTCTGCAAATTGAATTAGAACTCGATTTGGGGAAAAAATTAAGACGAGTTAGACAAAATTACAAGATGGGTTTGTTTAATTGAAGATTTTGATTGTTGTTTTGGGTTTGAATTAGAGAGGTGTTAATATGAGAGTTCGAATTGAAGAATTGAAGTTAGTTGTGGTTGTAGTTGAAACTTAAATTGGAAATTGTAGATATAACATGTCCTAGAAGTAACATTTTAGTTCAAAAGGCTGTATACTTTAAGCAGGATTTACAGTACACATAGAAGGATTAGAATACTATTAGAGTCACTATAAACTTAATGATTAGAATAGTCTCTTCCCAGAGAATGTAAGTCTCTTAAACTTCATAAGACTGTGAAACTTGGCATAAGCAGATTTCCTGGTCGATCTTGGACATGTTCTGCACATTAAGGGTCTCGTTGTACACTATTATGTTAGTAGCAGTCTGACTTCTGGGTCAAAATCATGATTCCCTTCAGTTGCTTTGATGCATGTTTGATTCTTTACTATTTGAATTTGCTGGGTGGTATAGATTTTACAATGGCTAGTTTCCACTCTGGACAGATGTGAATCATGAGCATGTTGTTTACCCGCTGAAACAACATAACTCATGCCATCACCACTGCAGCAGAGTGTCCATCACTTGTAGTTCAGATTGCTTACCACAGACGAAAGAAGCTCATGAAAGGGAAGTTCGCTGATGAGAACTCTCAACCTCTGAATCTTACATTGAAGAGACTACCCAGAGACCTGTAATTGATCTCAAAAAGTCTCCTGAAGATGTTTTTGATGCTTTAAAGAATCGGATTATAGATCTCGTCTTTACTGGACATGCTACTCAGTCGGTCCAGAGATCATTCCTTTAAAACCATGAAAGGTTAGCTTCTCTCTCTCTAGTTGTTCTTGTCTTCTTTTATTTAATGACAGATTCTTTTCCCTTTGAAATCTTAGTGAAGCTCTCTTGTTTTCTTAGTTTAATAACTAGTCATCTTGTTTCCATTTCCACAGAATTTGCATTTTGTTTGGCCCAGTTGTACGCCAAGGACATCACTTCTGATGGCAACCAAAAGCTTGGTGAGGCTCTTCAGGGAGATGAGTGTATGTTTTTTTACCCTTACGAAATCCTAAGCCTAATGTGACCCCAGATTTGTTAAAGCCTTACTTCACCTAAGCACTTTCACTTAGTACTTGGATTTTCAGTGATAAGTGCTGGATCCGGTTGTTCGTAGATGCTATTTTTCACTGAAATCTGAATACATTAAGGACAGTGTCTGATGCCTTCTAAAAGTCGCCATTTTGTCATCACGAAACACCATGAGCAAGAGAATAGGTGTGAAAAACGCCGACTCTTGAACAAGGAGAGACAAGATACAATTATATTACATAACACACCAGTTAATTACCTTAGGCTGTGACTTGCTGCTTTTTTGGCATAATAGTATATACAGAGAATTTATGGGTATTATACACTCATCATCCACATATATTTTGAAACTTCGTGTTATCTTGGACAAGCTCATTACCAAAATCTTAGATCTTATGTACTTGCATCTGTTGTTTAACGAATCAGTCGGATGAGCTCGTTGATTCTTAACTTTTTCTGGATGCAGAAATCCGGAAACAAGTTCTTCCAACTGGACCTTATCGGTTTCTTCTTGGAGATGTGATGGATAAGCTTTATTAGACACGTGGGCGTTCTCGCCATTTATTAACAAATACAATCTCTGACATTCTTGAGGAACCAACTTACACTAACATCGAACAGGTATGTACTTGATCCCAGCTCTCTCTATTGTCTGAACTAGAATAGTTTATAAACTTCAAACTTGTATTAACTAGAGTTTATATGTATGCTATACTGGTATACTAAAATATAAATTCCATCAGCATGCAGTACTACTCTTTTTTCCTAACGTAACAAAATTACTTAGTGCAAGGATTTTGTTGGCAATTCTTTGTCATATTGGTTATTTTTTAACTCCAGTATTTTCTGATTTTCTCTGTGCTCTGTAGTTCTTGAAGCCCCTTGAGCTTTGTTACAAATCCCTTAGTGCATGTGGAGATAGATTAGTTGCTGATGGAAGGATTTTCGATATCTTGCGTCAGCTTTCTACCTTTTTCCTGTCCCTTGTTAGAGTGGACATAAGGCAATAATCAGATAGACACACTGATATTCTCGATACCATCACGAGTCACTTACGCATCAAATATGAGGAGTGCCAGCAAGAATGGCTATTATCTGATCTCAATAGCAAATGCCCCATTCGGTCCTGGTCTTCCTCAATCTGAATAAGTAGTAAATGGTTTGGATGCTTTCCATTTCATATTTTCATTGCATAAATTCCTGCAGATAACTTCGGCGTCTATGTTATATTAGCCCAATGGCTATTATCTAATCCCAGGCACATGCCTTTCTCGGTCCCGATCTTCCCCAATCTGAAGTAGTTGATGTTTCAGACACTTCCCATGTCATTGACTCATTACATTAACTTCCATGGATCACTCCCATCAATCCCATAGACCTCTGCGTGGACTCATACACAGTAACACCAATGAATCCATCTCTTTTAGTATTCATGTATTTCGACCACTGTGACCCGTTTACACTTTCTAAAGGGCGCATATCTTTTATCTTTGAGTACAACATGGTTAGATCATGCGGTTATTAACTAATGTGGTTTTCTTTGCCTTTTAGGTTGATTTTGTGATGGAGATACTCACCGAACTTTTCAATAAACAGGTACTGAGGTTCAAACCATTGTCTTGTTCTTTTGCCAATGTTTGTCTCAGCATATGTTCATGTTGTGAATGATGTTTGGTGAGGTATTGATTGTTATTTTTGGCTTTAGATTTGGAAGATGCCAAAGTTGTGGGTAGGATTCTTAAAATGTGCACTTAACAGGGAGGCTTGCTTAACTATAGCTTTAAACACAGTTACTGTTTGTATGGCTCGCTTATGGTTCTCTATTTCAATTGCAGTGCTCTGTTCATCCGCAATAAGATGTACGTGCAAAGGCTATCCGTCTGGTAAGCAAGCTGACTTTTGTTTATCTATTATTAAATCCTACTAATAAGTTCTTTGGGTAGTCTTAGTTTTTTTTCCTTCTAATTTTCTTCGGATCCATCCAAGTGGAAAGATATTCGTATGAATGGGGCATTGCTTTAACGTTTTTGTTTATTGTTGGTTAGGTTGCAAACAAACTCTATCGGCTTAGCTGCGCATCAGAAAAAGTTGAAGAGTTTGCAACAAATATCTTTGTTGTCGATTATTGATCAACGGATTCCGGATCTGAGTCCTCACAAGTTGGTGTCACTGAATCGAACCCCGATGAAATAATCTCAACCTGTTTTCAAGGTCTTGGTCAACTTCTTTTATATTATTTAAAGCATTCGACATTCTCATGCTTTCTTTCAACAGGTTGGAGTTCGGGAAACGTCTATTAGTGGTTCTCAAAATTCAGATCCTGGAGTTGTTCCTGGTAGCGAGCTTGCGAAAGATCTCAGCCAGACTCTGTTGTTTCTAACGTATCACTGTCTCAAGCCCAGCGGTGCATGTCATTATTTTTTGCTCTATGTACAAAGGTCAACCATTTAGGCTATCTGTATTTCATTGAATTTTTCCAACTGATATAATTTGAAATCCTTGGCACTAGTTGGACCACTACAATAAAACTTGGCTTTAGCGACTATTTTCTTACCAACTATTGTTGGTGAAATACTTTACTAACTATTACTTGCAACCGAAAACAACCTCGATGGCTAGAAAATTCTTCCCACCAGTTTTTCAGCAATAATGGTGGGTTCAATATTTTGGCGACTACAATTCAGCAGCACGAAAAGTATATGTGTCGCTATTAGCTTTCAGACATCATGTCTCGCCAACCATAAAGTACACCAGAAGCTATATGTATCTGGTCACTGGTCATAGCCACAAGAATATGCTTTTGCAAGACCTCTGCACCAATCAGCATATTATTAACGTTACTAGAAACTTTCAACCACAATCTGTTGGCACTAAATAGTGCTCTAGAGGTTGGACACTTCTAGCCAATAGGTTTAGCCACTGGAACCGTGCATTGGAAGATAACTATTCTAATCAACAGATCCGTGGCATCACTATTAGGCTTTAGCAAGTGCCATTGCCAACTGCATGGTTTACAGGAAGTCAGATACTTTGAGCCACTATAACTAGCTACCAAATCAATATAGCTAATTAGGTCCTTTGATGGTTTGTCATGGGTAGTCGCGCCTACATTTTGAGCTGGGGTCTTTATAGCAATCTATTGTCCAAGGTTAGACAAAATGCTATTGATTTCTTCGTGAAAAAATAATTATCGACAATACAAGTGGTCTTAATACAACACCTAATTTTTAGAAAGAAACAAGCAAAATTACACCAAGCAGAATCTGCAATCCAGTAAATAAAAATGGATTTAATGGATTTTGTACGTACATACCAGTCATTTGTTATCGTGACCAGAATTTCTGCATTACTGAATCCAGAATTACAATACTTTCATTAAATTATATGTGATTTCATACCCATTTCTACATACAAAAGATTGAATATATACTTATCTAAATATTCCAGGATATTAACAAAAGGTTAGGGAAAGTCTTCTTCTCCGTAACTTCATCAAACAAAAACTAGCCAAAATACAAGGGATCTAACGAGTATGAAGCACATATCCTAAAACATGGTGGATGGAGCCTGAATTGGAGTTGCCCACGACTGTACATGAACCCTAAATATGATGTAATTAGTAAACGCCAGGACATCCGGCTGTGGAAATTTACAGGAAAAAAAAAATGTTAGGAATCTTTAGCGAAAGGAAAAAAGAAAATGTTAGGAATCTTTAGCGAAAGGAATGTAAATTTAATAAACAAGGCGTTGGCGGGTTCAATAATTATCTTGTAGATAGACATTTTGGCCAAAATGAACTGTCAAATGTTTATAAATTCATTGTATAACAAGAACTCCCTTATCTAATTCTTGTATAACATTACAGCATCAAAGAGATCCGAACAAATTCACAATAGACACATTCTCTGCACGACTTCATCTGTCTAGAATTTTAACCCCTAGGTCTATTGACACAGTAATAAAAGCATTCTACAGTCAAAAAATTGTGATAATATCTACAAAATGTTAACTACCAAAAACAAACCGATTAGGCGCGCGCAAAACATTCATAATTTGTAGACTATCTCCTATATGACTACATCAAGTATGACACCCCACTCTCCACTTTCTATATCCATATCCCACCATTAGACTAAGTGCATGAGATGGCCAAATTGCCAAGCGAGTTCATAAGATGCCTAAATTACAAAGCGGTTCAAACAATTCAACTCGGCATTCTAAGTAAGATGGCAGCTCATTTAGTTAAAAAGTTAAACGGGAAGGCAGAGAGTGAAATAAAACTCACTGAAACTAATCACAATCCATTTCGTCATTGTCGTTAGATAAAAACTCTTCTTCTTCATCGCTAGAATCAGTATAAATTGTTTCAAGATCATCTTCACCATCATCATCTTGCCTTTGATTTGTTTACTACGTGACATAATCGACGGTTTCAATCGGAACATCACTCCTATCCCAAGCAAAATTGTCATTATCATCCTCATGCGGCTGATCACCCAAATCATTGATCGAAAAACACGAATATTTTTCTTGAAACGCCACACTGGACTCGAGTAGTCTATACTAATTTCCTCCTCCGCATTAACCTTCTCTCGGTACATTAAAAGAGCTGCGAGGTTGTGTTCTTATAGCCACGTGCCATGGGAGGTTTGAATCATCCTTCACATAAAAACCTGTTTCGCTTCTCTTGCTATCGCAAAAGGTTCATCCGCCCAAGCACTTCTATCGACATTCACATTAGTAAAACCATACTTATCTTTCTTGCATCCCCTTTGGTAACATCCCGCCACTCGCACTTAAAAAGAAGAACTCGAAATTGACCAGCATACCGCACCTCAATAATTTGAGTCAATGCTCCATAAAAATCCACAACATGTTCTTCTTGCTGATCATCATCTCCCCTTTAACAAATACTCCACTATTCTCGTGTCTTTCTTTTCTTCTCCCAGTCTCTTGTATGAAATCGTAACCTTTGAGAATGTATCCCTTGAAAGACGTGGCTTCTCGACAAGGACCTCCGCCAAAGAATACAATTCTGTACTCACACGACCAGTCTCATTTGCAATTGGTATATCTGCTCATAAATTAACAAAGAAACCCCAGCAAAATCAAAAACATTACAACATTATTGAAAATATAAAACATTTTGTATTCGTATTCGATACTCACTCTATTTCTAAACCAAGTAGGAAATTCTTTGGCATGTCTTTTGTGGGCATTTATATCACAAAGCAAGTTCCGCCATGTGCTCACTGTCAGTTTAGTGAGAATAATAAGCAACGTTTAACAAAACTAAAACAATAGAAGAATAGAAAAAAACATACTCCTCAAATTCCTTCACTTCATCGCAATTTTGAAGAATATAGAGTTGAATTTGGTGCAATTCATCCTCTTTGATATAACGAGGTTTTGGGATCCAATGGGCCAACCACTCTGTCCGAATATAGACAACTCCTCACCAGATTCTTCCATATCATCATCGTTTCTTTCGAGGTTGATTAAACTTTGTATCTCGCACTATGCAAGTGGCGCGAAAGAAGTACAAGAGTTTCTTTTGACTGGTACCCTCGGGCCATCGAACCTTCGGGACACGCTTTATTCCCCACAAAAGACTTTAACGTACGCAAATACCGAAGTGTAAAAGAAAAGCAATATTAGTGAGGTAACAGTTGTGTGTGAAGCAGTAACCGATAAGTCAACTTAAACTACTAAACAGAAAAAAAGGTGAAACTATTGTACCTCTCAATCGGGTACATCCAAAAATGCGAACGGGACCGAGTAAGCTTTGCTTGTTCTACTAAATGAATGGGCAAGTGCATCATTACGACAAAGAAAGAGGGGGAAATATTCTTTCTAGTTTACACATTGTAATTGCAATCCTCTCTTGTAGATTGTCCAAGTCTTTCATATGCAGAACCCTTGGTACACAAAACTCTAAAAAACAGGCATAATTCGAGTCAGCGCTTCACACACATCGTCGGGCAACGAGTCCCCGTATTGCAATCGGCAAAAATTGTTCCATTAGAACATGGCAAGTCATGACTTTTAAGACCCATCGGCTTTCGTTCTTTGAGGTTAACACAACGAGAGATATTTGATGAGTAACCATCGGGAACTTTGATCTCTTTCAATCTTCTACAAAAAATTTCTCTGTCAGGCTTCGACATCACATAAAAGGAAGGTGGTTTCCTGAACTTACCCGAGTTATTCCCCACACTTTGCGAGATGTAACTCCGGACGTATTCCCATTTCCTTTAAATCCTCTCGGGCTTTGATATTGTCCTTCGTCTTCCCTTGGACATTCAGATTGTCCCCACAATAATATCTAAGATGTTTTTCTCTATGTGCATTACATCGAGATGATGGAACAATAAAAGTGTTTTCACATATGGCAGCTCTGAAAAATTGGCACCTTTTTCCACTTGTGATTAAAAGTGACTAGCGCTATTGGTTTCAGACTTTCTTGATTCGCATTTTTACCAAATTCGACTTGCTCAAAATGACTTAACTGTTCAACTATGTCATACCCGTTCAATTGTTGTGGTGGTCCTCGATGCTCTGTCTTATTATTGAAGGCTGCCTTGTGATTCCGCCACTTATGACCAGGTGGCAAGAAGCGTCTGTGATTCATGTAACACCACTTTCCTCCATTGCGCAGTCGAAGTGAACATGCATCAGGCCCACAACACGGACATGCATATTGCCCCTTGGTACTCCATCCGGAAAGCATAGCTAGCGCAGGAAAGTCATTGATAGTGGCAATCAACGCCACACGACACAGGAAGACCTCTTTCTTTAAAGCATCATAAATGGGTATACCTTCCCAAAATTCCTTGAGTTCATCTATAAGTACTCGCAAATACACACAAATATCATTCCCGGGTGACTTGGGTCCAGGAATTATCATAGACAAGATGAAATTTTCTTCCCTCATACACATCCAAGGTGGATAGTTGTAATTGATGATAACCACGGGCCATGTACTGTGAGGATTCGTCATATTCCCATAAGGGTTCATTCCGTCACTTGCTAATCCAAGTCTGACATTCCGTGGGTCAGAAGGGAATGTTGGGTGTTGAATATCAAAACTTTTCCATGTTTGAATCATTTGGATGCCTCATAACTTTATCATCGTTGATACGCGTGCGATGCCATGTAATATGGGGAACAGTCTTTGAAGACAGAAAAGTTCTCCGAATTCTTTTCTTCAAGGAAAGTACGAAGTGTCTTCACGGGAATTCTACCTTTTCGTGGTGCACTATCCGAGTCGTTGTCTGCAGTCTTGTTATCATTTTTCCATCTAGAAGCATCACATGTCGGACAACGATTTCTTTGAGAGTGCTCTTTCCAAAATAAGATACAATCGTTCTTGCAAGCATGGATTCTGTCATAGCTAAGACCTAGTTTCCTTATGGTTTTGTTAGCCTCGTAATGATTCTTTGGTAATAAAGCATTTGGAAAGGCCTTAATCAGGAGCTTCAACAGTGCGTCAAACCACCTATTGCCCAATCCACCACGACTCTTGATGTGAAGTAAGTGCACAGTGAAGGACAACCGTGAATAATTCTTACATCCTTCATAAAGTGGTTCCTCGGCATCCTTCAACAACTGGTAAAAATGAGAAGCCCCCAAGGTTGGATCTTCTTCAGCTGCCATGAAATCATCTATCACCCCACGACAATCATCCTCCATCTCTATGTCATTAACCTCTGCTGCAATACCATTAGCTTGCATCCTTGTAAGACCCTCCCCGTGGTATATCCAATCGATGTATCCAGTGCAATCCCTTTCCATGAGTAAATCTGAATGCACTTCAGATCTAGTCTTCAACTTAGAATTATTACATTTCTTACATGGACAACGTATTGTTTCAACTAATGGATGAACATGCTCGAATGCAAAGTTAAGGAATTGTTTGACCCCCTCCTTGTACTCATCCCCCACTCTATCCTTCTCCATCCAACTCTTATCCATGGATCTTTGCTTATTAAAACACGAAAATCAATACTTGAACATTCAATACTCAAATTCTACAAGAGGTACAACAAACTAAAGGTATTATTTCATTTTCAATTTGAAACTCTAGATAAACAGATGTAAGACAGATGAAAATGAGTAAGAAAAACGTGACTCGAAACGCATACATGCCTTTGCGATTCTTCAAATATAATTGGTACCCAGTCTATGATTTAGTGAAACTCTGATTTCCACACTTCAATCTGTAACATCGGGTGTCTGGCTGGTAGCATTGGCTTGGTATTTCTCCTCCCTTTTGCACAGTTTTAAAGTTGTAAGCATGACACATAATGTAAATTGATGAGTTAGCTTGATTTCTAGATCCTAAACACAACTCCATACTATTGACAAACACAATATAATTCTCTTGTGCGAGAAATAGGATTCACATCAAAAGAAATCTCTCATCGAATTTCTGATCAAGTAAACCATAGCTCATTATTAACTTGGTGGCATGCAGTAACGAAGAAAATCTGCATTGTGATATCATTCTCACAAAGTGTAGCACGAAATTTCAAGTTCTAACCATATGGAAATTTTAATTCAAATAAACAAAACCCTAAAACTAGGTGAAATTAGCATCCAAACAAATAAAATTGGGTAAATTAGATCAAGAGAGCTAGATCTTTACTTACGAGGTCTTGAATCGGAGGTAACAGTCCACTTTGTATCATTCGAGAGAGAAGAGGAACAAGAAATCCTACAATCTGTCTATAAGAGAAATTAATGGAAATAGAAATTTGGGTTTTTAACACGCGATTATTTGTTTGGGAAATGGAAATAAAATTGGTAAATTAGTTTTAGTTGAGCTAAAATCCTTTGCTACGCTAGTGCATGTTTTAGAGAGAAGTGGAACTTGAAATTATCTATATGAGAGAACTTAGAGAAGTTTTTTTTTGTATATAAGTAAATTGAACTCGGGTTATGCGGGTTACGACTCGCGATTGGTGATCATAATTACGGGAGGGCATCTACCCCGGAGGGTATCGCCAGGAGGAATTTAGTCATAGTGAAGAAAAAAATAAAAAAATGGAAGAAACAACGACAGAAAAGATGTACGGACCATCAAAAAAAACGATGCAAAAACGCCCCCAAAAGCTCTCATAAATGTTGGCCTTCCTGTTGTCCTCCGCTGGGCCCATCAGGATCACATGTGATATTCGAATCTGATAAATTCCATCTTCAGTTCCTCCGAATGAGAAACTCAGGTCCAACTCGAGTAATCTTTGAACGTGTGATATTCGAATCCGATAAATTCCATCTTCAGTTCCTCCGAATGAGAAACTCAGGTCCAACTCGAGTAATCTTTGAACGTGTTCAGTTCCTCCGAATGAGAAACTCAGGTCCAACTCGAGTAATCTTTGAACGTGTGATATTCGAATCCGATAAATTCCATCTTCAGTTCCTCCGAATGAGAAACTCAGGTCCAACTCGAGTAATCTTTGAACGTGTGATATTCGAATCCGATAAATTCCATCTTCAGTTCCTCCGAATGAGAAACTCAGGTCCAACTCGAGTAATCTTTGAACGTGTTCAGTTCCTCCGAATGAGAAACTCAGGTCCAACTCGAGTAATCTTTGAACGTGTGATATTCGAATCCGATAAATTCCGTCTTCAGTTCCTCCGAATGAGAAACTTTGTCCAACTCGAGTAATCTTTGAGCGTGTGTTCGTATAGTTCCTCCGAATGAGAAACTTGTCGAGTAATCTTTGAGCGTGTGATATTCGAATCGATAAATTCCATCTTGAGTTCCTCCGAATGAGAAACTCGGTTCCAACTCGAGTAATCTTTGAGCGTGTGATATTTGAATCAGATAAATTCCATCTTGATTCCTCGAATGAGAAACTCGGGTCCAACTCGAGTAATCTTTGAGCGTGTGATATTGAATCCAGATAAATTCCATCTTGGTTCCTCCGAATGAGAAACTCGAGTCCAACTCGAGTAATCGTTGAACGTGTGATATTCGAATTCGATAAATTCCATCTTCAGTTCCTCCGAATGAGAAACTCAGGTCCAACTCGAGTAATCTTTGAACGTGTTCAGTTCCTCCGAATGAGAAACTCAGGTCCAACTCGAGTAATCTTTGAACGTGTGATATTCGAATCCTATAAATTCCATCTTCAGTTCCTCCGAATGAGAAACTCAGGTCCAACTCGAGTAATCTTTGAATGTGATATTCGAATCCGATAAATTCCATCTTCAGTTCCTCCGAATGAGAAACTCGGGTCCAACTCGAGTAATCTTTGAACGTGTGATATTGAATCGATAAATTCCATCTTGGTTCCTCGAATGAGAAACTCGGGTCCAACTCGAGTAATCTTTGAGCGTGTGATATTCGAATCCAATAAATTCCATCTTCAGTTCCTCCGAATGAGAAACTCAGGTCCAACTCGAGTAATCTTTGAACGTGTTCAGTTCCTCCGAATGAGAAACTCAGGTCCAACTCGAGTAATCTTTGAACGTGTGATATTCGAATCCGATAAATTCCATCTTCATTCCTCGAATCTTCGGGTCCAACTCGAGTAATCTTTGAACGTGTTCAGTTCCTCCGAATGAGAAACTCAGGTCCAACTCGAGTAATCTTTGAACGTGTGATATTCGAATCCGATAAATTCCATCTTCAGTTCCTCCGAATGAGAAACTTAGGTCCAACTCGAGTAATCTTTGAACGTGTGATATTTGAATCCGATAAATTCCATCTTGGTTCCTCGAATGAGAAACTTTCAGTCCAACTCGAGTAATCTTTGACGTGTGATATTCGAATCCGATAAATTCCATCTTCAGTTCCTCCGAATGAGAAACTCAGGTCCAACTCGAGTAATCTTTGAACGTGTGATATTCGAATCCGATAAATTCCATCTTCAGTTCCTCCGAATGAGAAACTCAGGTCCAACTCGAGTAATCTTTGAATGTGTGATATTCGAATCCGATAAATTCCATCTTCAGTTCCTCCGAATGAGAAACTCAGGTCCAACTCGAGCAATCTCTGAGCGTGTGATATGCGTATCCGATAAATTCCATCTTCAGTTCCTCGAATGAGAAACTCAGGTCCAACTCGAGTAATCTTTGAACGTGTGATGTTCGAATCCGATAAATTCCATCTTCAGTTCCTCCGAGTGAGAAACTCAGGTCCAACTCGAGCAATCTCTGAGCGTGTGATATGCGTATCCGATAAATTCCATCTTCAGTTCCTCCGAATGAGAAACTCAGGTCCAACTCGAGTAATCTTTGAACGTGTGATATTCGAATCCGATAAATTCCATCTTCAGTTCCTCCGAATGAGAAACTCAGGTCCAACTCGAGTAATCTTTGAACGTGTGATATTCGAATCCGATAAATTCCATCTTCATTCCTCCGAATGAGAAACTCAGGTCCAACTCGAGTAATCTTTGAACGTGTGATATTCGAATCCGATAAATTCCATCTTGATTCCTCCGAATGAGAAACTCGGGTCCAACTTGAGTAATCTTTGAACGTGTGATATTCGAATCCGATAAATTCCATCTTGATTCCTCCGAATGAGAAACTCGAGTCCAACTCGAGTAATCTTTGAACGTGTGATATTCGAATCGATAAATTCCATCTTCGATTCCTCCGAATGAGAAACTCCAGGTCCAACTCGAGTAATCTTTGAACGTGTGATATTCGAATCCGATAAATTCCATCTTCAGTTCCTCCGAATGAGAAACTCGGGTCCAACTCGAGTAATCTTTGAACGTGTGATATTCGAATCCGATAAATTCCATCTTCAGTTCCTCCGAATGAGAAACTCGTGTCCAACTCGAGTAATCTTTGAACGTGTGATATTCGAATCCGATAAATTCCATCTTCAGATCCTCCGAATGAGAAATGTCCAACTCGAGTAATCTTTGAACGTGTGATATTCGAATTCTTTCCGAATGAGAAACTCGGGTCCAACTCGAGTAATCTTTGAACGTGTGATATTCGAATCCGATAAATTCCATCTTCAGTTCCTCCGAATGAGAAACTCAGGTCCAACTCGAGTAATCTTTGAACGTGTGATATTCGAATCCGATAAATTCCATCTTCAGTTCCTCCGAATGAGAAACTCAGGTCCAACTCGAGTAATCTTTGAACGTGTTCAGTTCCTCCGAATGAGAAACTCAGGTCCAACTCGAGTAATCTTTGAACGTGTGATATTGAATCAGATAAATTCCATCTTGAGTAATCTTTCCTCCGAATGAGAAACTCGGGTCCAACTCGAGTAATCTTTGAACGTGTGATATTCGAATCGATAAATTCCATCTTCATTCCTCGAATGAGAAACTCAGGTCCAACTCGAGTAATCTTTGAACGTGTGATATTCGAATCCGATAAATTCCATCTTTAGTTCCTCCGAATGAGAAACTCAGGTCCAAACTCCAGGTAATCATTCCTCTGGTACCCAATTGTTGGAATATTTTCAACTGCGCTATCAAAGTGGTTTTGTCATATGGTTTTGTGGTGAATGATGCGGATAGATGTATCTATAGTAAGCATGATAGTTCTGGATGTGTAATTCTCTGTTTGTATGTTGATGATATGCTTATTTTTGGATCTGACATATCTGTTGTGGAAGAAACAAAGAAGTTTCTTAGCTCTAACTTTGATATGAAGGATTTAGAGAGGCTGATGTAATCTTGGGAATTAAGATCCTAAGAAATGGAAATGAGTTGGCTTTAACCCAATCTCATTATATTGAGAAATTTCTCAAGAAGTATGGTCACTTTGATCACAATACAGTACCTACTCCTTTAGACCATACTATCAAGTTAAAGAAGAACATCGGACGTACTCATGCACAACTTGAGTATTCCAGTGTCATTGGAAGTCTATGTATGCTATGCATTGCACAAGACCGGACATAGCCCAAGACGTGGGAGTGTTATGTCGTTTCTCTAGTAATCCAGGATATGAGCACTGGAAAGCAGTTTCAAGAGTTATGGCTTACTTGAAAGGTACAATGAATTTTGGCTTGCATTACCAAGGCTATCGCTGACTTTGGAAGGGTACAACGATGCTAAGCTGGAGCGATGTAGAGGCCAAGTCCAAATCAACGTCTGGATGGATCTTTACATTAGGGGAGCTCTTTGTGTCTTGGAGTTCCAAGAAGCGAGACTTGTATTTCGATTCAACAATGTTGTCGGAATTAATAGCCTTAACGGATGCATGTAAGGAGACAGAATGGCTTAGGAACCTACTTATGGAAATTCCATTTTGGAAGAAGCCAACTCCGGCGGTCTTGATTAATTGTGATAATCAAGCTACTATCTATAAAGTCTCAAATAAGACATATAATGGAAAGTCAAGACATGCAAGTCTTAGACATCAAATGGTTAGGCAACTACTCAAGAGGGGAGTGGTTACGGTTAACTTTATTGAATCAAAGAGGAATTTGGCAGACCCATTTACGAAGAGTCTACCAAGTTCGGTGGTTTCAATAAAAAGTAAAGAAATGGGACTAAGGTCTGTGAAAGAAGTTTGATCTCCCATAGCAGAAACCCCAACCTATGTTTTGAAAAAGATAAACAAGGTTCAATGTGGTACCAACAAGTTATGGATGTAGATTATGGAGCACTAATATAAAACTTCCCATTTCTAATTAGTCTTTGGGTTCTGCAAGAAAATAGGATGGATGTAAATCCTTAATGAGTATTTGATTAGTAAAAGGTGTATCGCGAAACACCTTCGAGACTTACCTATGAGTATGGAAATCAGGTCGTTTCCTAAGAGAAGAAGACCGTTCTCTAAAGAAGACTCATGAATCAAGGATATAAGCACATGGCCATTAACGTGCTTGCAGCTACAGAACACATGATTTATGAAATCAATATGTGTGGAGACTCGGTTTTATCATAAGGGATACTTGGTTCAAGACTGGTTTCACCATAGAATCTCGATAAGGCTTTGAGTTTCTTACACTAAGTGAAGGCTCAAATCCAAAAGATACCTATCATTTATGTGTTGATTTCAACGATGATGCTTAGTCTCAATTGTGCTTGAACTACGTTGGCTTGATCCCACTCGGGTAGTAGGCAGTCACTTCGGTGATGCAGTCACTCTGATTTAAAAGTTTTTTAACTTTGTTTTATGGTTTTTGAAAATAGGGGGAGAATGTTGGAATATTTTCAACTACGCTATCCAAGGGGGGGTCCTGGGGGGGCGTAGCCCCCCAGGCTATGGTCGACCTGACAGGTCAGGTCGTGGGGGTCCAGGGGAGACCGCCCCTGGTGGGGGTCTCTAGGGGGCAATGCCCCCGGAAGAATTTTTTGGTGGTATGTAACTGTTTGGAGTTTGGAGTACAATAATCTCTTCCTGTGTTATTTCATCTTCTATTGCGACCCAGTTTTTTCCAACACCAATTTCCAACATCAGTAGCCCTATAATCTATCGTAATTTCACAAAATTTTTGAAGATATTTCAACCCAAATTCAAAATAACAAATATCTAAATAAGGATTTTTCCACACAAGCCGAAAAAAGGTAAAATATTTCGGAGGGAAAATGTTAAGGTGAGAAATAATTAGAATCATTTTGGAGGGAAGCCTCCCGCGCAATCACAATGAAAAATTGGGATAAAATTATTTCCACCCAATTTCAAAGTACTAAAGACACTGGATGGATATGTTTTCCCAAACTAAAACAGACGAGTTTGATTTAGTAAAAAAAAAGAACGCAAAAAAAGTAAAATAAAATACTGGAATTATCTAGAAGTTCCCATCTCTTCTCAAAACTCCTTTCTCTTCCTCTCTCTTCTCTATCTCACCATTTTCTTCTGAAACTCTCCTCTCTCTTCTCTATCTCTCAAAAACCCCATCTTCCGTTGTTTCTAAGCTTGGACAAACCCTTCCGTGAGTTTGTGAGTTTCAATCCCTCGGTGAGTTTGAAGAAACCCATTATCTTTTATCTTAATTTCACTTTTATCAGTCTGATTTCAAGTTCTAGGTTTTTTTTTTTTTTTTTTTTTTTTTTTTTTTTATCTAGAAGAACCCTTTCTTTTTTCAATTTCAGGGTTTCTTTTTCATCTTTTCATCTAGTTTTGTTTTTAGCGTTTGATTTTAGTGTTAGATATTGCATGCATGTGTTTAAACGGTTTGATTTATTTATTTTTTTTCTGCTCGGAGATGTAATTTTAGGGATTCAATGTGTAAACAATTCTAGGGTTTAAATTTTATCTAGATCTGTTGGAATTTGTTGTAGTCCTTACAACGATACAGATTCAACAAGAGGGTTTCTTTTGATTTGTGGGTATGTTGATTTTTAGGTTTCAGTATTTGGGTCGATGATTTTTTGATTTTTGGTATGTTTTATTTGGGTATTCTCTGATTCCTTTTGTTTTTGGTTATCAACATAAGTTTATTGAGTTTTCCTTTTTCTGTTGTGAGTATCTGTTGATTATTTTTCATGGATTTGATTTTTGCTTGATGTATGGGATGATGTGGGGGATGTTAGTTTTTGTAGCTAATTTTTGGTTGATATGGGGTTTCTTGTCATGCTAATTTAATCGATGGTGCTTGCAAGTATTAGGTTTTAGGTCGATGCTTAGCTAGTGAGCACTACCTAAAGTTTTTCTGTCCCCCCAATGTGGATTTGAATGCACTAGTAGGTGATTTAATGAATCATTCTCATTATACCATGTAAAATCTTTCATTAAACTTGTATTTGTGTTAACATTTAGACAGTAAAGTGGCTTCATCCATATAAAGTTAGATGCTTAAGTTGCCCATTATGTTGAATCAAGTGTGTAAAGCATTTCTTTCAGTATTTGCGAATTAGAAGTTGTCAAAGTTCCATATTCCAATGACTCATTTGATATTTTTCTATAATTTGATCAGTTTAAATGGTTTGATAATTTTTTCTCCGTTTAATTTTAATGTTTTTTTTTGCTGTAGTCATTACGATGGGAAGACAGAGAGGAGGATTGTCACAAAGATCTAGCAGGCGAGTGGATCCCTTGCACAGTCGTGCCAGAGAGAAGTCCAGTGGCAAGAAAGAAGCCATCAACCAACGGTAATTAAATATATATTTACATTTGTTTTCCACATTTTTTGTTCTACTTTGTTCAAAGATAATTTGGGGATTCGTGTATCGTTGTGTGGAACACAAGAAATGAATATGGATAAGTATTTCATTCATCTTTTCTTGTTTATGTTGTAGTCACCTATTCATTTTTTTTTTATAGTGTTTACATTAGGAAGAGCTAGAGGGGGATTATCACGAAGTTCTAGGCCAACAAACGGTAATTGAATATACATTTGTTTCACATTTTTGCAGTTACTTCATGTTGATTTGCTAAATTATGTAAGTGGTTAATTGCAGAATCAAGTGGAATTAATTCGCAAGGGAGAAAAAACAGCAGATGTGCATGGAATAGATTTTCCAAGGGAGCAAGCAAATGGCAGTACCCCAATTAGATACTCCCAACGAAGACTTGGAATTGCTGCTACACCGTTATCTCTTCCATCTAACCGACGGGTAGCTCCAAACGCACCTCAAGCGCAGAATCATGTGAGACGTTCCTTAATACTGGAAGGGGACAATGCTTCAAGTGTTATGCGAAACAAGGAAGATGTACATGTAGAACAACATGCTCCTTCACTCTCTAGATCCTTGTCTAGTCCGCGACAGTTAGCTTCAGACAGAAATGCAACTGGACAACCAAATGATGAAAACGGATTGTCTAGCCGATCAAGCTCTAGATCTCGGTGCAATTCACTACCTAACAACTTGGGACTTGACACTAGGCAGCACCACTGTAGACATCCATCGCAAGGGGCGTCAAATAGCCATGACCAGTCCATCCAAGCAGGAGATGAAGTTGCGACAACTAGGCCTTATAGTATGTAATCCTACTTCATTTCCATTTATCTTTATTATTGTCATTGGCTTATAGTACGTAACTTCACTTCGTGTCTATTTTATCATAATTATTCATTATTTTAGTTGAATATTGTCTAATTTCGGAAATAATGAATGTGAACAGATCCGAGGGGTGCAACTAGCCTGCCTGAGCTTTTTCTAAGAAAGAAGTTCGGTGATAGTAAACCTGTAATTCTTCTTAATCCCAAGAAGCAGTTTGTGGGTTTGCGTCTTCGTCTGTTTAGCTTGGCTATCGGTATATGGGTAAGGCAGCGGGAGAACTTTCCCCTCCTTACGGTTGGTGATAAGTAGCGTTTGTTCAAAAAGACGTACCTGAAGAGAATGTCAAGAGGGTGGTTCAGCTTGTGAGGGTAATAAAACAACATAAGCTATTTTCCGTCTTTTTTCTTCTCTGTTTTCAAAGTGTTGATTTGATATCATAACAATAAATTTTCTTAATTTTGTAGGATCACTTCAAACTCGAGCCTGATGATGACTTAACAGAAAAATTGTTAAGGAAGAAAATGAGGATTGCATACAATGGATACAGATCTGGCTTGAGTGCACACTATAGGTTGGAATGTGGCAATGATTATGACAAGGCACTGGCGAACCCGCCCAAGAACTGTACTAACACGGAGGACTGGACAGCTATGTGCAATGAGTTCAAAATGGAGGAGTTTCTGTAAATATCATCTCTCGGTTAAGATTTCATTATTTCATAAAGTCTAAAAGCTGCAATTAACTTGCAATATTCTTATTGGAGTAATGAGACTAAATCCGATCAAGCAAGCACAGCCAGAAAGAGTCAAGTCCTGAAGCATTCTAATGGTCCGACGAGTTTTGCCCAGACAATGCATAGCAGGGTAAACTTATCTTCAGCAGTTTGTGTTCCGTTTTTTTAGCCAAGTAGCTATCCATTTTCTTATAGTTTGTATTATGTGTTTCACAATGTCCTTATCCTATGTTATGTTTTTATAGGCGTTAAATGGAGAACCAACTGATCCAATCACGATGTTTGATGTGACTCATAAGTTTAAGAAGTCTACCGATCCTACTTGTGAAACTATCAAGGTATAATTTTATGTTTTCGTAGAATGAATATTGATTTGTAAAATAGAAAATCTGATTTGGAACAGCCACAGTCTGTACTGTCCATACAATATTTTTCGTTCCACGGTGAACTTGGGTTGCTTTCTATATTCTTATATACGGCCTGTTTTGAAGACTCTTACCTGTGGAACACTATTACCTGAATTGCACATAGGAATATTGCATGCAATAGACTGGCTAGACTTATAATAAGCATAATCTAATTGCAGAACATCTGTGAAACATGGGCTTGCAGATGAATTTAAGTTTTTTGCAAAACGTACCCTAAAATTTTGTAGATGAAGAATCTATAGGTTTGCTCGGAGAAATGTGTATATGGACTAAATTAGTGTTTGGATCTTCTTAATTTCAATATATTTGAATCTTTTTAGTATTTCGTTAGTTGCTTTGCTGTTTGGTGACTGATTTATTGATGACTGATGGTAGGGAAAAATGAAAGCAATGCTAGAGCAAGTGGAAAGAGGAGAACTTGACATGTCAGTGGAAGACATATATCATGCAAATCTTCCTTCCTTGAGCTCTGGCAGAAAAAGGTGTCGTGATAAGGTTAGTTCTGTATGCTATTATTCAAAAACTGAGGAACAATTGGCTGAAATGCATACAAAGCTGGATGCCGCTAACTCTGAAAGAGCAAGACAAGCAAAGGAGATTGAACGGTTGAAGAAACAGTCAAAAACAAAGGTACTAAAGTGATGCAGTTGTTAAACGAGGTTTTTGTGAGTTTGGGTCGTGAGCCCTTATCAGAAGATGCACTAGATGAGGAAGAGGAAGCACTAGATGAGGAAGAGGAAGGTGTTTGTGAGGATATGGATAGGGAAGATGCTGATGAAGAACCTGTGAATGGTAACATGGAGGATGACGAGTACATGGAGGAGGATCAGCATTTTGATTGACAGCTCGTGGTTGTCAGTGTAAGTACTCGATCGTTCCTGTTTTCACATGAATGTGGTTTACAAATCACAGTATAGTCAAACATAGAACTAACGTTTAGGGAATGAAGTTTTTTTGGGATTTTGTTTTGGGGTATACAAGATGTTGGAGTCTTACCGTATTTTGGGTCCTGGGATGTATTTTCGGATGTAAGTCATATTTTCGGATGTAAATGTCTCTTGGAGTCATATTTTGGGATGTAAATGTCTCTTGGGACAATGTTGGGATGAAAAACAATCATCTTTTGGAAATATTTTGGATACTAATTAATGATATATATATATATATATATATATATAACTATTAGCAATGTTATCTTTTTTATGATTTATAATTATAATTATTGTGCTGAAAAATATCTGTATCGGGATGAGGCTTTGAGCGACAACACTAGTGACGCGACGGGATTGCTTGTCATTTGAGCCCTTAATCTGCAAACTAACAGCAAAGGCTTAAATCCTTTACTAACAGAATTTACAATTAGTGGAACCCTCCACCAACACAAAAAATACACCAAACAACTGGATCTTGTGCTGGAAGAGCTTTCCATTAACATCAGAACCAACACCTTAACCAACCACAAATCTGGTGCTTAGACTCCTTGTCTAGCCAAGGAGGAGGTGGTTACACCCTTGAACCATCTGAATAAACGGTGGTTAGAGACCTTGACTAGCTAGAAAGAGGTGGTTACAGTCTAGAACCGACTGAAGAAAAAGCGGTTAGAGACCTTGACCAGCTTGAAAGGGGTGGTAACACTCTTCAACCAACTGAAAAATGAGAGGCCGAAATTCTTATCCATACGATACAACATAAGCTTAAATTCTTGAGCAACTAAAATTCAGTGAAAAAAACTCTTCTCCTTTGAATTAAGTAGTGGGTAAAATCCTTAATCGATGCGTTCAACAACTAAAACTGAGTGGGTCAAATCCTTCAGCTGCCGACTACATTTTATAATTGACCACCTCTACCAACAATATAGAAGTCTTCAGCAACAAACACTTTTGTGGGTCAACTATTTCACCAACAATGTTTTACGTACTCTACCAACAATAGTCCATCGTTACTAGAAAATTGCGCTAACTATGATTTGAGTCGCCTGGTTCTTGTCAAAAGATATCTGTTCCAGCGACATGGTTGGTACACATCTTTAGCAAATAAGTCTTCACCCACAGAGCATATCGGTTGCCAGGAGCATCGCTATAGAGCTCCATCCACTGAAAACTACCATGTACCGACCGAATCAAGGTAGTCGCTAAAGCCAAGTTTTCTTGTAGTGGACTAACTTTGTTCTCTTCTTTGAATTGGCTTAGGTACCAACTCATTTCCTCTAGGTGCTGAGTCGTATTGTTGGAGCAGGTGAGGCGAAGTGCTGCAAATTTGCGACAAAAACATTACGCAAGAGAAGGCAGAGACTGTTATGTGAGCTCTGCATTTGTTAGTTTTATCTTATATGCTCGTAAACAAATGTTGTATGAGCTTTAGGCCGCACATAACTTAGGCATTCTCTTAAGTTTCTAAGAAGATGTTGCATTCCCTCAAAACTTAGGAATTCTTTTAAGTTGAAAGAACAAGTTATTATTATTATAAAATGTGTATGGATTGAATGACAGACTTGTGCAGCTAATTGAATTTATAATTCGGTTTATTTAGGTAGAAAATGAATTGCTGGTCGACCTTGACCTGGTCAATGTTATTTGTGATAATTTTTTTTCTTTGTTACAAAAAAAGTTCGTACCGGCTCGACGACTTTACGACAGCGTTGTTACAAAAAAAAAATCGTAACGGCTTCGGGCCGTTACCACGTGGCACCAGTAACGGCTCACGGTATTCACGAGAGTCATTATAATGAGAAATTGTAACGGCCACAAAGCCGTTACAAAAAAAATGTAACACCCACTTTTGCAACAGGCAAGAGCCGTTACAACCCGTTTTAGTAACGGCTTGGTTCTATTTCTAATCCCAGAATTTGGTGTAGTGACACAACTAACTTCCGATTATGATCGATTTAGGTCTCAGTAATGAAAAACGTTCTACAATCGGTAGGCAACCTAAATATTTACCACCCGAATATGACAAAGGTTCTTGTGAAATGAAGAATTCGACCACAATCGGAAGTTTAAAACAATAACTAACCTACCGAATTTGGGTAATAACCGAACACCCTAAAAAAAAACATGGATTCGTCGAATTGAAGCAATATAAACCAAATTAATGGTAGAATCTTACCTAATCGGCGCCATTTCAAGTTGCCTGAGAGTTTGGCTATCAGTATCGCCTACATCAGGGACTTCATCTTCTTCGTGTTCTTCGGGTTCGTGAGTTAAAACCTCTTTATTACGGGCATGCAATCCAATATTCGGATCCTCACCGCGCACTACGTTTTTGGTTCGAGCTTTCTTACGTTCCTTTTCTTTCATCTTTATAGAGAATAATCGACGATGATTCGATTCGACGATTAACGATGTTTAGCGCGGAGTTGAACGAGGGGGAAAGTTTTCCTCTCTGCAATCGGAGGAGGAGAAGAGGAGTTGAAGTTGAAAATAAATGAAATGAAATGAATTTAGGTTGACATTGGTTTTATCTGTCAAACGGTTATTAATCGGTAGGTAATACCACCTCATTAGCTACCGATTGTTGAGTAGCCCAAAATCGGTAGAGGAGGTTACTTATAACCTACCGATTATTGGAAGCCCCAAATTTTGTTTTTGCAGAAATGTCATTTTTTTCGAATTTGGGAACTAGAATAATCGGTAGTTAATATGACTTCCGATTATAAAGTTGCCCCAAATTTCTTCCTTGACGAAATCACCAATTTTGGGAATTTAGGAGCTACTATAATCGGTAGTCTAGTGAGGTTCTTGTTCCTTCCGATTGTTATAGAAGCAAGATACGCGTTTGGCATAAAATCGATATTAATCGGTAGTATAATATCGTTACTAAACTTCTGATTTCTTTATAATAATCGGGCACAAAATAGCTTCCGATTATGTAAGGACATTAACGTATTCTCCGCGTTTTTGGTCATCCCTTAACGGTGTATATGGGTTGGGAATAAAAAAGTCGCCCCTAATTCTTTTGGGGTCGCCCCTAAAAATGCCAGGTTTTTTTGTCCTTGTTGATTTGCCAAAAACATATTTTCTGGTTTATTGTATGCCCGTAAATTGGATTTTATCCACACGTGAAGCTGTGCAATGCAAAAAGATAAATTTCAATACCCCAACATACACCAATGCCTCAAAACCTACACCTGTGGCCAAGAGTAGCCCCGTATCTAGCAAGACTACTGAAAATTTTGTCTCTCTAAAGCTGTCTAAAATTGAATCGGAAGGAGAGACTGACAAATGATGAAACTCCATCTGACCAGAAAATCCAAGGTAACTTCCCTCTCATGAAGGCATGAATAATACTCTTGTCAGGAACATGCCAGATGACTGCCGGCATTTTTTTATAAGACTCGTGGCTGTACAAGTTCAGTATACTTGGTTCCACATTTTTCCTTTCATCCTGTAAACCACCTTCAAAGACCAACTGCATACTTCTAGCCTTAAACCTTCTAACACTTAGCTTGCTACCCTAAAAAATTACCTTGGTTCTTTGGAACCATAGTTCCCTCATTGTAGCACAAGCAGCAGTTGGTCACAGACGGACTTTTCTTGTTTTACACAGGACATCACTTCTTCAAAAAATGTTGGATGCAAGAAAGCCAAAAATATCTCCCAACCGTTTCCAAAAAATGTGATTGAAATTACATAAGCACAGCAAGCGAGGCATTACGAGATGAAAGCCTTTCCAAAAATATCTTGCTCATGGCAACAAACAACACCAAGATGCTAGCTGAAAGCCTTTACGAGACATCTTCTCATAATGTTCATAAACTCCTTGTTGCAACTAGCTACCACACATTGCTAGCAATACTTGGCTGTAAATAATGGTTTCCATAAATTCACAGGGCAATTCAATTAGGCTCTCTAGTTCTTATTTTACCAACTGCAGATGCAGTAGTGACCTGATATAACTAACACAAGAAAATAACAAAAATAACAAACACGTAAGTAACTTACTCTATTAATAAGATGCCCAAAGCATAGAGTACAGATTTCCTGTTGCAGCATCATAAATAAACATCCAAGTCTCACAAGTGGGAAAGATTTAAACTAGCTTGGCCTTAAGCTACATTTGGAACCAGATATTTCAGCAACAACTGCTTCAGTAGGATTCAGACAAAATCTCCATATTTTAGAGAGAAATGCAACAGAATAAAGAGCTACGAGTACTTTCAAAGATGCAGATCACCAAATACAAGATAGCAATTAACTTTCTTAGGAGAGACAAAAGGGAGGAGCTACAACAAATGGAAGTAATCCCATGTCCAAATTCAAGTCTGCTTGGGTGGGATCCAGACATATACTGTACATATCCTACAGTGAAATAAATCTGGCGGAACTGATTTAGAAAGAACAGATAACTATACTAACAACTGCACTAAAGTTCAATGTGGTGAATCGTTTAGATATTGAGGATGGCATTGTGCTAATTGGTTGCTGGTAAACAGTGCAGAACCAGATGCAACGATTCTTATGAAGCAAAATATTCCCAGTGCTTTGGCCTTGAAAGAAAAGAGAAAATTGATAACAGATGGAGAGAACTAGCTTTCAAGAAAGATGCTCTAGATGTACTCTAAACAATATTCAGAACTAAATCTAGAATGTTGATGATGCAAATGTTTAACTAAAGCAGTAAGTTCGTAAGCATATATAGGTAAGACTAATAACAAGAATTCTACTGTATTAGCAAATAGCAATATTAGAGAACCTAAGTACAGGGTTTGCAGACATACAGTTCCATACAGGCAGGTGTTAAGTGGGTGTATCAACCATTTATACGTGCACTCATCCGCTCAGACAAAGAAGCCAAGATCCTTGCTGGCAACAGAAACATAATATTCTAACTCCCAGTAATTATATGGTTCAAGGAGGCTAGCTATAAGTGAGCCTTGTCTTGGAGAAGGAAATCAAACGCAGCATTACTATAAAACGGACAGGTAGCTTAATTCGCTGCACTTAATACAGTGTTCTCAGACAAAGAAGCCGAAATCCTTGCTGCCAACAGAAACATAATTTTCTAATTCCCAGTAATATGGTTCAAGGAGCCTAGCTATAAGTGAGCCTTGTCTTCGAGAAGGAAATCAAGCGCAGCATTATTAAAAGACATACAATTAGCTCGATTTGTTGTACTTAATAAGGTGTAGAAGCATAAATCATGTTAATTGTTATAGAGAATGAAACGATGCTAGTTTATAAATCCTTATCTTTATATTCATGCAAAGCGGAGCTAAGGCACACTATCATATTAGGTGATTTGGGACATGTAATGCAAATTACAACCTAGCCACAACATACAAAAAGCATCTTGCTAGTGAAAAGTAGCTACAAAATATGTATTACGATAAACTTTAATCCAAGTAGGCAGTGGTAGAAAAAGAAGCACAAATAGCCAAGGAAAATAGCCACAACTCTCTAATTTGGAAACTCAAAAAGAAAGAGGATAAACATGAAAGAGTACTGTATGTAAGACCCACGCAAAAATTACCAACTTAAATGTGGGCACTGGCAGATACATTCCTTCCTACTGCTGCCTACACGATTCATAGAACTTATCGGCCCCATCCTGCACACGCTTTTGATAAAACATTTCCTCCCATGGGTTTTCAAAGTTAACCTCTTCTGGTAGTGGTACATCAACCGTTTCCATTGTTTTTGTATTTTCTTCTCCTAATGCTTTCAATGAAACCAAGGTGTTCATATGCGGGATTGCTTGACCTATAGCTTTATCCTTACCAAAATCCACAAGCACTTTTGAAGATGAAGAATTTAGGTCACGAATTAGGACCTTTGTCTCTGAGCGACATAGAACTGTACCCCTATTCGTGAGGACAAGCGGATCTATGACAATTTCTTGTGTATCTGTGTTGCTTATACTGAACTCTTCAATCCAGCCCAATGACCCATCTTCATTCTTCTTCAGTAGAAATATATCAGAAGTTTTCATATCTTTATCGTAGTGGTCAGCCGATAAATAACCCCCCACAACCCCAAGTGAAAATTTCCAACCAGTGGGAACAGCTGTAGGTATTTCCGCAAATTCTTCATTAGCCAAATCAAAAGCCACAACTTCACCATTTTTAAGCTTCCAATAAAGAGATTCATTCACAAGCTTACCATGTTTATTAATAAACATCTCCAGGTCTTTGTCGAATTTTTTCCCTAAGTTCCTCCATCCCTTACCACTTCCAAGTGTGTACACCTCAACATGTACAAAATCGGGTTCTTCCCACAGGTTATACATTCTCACAACCTTATACTCATTAGATGAAGAAACATGACCAAATCCAGACCTTAATCGTTCACGACGATCATCTGTTCTCTCAAATTCCGGTAGAAACACACATTCCCTGGTGATGGGATTACATATATAAACTGGTTCATAGTTGACGTAGTCATTATCATGGCATCCATCCAGACAAACTAAACCATTGCAAGAACCAGTAAGAGAGTAAAACTTAAACGGAGCAGGGTTTAGTTTCATTCTTGTAACTCTATGAAAGGGTTGTTCCTCTGAAGAAGAATTCTCATCATCATAAAATTCTAGATAATGAAACAGTTTGTATGCATAGATTGGATTGTCATTCGCAAGGAGGAAAGTAAACTTACCACCAGAAGAACCACGAGCAGAATCAAGATCCTTAAGGCAACGATTCAGGTGAGATTGAGAAAATTGTTGACGACTGACGACTTTATTCCATGATTTGCAGACTAATTTGCAGTCCAGAACTAATTCTGCTGGTAAACGTGTTAAGATGTTGGAGATTAGGTTTACTGAGAGCTTATCAAAGTTCCCCATTTCAAACCCTGTTAGTGTGACGATTGATCTACAGAATACAAATGGCGGAAGAAGAAGAAAAGGAGATGAAAATTTGAAGAAGGGATTTTAGGGTTTCAGGAGAAATGGATTTTGTTGTAGAGATGTGAGAGTGAGTGCCTTCGGGAAATATAAAGGGTTAATTTTCCCTTCTTTTGAGGGATTGTCTGGGTGTTACAAGGGTTTTAGTGTGGTTACGTATTGGGGTCATTTGGTCAAGCATCAAACGAGCCGCTAAGGTTGGTCAGTAAGTTGGTCTAGAGGCCATGCTTTTGCCGGTCGGAAAAATCGGCAGAGTCGGCCCTAACTAATCCTAACGATTATGATTTGATCTCCTATACAAATCACACCTTTTTTACATTCCAATTTCAGACTAGTTTCTGCAATTAACTAATAACATTGTTGTGAATCAATTCGAGGTACTCCAAAATAATGATAGTGAATTTTCTAGTTCAGAAGATGGTGAAATCAAGGAGGTTAGTACTTAAATTTGGTTTAATTTCTCAACCTGTGATTATTTTGAAAAACAATAAATCTAGCAAACTGTTGGCACTAGTAGAGCTACGAAGAAAAAATCTCCAACAAAAACGGTAAAATCTATTTATGTAAGCGAGTTAGACTCAGCTCGAGACAATAAATTGTTACACATATTCAAAAATTATCCAACACAATATGTGCGCCCCAATTCCTTTGCAATCCTCACCGCATTTTCTAGGGCTTCTTGGTAAGGATGCACTTTCAACACAATCAAGTTGTGTTGAGGTGAACAAAATCTTGCTCACCATAGATATTTGAAACAAAATCATGCATGGACTCTAGGAATTTAACAACTTCCTTGAAACTTTCAATAACTGTTCTATACCTTTTTAATATGTTATCCCTTGTCGAACTCTTGTCTGGGAGATCCTTCTTAATAGTACTCGTCGCTTTATTGATCTTCTTTGGTACCCATTTCTGAGCATCTTTTGGAGCAATGTATTTCTTTTTCTCCCCAATATAATTATGAAACTTCTTGGAGGGAATACTAGAAGAACTAAAATTATGAGACTCAGTTTTTCTCCGGTATGGAACATCAGATCTTGGCTTCTTAACAAAATCAGATCTGGTTTTATCTCGTTTAAGAAATCTGCAATTCCTTTGCAAGTGACCTGCTTTTCCACAATAAAAGCAATGTTTAGTAGAATGGAAAAAGTGATGTTTAGTGTTACCTGAATGTGTATGTGCTTGCTTTGGAGCTTGACAAAATTTCCTCTTTTCGTCATCGGCAGTTGGTAGAGATACTTTACTTTTGTCAACCATGGAAGGTTTTGGTTGAGAAGAATCTTTAGCACTGACAAATTTTACCTCTTTGCAAATACTAGGAGTGTCTATTCCTTCATAGCCCAATCCTCTTGTTTCACGATGAATTCTATATGCTCCCAATATTGAGGTTAATTTATCTGAGCTGTTATTTCTAGACAAGCTCTCTTAAAAGACGAGGGTACCCAAATATACCTCAATCTAAAACTTTTCTACATATAAGTCCTTTTTCCGAAAGTGATTGTCTATGGAGACAATACAACAAATTGGTTCACACTTCGTGTGATCGTCTATGAATACGAGATCAAGACAATACAACGACGAAGTATGTTTACTTGAAAGGTTCGGACTTAACCAAATACAATAGGATTACTTATCAAGTAAATAGGAATTAACGTTTGTGTAATTTACTTTAAATTATAATAACAACAATTATAATTGCGAAAAATAAAAGTAAATGACACAGCAAGATTGTGTTAACGAGGAAACCGCAAATGCAGAAAAATCCCGGGACCTTGTCCAAAATTGAATACTCTCAGGATTAAGACGCTATACATAATCAAAACAACTTCGTATAGTTGAGACCAAGCAACTAAACCTATAGTTCACCTAGTTCCGTATGTATTCCCACGCTTCCAACTTATGAATAAGTCACGTACTTGGAACAATTCCTTTGGTTTGTAATCCAAAGAGTAAAGGAACAACAAATCTGTTTGGTATCAACTCTTTTCAACCAAGTGATGTGAGTTAGACAAAATCTCTTCTGTTTATCTCAATAAACTCCTTCGTCAGGTTCTTAGATCTATCTTATTATCAACTACCAAAGTAATTGTTAAGATTTTGCAATCAATACTTTTAATCACAAAGAATTGTATTGATGCTGACCTACACAAGTAATCAATCTAATCTACCACAAGGATAAACTGATTATAGTTGGATCCTCTTTTACCGAAACAAGTATTGTGCACACCAAAGATTATGAACCCAAATTAGAAATCTTCAAAGTCTTCTTTTTCTCCAAATCTTCTTAGATCTTCAATAAACACCTGCACACAATCAACTTAAATCTCTTGTGATCAATCACGCACAGAACGGAGTCTGTTAACAATGGATTATCACAAGGCGTCATTAGAACTACAAACAGTCTAAAGATCCCCGTCGAAACTTCGATCTAGTTTAGGTGAATCTTATATCAAAATAGAAGATTCTCAAGCATAAACAAACTAGGTGAAATCAAAGTTCAACCACCGTTAGTCAATCAAATCAATCGAAAACAAAAGATAAACCGCAATTATCTAGTTTCCCACCAACGGTACTAATAGATAATTCCAACTAATCTTATATTTATAGATAATTCCGATGCTTCATAATTCCAAGGAGAAAACTTTCAAGGAGTTAAGGTCGAGAAGTTATAAGAGGTAACCAAGGGGCCCCACAATTCTCGTCCCTTTGCCCATATCATGGTTCATTGGATCTCTCTGTCTAACTCTGGTTTGTACAGTGTTTTTACCAATATGCTTTGAAGTTCTTAGAAACATACTATCTTTTTTTCTGATGAGTTTCAAATCGCCAGTATCGCCCGATGTGGTTTGATTCCGAGTTAGCCCTGAAAGAGGAGTGGGCTCTACTAGTACTCTAGTTTTTTGGGTCCTTGCAGGAACTGGAAAGCCCTTTTGGAAGGTGAGAATATTTGGTTGGGCTGAACGTCATCAACACACAGATCATTTCAACCCCAAGGCTTATTTCCAACTAAAATGCTGCTGATTTAAAATTAAAAAAAAAAACTCTCTCTTCCCTATACTAGACGAAATGTATAAATAGATTGTATTTTCCACAAATTCATGTCTTATTTTCTTGTGTTTGATTGATAGACTAGGTTTAAATCATAAAAACTGGAATTTTTGGTAGTTATAATATGAAGTTCTGCAGATAATTGAAACAAATTATCAGCCGAACTGCTCTTCTTCTTTTTTTCTTCATTCTGAAGGTGTCGATGAACAATTTGACTGATAATTAGTCGAACTTCACTTTATGAAGAACAATACTAAGTCCGACTGTCATATTTTTTTCCTCGAATTAAGTCGAACTTAGGTTCGGCAGTTACAAAGTGAGGTTCGACTCATAACTTGTCAGCTGAACCTATATATATTTTTAAAACACCTAGGTTTGGATGACAAGTTATCAGCCGAACTAGTCATTTTTCTTCATATACTTGGAATTTCGGCTGATAACTTGTTAGCCGAAATTACAAATAAAAACAGGCACCTAGCTCAGCTGGTCATCCCCATTTCCCAAAGTTTCATGACCTCCAGGAGGTCCCAGGTTCGAGCCCCCAATGGCGTAATATTGCAGGAATTAACATGGAAGGTAGAGTTAGCTTGCCCCCCTTGTGACAGAATCTCAGCCCCCCATCCGCTTCGGCTCATTTGGCTAGGTTACCCATGAGGCTCGTTGGTAGGCTAGCACGAAAACCTGTTCAATTAATGTAGTAGTACGTTGTTGGAGCTTAGCTTGTTAGGCTTCCAACTAGTTAATGTAATACTCTTTATCTAATAATAAAAAATAATTTTAATAAATAAAAAACTAATTAAAGAAAATGAAGTAGAAAAATAATAAACTTTTAGAAAAGTTAAGTTAAATTGAAATAAAAATAAGAATAAAGGCAGATTTGCCATTAGGGGAACTATATGGATAGCTTTAATGATTACAGTAAAACTTCAATAAATTAATAGACCCGGGACTGTCAACTTCTATCAATTTAGCGAAGTATTAATTTATCCATAAATTAATAAGTTATTATATATCGAAACATACCAATTTTAGATTTCAAAAATAAGTTTGTAGAACATTTTACCATAACAAGATTGAAAAATTAAGTGTGTTGAACAATTTTCCTACAATAACAAGTATTTAGAGATTTTTTTTTCAAATTATTTTATGACATAATATCAGATAATATATTGCATATTATGCGTGTAAATATATAAACTTTAATGTTAAAATTAAAACAATAAAAAGAACAATACAACTAAATCACCGCGGAACTTCTCGACGGACTACAAAAAATTAGATATGAGGTCCAATATTATGTAAATGTGAACAAGAAACTAACAACTTTGGATTCTTATTTTAATAAAGCACCATAATATAGTACTACTACACTGATTATCAATTTATACATTAATTGGGCCCTATTGTACGCTTAAAACTTTTATTATCTTATAAATTTCGGGGTTATCAATTGAACGGTTTTTTAGGGGGGACCATGGTCTTATTAGGCCACCTTCCCTATAGTTATAAGGGGTGTCCTAAAGTGTGGAAATGACTAAACTATCCTTAACCTACTTTAATTTAAAACTAACCTAATAATCACATATATATATAACCACCACCTCCTCCCACCACCACCGCCACCACTACCGACCATCACTTACCACCTCCGACTACCACCACCACCAACCACCACCACCTCTATATATACATAGCTTAATTTAAATCATTAACAAAGAGATTCTTACAAACCCATTACTTGTCATTCGTTTTTGGTTGAAAAAATGAGAAGTAATCATCAAAATGAGTTGAAAATGGAAGTTGGAGAGAGGAGTTCGGTTAGGAATTATGTGAAAAACTTTGTCGAACCAACCGAACTCAATTTTAATGGAGGTTTTTTTTTTTCCAGAGAAAAGTTCGGTTACGTCGCAAAAAAAAAATGTCCCAGCCGAACTTTGAGTTCGGTTTCGTCGCAAGAAAAGCAATTACGTCGCCAAAAGTTCGGTTTCGTCGCAAAAAAATCAATTACGTCGCAAAAAAGTTCGATTTCGTCGCAAAAAATGTCCCAACCGAACTTTGAGTTCAGATGCGTCGCAAAAATGTCTCAACCGAACTTTGAGTTCGGTTACGTCGCAAAAAAGTTCGGTTATATTGAAAAAAATTCAATTACGTCGCAAAAAGTTCGGTTTCGTCGCAAAAAATATCCCAACCGAACTTTGAGTTCGGTTACATTTGATTTTTCATCATCTAGCCGAACAAACAAAAACTCCATTAAAGCTCTGGTTCGGTTGCCTGTGATTTTGGATTTATTAACCGAACTGCATTTGTCGAAAGTTCGGTTACATGTTCTTCATATAATATAACCGAACTTTGTGGACATGGTTGAAATTTTTTGTTACAATTTTGATTTAATGATATTTTAGGTCATTTATAGCAACATTCACTAAGTTACAAGCATATTTCGGTACCCAGAGGATGTTTTTTTTCCATATTCACCCATCTCAAAATAATTTTTTTCTCCATCTTCTTCTTCTTCTATTACTGTAGTCACTCAATAATTCTATTTCTTTTAAATAAAATCATCTTTTAATTTAACCTTAATCAATGATTAGTCACACTAACTAATCATTATACAAAAATAATCACGAGGGTAATTTTGGTATTAATATAAATATTTAAATAAGGGGTGACCTAGATTTACTTCTAATGTCTTACCCAAAATAAAACAATGGTCCCCAAAAAAATGGCTGGTCCCCAAAATACCGTTCTAATTTTAGCACACTGACCCAAATCGGGACTGGCTAAAAATATTATTTTAGCGAAGTTATTAATTTATCGCGGATTAATTTAACGAATGTCTATTGTATCTCAGACACAACCCTTTTTGTCTTTATTTGATATGGCAAAAAGATTTTTTATACGCTCCAAACACGGTAAATAGGATTTTATCCACACGGGAAGCTGCGCAATGCAAAAAGAGATGTACAACAATCAAAACCCACACTTGTGGCCAAGAGTAGACCCTTATCTAGCAAGACAATCTACTGGGAAAATTGGTCTCTCTAAAGTCATCTTAAATTGAATCTGGCTTGCTACCCTAAAAAATTACCTGGGTACTTTGGAACCATAGTTCCCTCATTGTAGCACAAGCAGCAGTTGGCCACACCTCCTTCACAAACGGGCTTTTCTGTTTTACACAGGACATCACCTCTTCAAAAAAAAAAAAAAATTTGGATGCAAGAAAACCAAATATATCTCCCAACCGTTTCCAGAAATGTAACTGAAATTACATAAGCACAGCAAGTGAGGCATTGTATCTTGCTCATGGCAACAAACAACACCTAGATGCTAGCTGAACATAATGATCATAAACTCCTTGTTGCAGCTAGCTACCGCACATTGCTAGCAATATTTTGCTGTAAAAAATGGTTTCCATGAATTCACAGGGCAATTCAATTAGGCTCTCTAGTTCTTATATTACCAACTGCAGATGCATTAGTGACCTGAACGCTTTCAAGATTAATATAACTAACACAAGAAAATAAGAAAACTAACAAAAACGCAAGTAACTTACTCCAATCATAAGATGCTCAAAACATAGAGTAATCCACAGATTTCCTGTTGCAGCGTCATAAATATACATCCGAGTTTCACAATTGGGAAAGATTTAAACTAGCTCGGCCTTAAGCTACATTTGGAACCAGATGTTTCAGCAACAACTGCTTCAGTAGGATCCAGACTAAATTCCCATATTTTAGAGAGAAATGCAACAGAATAAAAGAGCTACGGTAACTTTCAAGGATGCAGAACCAAATACAAAATAGCAATTAACTTTCTTAGGGGAGACAAAAGATGGGAGGAGATACAACAAATGGAAGTAATCCCATGTCCAAATCCAAGTCTGCTTGGGTGGGATCCAGACATATACTGTACATATCCTACAGTGAAATAAATCTGGCGGAACTGATTTACAAAGAATAGATAACTATACTAACAACTGCACTAAAGTTCAATGTGGTGAACCGTTTAGATATTGAGGATGACATTGTGCTAATTGGTTGCTAATAACAGTGCAGAACCGGATGCAACAATTCTGATGAAGCAAAATATTCCCAGTGCTTTGGCCTTGAAAGAAAAGAGAAAACTGAAAACCGACGGAGAGAAGTAGCTTTCAAGAAAGATGCTCAAGATGTACTCTAAACAATATTCAGAACTATATCTAGAATGTTAATTGATGCAAATGTTTAACTAAAGCAGTAAGTTCGTAAGCATATATAGGTAAGACTAACAACAAGAATTCTACTGTATAAGCAAATAGCAATACAGTTCGTAAGAACCTAAGTACAGTGTCTGCAGACATACAGTTCCATACAGGCAGGCGTTAAGTGGGTGTATCAACCATTTATATGTGCACTCATCCTCTCAGACAAAGAAGCCGAAATCCTTGCTGCCAACAGAAACATAATTTTCTAATTCCTAGTAATATGGTTCAAGGAGCCTGGCCATAAGTGAGCCTTGTCTTGGAGAAGGAAATCAAATGCAGCATTATTAAAAGGTTGACAATCAACTTAATTCATTGTACTAAAACAGTGTATAAGCATAAATCATGTTAATTGTTGCAGAGAATGAAACAATGCTAGTTTATAAGTCCATATCTTTATATTCATGCGAAAATAAGCTGTGGAAGACTGTCATATTAGGTGATTTGGGTCATATAATGCATATTACTACCAAGCCACAACATACAAATGCATTTTGCTAGTGAATAAGTGTCTAATTGCCGATAATACAGAATGCCTGTCGTAACACAAAAGTAGCTAGAAAATATGTATTACAATAAAATAATCCAAGTAGGCAGTGGTAGAAAAAGAAGCACAAATAGCCAAGGAAAATAGCTATACTCCAAATTGGAAACTCAAAAAGAAAGAGGATAAACATGAAATAGTACTTTATGTAAGATCCACACCAGAATTACCAGATTAAATGTAGCTATCTGCATATACATTCCTTCCTACTGCTGCCTGCAAGATTCATGAAACATATCAGCCCCATCCTGCCTACGCGATTGATAAAACTTATCCTCCCATGGGTTTTCAAATTTAACCTCTTCTGGTACGTCAACCGTTTCCATAGTTGTTGTATTTTCTTCTCCTAATGCTTTCAATGAAACCAAGGTGTTCATATGGGGGATTGCTTGAAATATAGCTTTATACTTGCCAAAATCCACAAGCACTTTTGAAGATGAAGAATTTAGGTCATGAATTATGACCTTTGTCTTTGAGCGACATACAACTGTACCCCTACTCGTGAGGACAAGGGGATCTTGAACAATTTCTTGTGTATCCGTGTTGCTCAAACTGAATTCTTTAATCCAACCTACAACTGTACCCCTACTCGTGAGGACAAGGGGATCTTGAACAATTTCTTGTGTATCTGTGTTGCTCAAACTGAATTCTTTAATCCAACCTAATGACCCATCTTGTTTCTTCTTCAGCAGCAATATATCAGAAGTTTTCGAATCTTTATCATAGCGGTCAGCTGATAAGTAATCCCCCAAAACCCCAAGCCTGAAATTCCAATCAGTGGGAAAAGCTGTAGGCAATTCGGAAAAATCTTCATTAGCCAAATCAAAAGCCACAATTTCACCATTTCTAAGCGTCCAATAAAGAGATTCATTGACAAGCACGCCACGTATAGAAATAAACGAATCCAGGTCTTTATCGAATCTCTTCCCTAAGTTCCTCCATCCCTTGCCACTTCCAAGTGTGTACACCTCAACATATACAGAATTGGGTTCTTTCAACAGGTTATACATTCTAACAACCTTGTACTCATTCGTCTTAGAAACATAACCAAATCCAGTCACCAATCGTTCACGACGATCATTTGTTCTCTCAAATTCCGGTAGAAACACACATTCCCTGGTGATGGGATTACATATATAAACAGGTTCATAGTTGACCCACTCATTATCATGGCACCCATTAAGACAAACTAAACCATTACAGGAGCCAGTAAAATTGTAATACTTAAACGGAGCAGGGTTTAGTTTCACTCTTGTAACTCTATGGCAAGGTTGTTCCTCTGAAGAAGAATTCTCATCATCATAAAATTCTACAAAATGAAACAGTCTGTATGCATAGATTGGATTGTCATTCACAGTAAGGAAAGTAAACTTACCACCGGCCAAATCACGATTGTTAAGGCAGTGATCCAAGTGAGACTGAGAAAATTGTTGACGACTGATGACTTTATTCCATGATCTGGAGACTAATTTGCAGTCCAAAACTAATTCTGCTGGTAAACGTGTTAAGATGTTGGAGATTAGGTTTACTGAGAGCTCATTAAAGTTCCCCATTTCAAACCCTCTTAGTGTATGGCAGACGATCTACAGAGAGTATTGATGGCTGAAGAAGAAGAAGGGATCTCAATCACTTTAGGGTTTTATCAAAGAAATGTTTTTTGTTGTCCAGATGTGAGAAAAAGCCGACTTTGAAGAAACATTTAAAGGGATACTTTTCTTCTTCTTTTGAAGGGACTGTTTGGGTTTTAGGGCAAGAAACTTTAGGGTGTCTACGTATTGGGGTCAAGCATCAGACAAGCGGCTAAGGTTGGTCGGTAAGGAAAAACTATAGAACAAAGGTTGTTTCTTGGGCGCTTATTGTTCTTTAGTTTGTTGCATCCAATTAGCATGTGTAAGTTGTTCTGAAGGCAACTTTTACACATGGACAAAATGTATGTGTAATCATTAGTTACACACCAAATTTCACATGTGTAACTAGAAGCTACATGTACATTTGGCATGTGAAACAAAAGCATGCAAAGCATATAGAAAATCGACGAAAATAATCAAGAATGGAAGGGTTTATAAATGATGGATATTTATTTGTTTTGTTGGTTATTACTAAAGTTATGGAGAAACCTATCGGGAAATACTATGGAAGGGAGTTTAAACAAACATATCATATGATAAGTTAGTATTAGATAATACCAACATAATGTTAATATAGTAATCAGACAACATACAGATAATACTAACAAATTAGATAATACTAACAAAAAACTTTAATTTGTGAGAAATTACGAGATAATATGAGATCTAGTAGTTGATTAGTGTTCCTAGTATTTCACCAACATCTTCATAAAAACACAAACAAAATAACTTGTCATTGCTAAATCGCTCGGCAGAAAAATATATCTTTAATTTTTTCTCTTATTTTTTTTTTTTTGATTAAAATCTCTAAAAAAAGACGATTTTTTAAAAGGGTTCGTGGTCCAAATTATTTTACGGAAGAAGATCTGCGAATGAATTTGTAGAAATCGGTGGAGAAGGGCTTGTGAAAGAAAACCTTTTAAAACTTTTAATAGATGAAAATGAATCTGGATCAATGGTGTTAATAATATCAAACACAAATTTGATTTTTCTGTAAATATTTTTGATTTATCCGTTTAACAACAATCTCAAAGGTCGTGGTGTTATTTGGGTTTCCGGGTCATTTTAAATAGGTAATTTGCATTACCCCTTTATAAATTCCAAATTGGTAAAACCCCTTTCTGTTATAACTTCTGTCAACATCCGGTTAAGTAAGCACGTGCAATTCACACGTACATCACAAATAATAATTAATTTTATAAACCCTAGGTACATGTTGCAATACTGACCGTTGATTTTTGTTGGATTAGAAATAGATAGGTGCAGAAAGATCCTTTTTTTTTTTCATTTTCTCTTCGTTCTCGCCGAAGAACATGCTAAAATTCTCAACTACAGACCAGAACCAAATGTTGTTTTGCCGGAACTAGAGAGAAAAGATCACATAATACGAAGAGAAACAAAGCATAGCAGGAAGAGATAAAGATTCACCAACTACGAAAAAGAACTCCATACCACGCTATCAACAATAATGAAATTCCTTGGGGTTATCTCTGGTTTTTCTATTGTTCAATTTACTGGGTTCTAATTGAAGTTTGCTTGAAATCGGGAAACTAATTAATTTTCTAGATATGGGTACTGAGAATCCATCATCACCACAACACATGTGCCCACTTTGGAGGAAAATAGTAGTTCAATGATTTTGGTTTCTGTAAGATTTCTATGGTCAACAATAGATGGATCCTGATAGGAAGCATTACCACCGGCGGTAATGGGTTAACATATGGAATAAAGATTTAATGATTTATGTATGTTCATCTCGTGATTTATGGATATCTAATGAATTTTTTTGTGCAGTGCTGGAGTTTAAATAGAAAAGAAAGGGGATAGGGAAGAAAAATTGGTGAAGATGGCTATATAATCGTAAAGTACATTTTTGAAGGTCTCTAATGGCGATGTGCAGAGAAGAAGAAGGGAAGAAGATGTATAATGGTCAAAAAAAAAAATTAGGGTCTTGAATGAGCCACGTATTTAAGGTCCTAGATATTAACATCTGATAAGGAAAATTAATTTTATTTTATACACACGCGAGTTGTATGAGCACAATCAAGTGGGTTGTAACGGTAGTTATAACAGAAAGGGGTTTTACCAATTTTAAATTTAAAAATGGGTAATGCAAATTACCTATTTATTTTGAGGGGGAAACACAAAATCCCCTAAAAATAAATTTAAAATTTCAATTCATAATTAAATTTTTGAACTTGTTTTCATCACTTAAATTATTTGATTTGAAGATTGCAACACCGTAAAGCTCGAGACGGCGGCAAAGAGGAAAAGGTAATGCTTTCAACTGGAATTCAGTTTTCACATCCTTAAAAATTGAATCATTCCAACCTAGACTCTTGGATAGTTATGCTCCGCCATATACATGGCTATAACATGCTACGCCTGTTTCTCACGCATATCCAATAACTACATAATATTTCGCAGAAGAAACATAGGCATCCCCTTATATCCCTTATACCTAGGGCTGCCAACGGGTCCCTGATTACCCGGAACCGAACCGAACCCGGGTGTATCGGGTCCGGTTCCGGATCCCAAGATTGGACCCATTAGTAAAATTACTACCCGGCAGGTAGACCGTTAGAATCATTAAGCTTTCAGGTCCTAACGGGTATTACCCGTCGAGTACCCGAATATTTACCTTTTACTTGTTAACTTTACTTAAATGGGAGAATCTTCCTTTATTTTCTTACGTTTAATCTTTATTAGAACATTGACATAAAATATATTTATGATAATATAAATCTTAATTTTCATGAATCATGGTAATCAAGGAAGATACGATGGTCTTGGTCAACAAATTTCCAAATATGATTAAGGCCACCCAAGAAACAGCTGAGGAGGTTTATCATCAACATTTTCATTTGATGAATTCAATATGAAAGTGCATTATGAGAAATAAAAAAAAAACGTCTGAAATACATGAGCATGAAAAAGGTGGTAATTCAAATCAACAAAAATCGTCGATTGTTTGTTGACCATTTCTTTAATCAGTAAATGAGAAAATTCTAACAATGAACACGTAAAAAATGAATAAATTGCAACTAAAAGCCTGTCAAAAGAATTTGAAATAACTAAGGCCACCGAATGAATTTTGTGTGAGACCAAAAATCCAAAATAATTGATGCATGGATTTTTACCTCCTATACAAAGTTCCCTCTCAAAAAAATTTGAGGGAGGATCCACTCACAATGTTATTCTCACACTATCTCACACTTTGGATGTCATTTTTTTAATAAAAGACTTGAAGCTAATACTTTGGGAATATGTTACTCTTACAAAGCTCTACGTTCCAACCAAAAATGAGAACATTCTGAGACGTATAACACCACAATTTAATACTCTGAAAATAAGTGGTTGAAATTATGATTTATATATAGTGAGATGACAAATAGTTATCTTCAACAGGCGTTCTGATTTGTTTTGGGGTACTTATTTTATGACACAAGGCCACACAAGAACTTTGAAGTTTGGGATATAATAAATTCAAGTGACTCAAATTATCTGAGAAACTATTGACTTTCAAACGCTGAAAGACTCTGTTCTTTGCGACAAATCATAGTAAAATCAAGGTTATTTTCCAGTTGTTACTTTGGAAGATTAAGAAGATTTGAGAACTTTGATATTTTGATTTTTGTGTGATTATATGCTTGACTTGATTGTCTAGGAATTTAAAAGTAATTTATCTTTAATAAATGTGAAGCTTAGAAATTGACAAGTTGTCGGTATCCGCCAACTTTAGTTGATCTTTACCAAGGAGTTTCAAATTTTTTATTATCTTCGAGAATCAAGTATTTCAGATCTTAAATGGAAGATCCTAGCCTTTCAACCATATCACTAACCTGTGATTATGATTTGGTAAAACTCCTTCACCCCGAGTTTGAAAGAGTTTTGCCAAGTAACTTCACCCTTGACTCGGCTGAGTTAAGGAGAGGGAGTGTTTGAGAATCGGCGATTGACTCGTTAATTTACTTTTCAGATTTTTTTCTCTCGTTTTCTATGTGATTTCTTCATTAATTCAGGTTTGTCTCGGAAAGACTCAGTGATCGGCATTGATAATTATGTTGATTCCAGATATTAAATGCTAATAAATATGTCGGAGAGTAACAACAATAGATCGGAAAAATGATCAGGTTCAGATGTTAAATCAAATCCAAAAAAATCTAGATTTAATTTTAATGTTTCTTCTGTTGGTATCTTGAGCCTTCTAGAGTGTGTAAAGCATGGTGATGTTCCTTCTCTATTCATCCCACATGAAATTATGGACGAAAAAAATTAGCTTATTTGGTATATTGGATCTTGTGAAATTGAAGATGGTAGTAGAATCCTCTTTGAGAAGTCAATGGAAACTCAAAGGTATCGTTCAACTTATTCCTTTAGGTAAAGGATTATTTTATATAATTAAACTTGATAACAAGGAAGATAAGATTCATATATGAAGGGATTATTGGGTTGTTGAGGCTCAAACATTAAGAATCGGAGCATGGGAACCTAACTTTAATCCTGAGACTCAAAAATCAACTTCAACTTTTATTTGGGTTCATTTCCCTAGATTAAGTATAGAATATTGGAAGGAGGGAATTATTTTACATACTGGTAAATCTATGGGAACACCATATTGGTAGATGCAACTACCTTGAAGTGGAAGTTGATGTATCTAAACCTATTCCAAATAAAGTTTGCCTGAAATCAAAAATATGGTGGTTTTGAACAAGTTATTCAAATTCCTAAACTACCAAAATTTTATAATGATTGTAAGGTTGTGGGAAACAAAGTCAACAAATAAAAGTTCCAATAATTTATAAAGAAGTTGCTAAAACCTGGAGAAAAGTTACAATTAAGATTGTTAAGCCCCAAAATCTAGGTGGATTTGGTAAATGTTTTAATACTTCAGAGAATGTTTTGAAAAAGCAGAGGATATAACATAATGAGGTTGGAAATTTTAGTAGACATTCTTTGGCAGATATATGAAAGTGACGATGAGATAGTGGATGCAATAATACTTCCAAAATCGCAAGAGGTTGATAAAAATAGATATACATAATTTCAACAAGAACGGGAGTCTCTTCAGGTAAATTTCTAGCCCTTCAAGATATTAATACTGAATTTTTGGACTCCAATAATGATTTTCCTGCTTTAACCATTGGAAAAGTACTAGAGGTAATTAGTAGTTCTCCTTATATTAATTAATCATGTGGTAACAATTATTTGTTCACAAATAAGGGGAGAAAATGTTTTAGATAGTGGGGTTGATAATTCTAAAAATAAGCAAAAACCTAGTAAAGTAATGAGTATAATAACAATTAGAACGCAAGCTGCAAGTTCAGTTGTAAATAATAACAAAAATATGAATATGAGAAGAAGTATTACATCTTCTCAAATTCAATCTCCTAGATAAAATTTATTTTTTGGAACACCAGGGGATTGAGGAGAACTACAACCAAAGACAAACTCAAAAGTTTCGTGCACTCTTTATGTTATTCTTTAGTCATTCTCACAAAACCAAGAGTTAGACTCTCTGCTGATTTTTATAAAAAAGTGAAACTTGTTGGTATGCATTACAATGTCATTCATAATTCTAGTGATAAGAAAAAAAGAAATATATGGATCTTACGGAGTTCTTCAATTAGTATGCCATGTAATTGTGTCAGATACAAATCAAGCTATAACTGTTGAGGTGGGAGGTACATTAATTACATCAGTACATCCGACATATTCAACAGTTAATAGAAGAGATCTATGGCCGGAGTTAGTGGAATTGAGTAAAATGAATAAGCCTTAGATGATGCGGGGAGACTTTAATACAGTCTTTAGAGATGATGAAAAAGTATGTGGACTTAGACGTCTGAGAATTTGTATGCTAGAATTTAATAATTTCCTTCACAGCAGTGGGTTAATTCAATCTCCAAAAACAGGGTTGAAATATTATTGGTGTAACAATAGAGTGGGTTCTAAAAGGATTGTTTGCAACTAAGATAGAGCAATTTTTAATGAAAAATGGCTCGAGCTTTATCCTAGTTGGGGTTACAAAGTTGGAGTCAGAGGAGTTTCTTCTGATCATGGAGTATTGTATGGTGCAACTGATGATATCCCTAAACCTGTAAATGTCCCTTTTAGAGAACTCAAAGTATGGATGAAACATCCAAGATTTCTATCAAAAGTTCAGGAATCATGGAATCAAGTGATGAAGGGTAATCCTGCCTTTATTTTTATGAGTAAACTTTAAAGATTGAAAAAAGATATCCGTGAGCGGAATCGGTCTGTATTTGAAGATGTAAGAGAAAATTTGAAACAAGCTGAAGATGAGGTATTGCAAGCTTCATTGGTGTCAGATAAAAATCCTGAAGATAAAGTGTTAATTAATAGTTTAGTTACAACCGTAGGTAGACAAGAAATACTTTTGCAACAACATAAGAAAATTGTACAACAAAAAATCAAGGGTTATATGGCTAAAAGATGGAGCATCTAATTCAAAATACTTTCATGTGAACTTAAGAATCAGATGTATTCAAAATTCAATAGTGGAGCTAAAAAAAGATGGTGAAATTGTAGCTACTCAAAATGATATATCTGATATGCTTGTTTCTCACTTTGAAGATAAATTTAGATGTTAGGAAGTTAATTTTGTTGTAGGAATATTTGACTCCATTCGAAAGGTTGTAACTGAAGATGACAATAATATGTTTGAAGTTGTTCCAACAGGTGGAGAAATTAAAAAATATATTTTTAAGTTGAATCAGGATAGTACACCAGGACTTGATGGCTTTGCATGATGGACCTATAGAAAGACATGGGAAATTATTGATACTGACTTTACAGGGGCAGTCAAAGTAATATTGGAAGAGAGGTTTCATTCCAAAAGGGTTAAACTCAAATATCTTGAAGTTATTTCCAAAGGTAAATAATGCTAAAATAGCTTATCAATTTAGACCATTAAGACTCATGAATTTCAGTTTCAAAGTATTTGCTAAAATTCTTGCTACAAGATTGGGAAGCATTATAGATAAACTAGTATCACCACAACATGGTGCATTTATCAAAGAGAGAATTAGTCGAGAAAAATTGCGCTAGCATCAAAAATGATAAATGAGATAGAGATTAAAAGAAGAGGAGGAAATTTTGGTTTGAAATTAGACATTACTCAACCTTATGATTCTCTTAGATGGAAGTTTCTATTTCAGGTCTTAAGTGAGTTTGGTTTTCCTGAAAATGGAATTCAATGGCTACACACTTTACTTCAATCAAAAAGAAATTTTATCTTCGTTAATGGAGGGACACAAGTTTAGTAGGGGCCTCAGACAGGGAGACCCCCTATTACCTCTTTTATTTGTGATAGCTGAGGATGTATTGAGTAGGAAATTGTCAAAAATGATTCAAGAAAGGAAATCGCAAACAATGATTAACATAAATGGGGTACATCCTTCCTGTATCTTCGTTGGATGATATATCTCTGTTTTGCAATGGTAAAAAGAGAAACGTAAGGTACTGTAGCCGTGGATATGAATAATAAATGCAATCTAATAAATGCATTATAATACTAGAGCCGTGGATATGAATAAAAGGTACTATAAGATATAGTTGATGCTTCAATCAGAAATTATCTTTGTGCTTGGGTCAATGACCCAGCTTATAAAGTAATAACCGAGGCGCGTCAATTGCTGGTTGAAACTATTTCCAAACCCCCTCCTCGGCCATAGGTCTCTTAGGGATGTCGAGAATTTATGGAAGGGCTCCCTCTAATCAAGGGTAAATCCCTACAATACTAAATCCAACATTTTTTTGGTAACTTAAACTCACCCTTTCATCTTTTGAATGTGGCACTTTAATCCAAAATTCATCTTGTGATCCACATTTACTCCAAGATCTAAAATTTATTTTATCAGCAAAAAAATAAAAAAAATTATCTAATAAATATTTGTATCGTAACTGAAATCTGTTATGCAACCAAAAAATTATTTCTTGACCCAAAAACTATGCTTTAACTCAGAATCTAACCCCTGATTTAATAATTCTGCGCCTCCATCTAAAAATTGCATCGTGACTAGATTTGGATAGTCTAATTATCGTCGGAAGCCCCACTTTAACCCAAATTTTACTCAATTAGCCCCATAACCTAAAATTTGCACATATACCCATACCCGTGTGACTCAAAACGTGTCTCATAATCTAAAAAATATCTCTTCCATAAAAATTACTCCACAATGCACAATTTATGTTGGGACGCAATAATAATTTTCCAAGTGAAAATATGTTTGGGATTATTACCCAAAATCCATTGGTATGATTTAAAATTCATTTTGTGGTCCAAAATTACATGGGGACCTAAAAGATACCTCAATTATCCAAAATCTATAGTGTGGTTTAAACTTTACAAGGTAATCCAAAATCTTCCTTTTAGCTTGAATCATGTATCGAATCTAAAATCTCCAACTATGATGCTAGTTTTGCTTCATGAATTAACATTTGAAACACAACAAAGCGTCGATAATTTCTATGCATCTAAGATAGATAATTGCTATGCATGTTTTCCTAATTCCAAGAAGAAAACTTTCGAGGGGTTAAGGTCGAGACGTTACAATAGGTAACCAAGCGTTTCCACAATTCTTGTCCCTTTGCCCCTATCATGGTTCATTGGATTTCTCTGTCTAACTCTGGTTTGTAGGATGTTTTAACCGATATGCTTTAAAGTTCTTAGAAACAAGATATCTTTTTTCCAATGAATTTCAAATCGGCCAGTATTGCCCGATATGGTTTGATTCCGAGATAGCCTCTGAAAGAGGACTGTGCACTATTATTCTAGCTTTCTGGGTCCTTACAGGTACAAAAAAGCCCTTTTGGAAGGTGGGAATATTTGGTTTGGTTGAACATCATCAACACACAAACCATTTCAACCCTAAGGCTTATTTCCAACTAATATGCCGCTGAAATCAACCGTGTTTTAAGACATACAAGAATAAAATTGAGCATACAAAAAGATTAAACTAACTAGCATAAGTTGATACCGGGAATCTTAGGATAGTTAAATGACTTAGTTACCCTAAATAAGTTTTTTTTTTTTTAATTACTATTTTTTTTTTCTAATATTTTTAATTATTTCCATTTAGTGAAAAGAAGGACATACAGAGTTTCCCTTTTTGAATGGCAACACCTAGCCTATGAAAAATAAAGCTTCCTAGACCGCTACCAGCATCATTACTGACTAAAAAATTCTTCAGACGCTTGAAAAAGCATATAAAATCCTCACTAAGCTCTCCCAAAGTAGCAAAAGCTAAAACACCCAAACCATAACCATGCGAAACACACTCATCCAAGTATTTAGTACGTTTACGCAAAATTGCCTTCGAAATGGCTTGTCTTGGAATAAAAGCACGAACTCCCTCTCCAGTGAATGGTGAGACACCTGTGACATCCATACACACATCCTGGCCATTTTCCCAGTTGAGAACGAGGATGTCGGTTGGATGTAAATCCTTGTTACTAACTGACGAAAATCCCAGAGCAACTTCCTTACGCACGAGTACACCAGCCTTGTAACAGATATCCACAGTTACAGCACGAACCAGGTCATGACGGAACTTAAGTCCAACATCCTTGGCACAATGAAGTGCATGGTCACCAAAAATATCCATGGTTTATTACAACACAAGCATAGACCTTCATCAGCAAACAAGGGGATACCCAAGCGATAGCAAATGTACAAATAGATTGTACTTCCCACAAACTCATGTCTTATTTTCTTGTGTTTGATTAATAGATTAGGTTTAAATCATAAAAACTAGAACTTTTCCGTGGTTATAAAATGAAGTTCGACAGATAATCAAAATGAATTATAAGCCGAACTCCTCATTTTACATTCTGAAGGTGTTAATGAACAGTTTGACTAATGATTAAACATGAGAATGATAACCGACCTTCACTTTATGAAGAACAACACTAAGTTCGTTTGTCATATTTTTCTCTTCGAATTAAGCCGAACTTAGGTTCGGCAGTTACAGAATAAGGTTTGATTGATAACTTGTCAGCCGAACATATGTATGTTTTTAGAACACCTAGATTCGGTTACAAGTTAGAATACCTGGAAATTTGGCTGATAAGTTGTCAGCCGAATTTAGTGTATTGCAAATAAGAAGAAAAAAATTAATTAAGATTGAAGTAAAAATAATAAACTTTTATAAAAGTTAAATATAAAATTTAAAAAATACGAATAAAAGCAGTTTTACCATTAAGCAAAATTTATGGATAAAGGGCTTTAATGATTACTATCTAATGACCTTTTTTTTTGTCCTTGTTGATTTGCCAAAAAAAAATTCTTTCTGTACGCCCGTTAATAGGATTTTATCCACACGTAAAGCTGTGCAATGCAAAAAGAGAGATTGTAATACCCAATATACACCAATGCCTCAAAACCTACACTTGTGGCCAAGAGTAGCCTCGTATCTAGCAAGACTACTGAAAAATTTGTCTTAAATTGAATTGGAAGGAGAGACTGACAAATGATGAAACTCCATCTAGACCATAAAATCCAAGGTAACTTCCCTCTCCACGAAAAGGTGGTTTTTCCAGTATAACGAATCTAGCTGAATCATTTAGCGTAACTATCTAGCTGTTAGTTCACCTGCGAGCAACTGCTAGGAGAGAGAACTAGTGTTAACAAATAGACAACACACATTTCTGCTAATCTAGCAGCTCAATCTATACCACAAGACTTATCCTAACTGGCGAAAATAAAAAGTATTTTCCAAGGTCCGAACGAACTTGACACCTTTTGCAAACCACAAGTAACTTTTTAACCACTATTCTATAAGGGACTTGTTGTTATTGTTTGACCAATTTTAATATTTATAAATGTTTACAGATCTTTTTTAAAACATAAAATCTCTTATAATGAAATATTCGCTACCAACCATAAATCTACGAGACACGATTCAACATACGATTTGATCCTCAAAATTGAAAAACGAGTCTCTCCGCGATTTGCGTTTTCAAAATATTGATTACAAGTATTATGTTTTCAAAGCAAACAACTTGTCGATTTCCAAGCTTCACTTCTTCTTTTTCTTTTTGAAGCAAAGCTTCACATTTATTAAAGATTAACTACTTATGAATTCCTAGACAATCAAGTCAAGCAAATAATCTCACCAAGATCAACATATCAAAGTCTTCAAATTTTCTTAATCTTAAAAAGTAACAACCTGCAAATAACATTGATTCCACTAATGATTCGCAAATAACGAAGTCTGATAACGTGGAAAATCAATAGTTTTTTCATATAATTTGAATCACTTAAATATGTACATCCCAAACTTCAAAGTTCTTCAGTGGCCTTATATCAGGAAAAAAAAATGACCCTGAAGAAATAAGAACGCTTATTGAAAATAACTATTCGTCAGCTCGCGATCTACAAGTCTTAATTTCAACGATTGAAGATCCGTTAATTTTCAACCACTTAATTTGAAAGTAGTAGATGATGATGTTATAGGTCTTCGAATGTGCTCATTTTTGGTAGGAACGTATAGCTTTGGGAAGTACCTGTTTATAGTAGTAGATGACTATACACATAGGTTCGGTTACAGATTCGTTTATAATGATTGTTCGGTTTGGGAAGTTAGTCAAAGAACTAAAAGCTATTTGATGTTCTCTTAAGATAGCACTTATAACACTCCATAATAAAGAGAAAAATAGTACTTATAACACTCCATAAAAAAACAATTCATATGTTTCATAAACATTCCATAAAAAAGAAATAACAATCCATATGTTTTAATAAACACTACGAGAACTTTCATTCACTCAAAGTAGCAACGGTTTGGTTGGGTGTATTGAGTATCATAAAGGGTTATTTAATGTTTGGTACTCAACAATTGTCCAACACCTAGCTTTGGTACCCAATATTTGAAATATTATTGGTTGGTACCTTGACCAGTTATATACCGTCAAGTCAATGCGTTGACCAAACGTTCAGGTACTTAAACAATTAAAATCAAAAGAAAGTGGTCATACTCAGTGACTCGGTGCGAAAAATGAATATACCAATGAAATTTTCTTCAATCTTCATCTTCTGTTTATTCAGATCTTCATCATCAACAACATTTTTATAAAATCTTTCACCACCATTTTCTTTTTCTCCATTGAACCAGCGACCGACACTGCCAAATTTTGTCTGTAAAAAATCTCGGATGAATTGAAACGAAATTGAAAGAAATGTATTACTTGCGTTACTTAATCAATTGAAAACTGATGTGTCTGTAGATAGTTTAGGTTGATGAATGTTGTAGATTTTGAAGCTATTTGGAGTTCGTGAATGATTAGGAGTAGTGGGTTTGGTTGCATACAAATTTGCAGGGAAGAAGAGTCTATCTTGGAGGAAAAATTCAAAGCAAACATATCTCTCTATCATCAACCTCATATCCACAGGGTGTTTGAAAAAGATACTAAATGAAATCAGCGAGCACCACCTCTCCCCCCTTCACATCCATCAATCCCCATCACCGAAGATGTCTTTACAAATGAAAAATTAGTGTTATAAGAAAATTTGGGTTTCTTATAGTTATCAATGAATACTTGATAACAATAGAAGCACATATCAAAAACCCACATTCGAAACAATCCCAATTCCATCAATTGATACATCTAAATATCGACTGTGCAATTTCACTTAATATTGAAGATAACAAGTTGTTCCATGTCTCATAGTTACCTCAGGAGCTCAATAAAGTGCAACCCAAATTAATTGAATTTGTAAGCAGGGATGATGATGATTATCAAATTCTGAACAATGAAGAATCTTCTAATTACGTAATAAAAAAGATGTCTTTCATTTGATTACCTTGATGTATAGAATTGTGAAGACGCTGTCACCACAGCCTACGCCCAATCCTTCGAAAAAAAAGTTACTTCTTTTCTTGTTCCTTGGATAGGGGAAGAAGATAAAGGTTTTAATAACAGGTAGTAAATATTTTCATAAAGAAATTGGACATTTTTTTATTAATTTTAATTATTCAAGTCACAACTTATTAAGTCAATGGTTTCATTTGACGGTCTTTAACTGGTCAAGGTACCAACCGATAATATTTCAAATACTGGGTACCAAAGCTAGGTGTTGGACATTTGCTGGGTACCAAACGTTAAATAACCCTATCATAAACAATGTTAGGAACGGTATCATCCATCAACACATCGGTAAATTCATTGTTTTGGTGAGGTTGTTGTTGATTGTGTGATGTAGTTGTTCCATCTTCACACCTAGGAAGGTAACATTCTTGAGTTGAAGGCCAAAGATTAAATGAACCACCAAATGTGAGATCTTCTTGATTGATTGGTTGTGAGGAAAAGACAGATGGTATTGAAGAAGAAGAAGATCTGCCAGATGATGAACATGAACTTTGAGGCATAAATATGCCTTGACTCCCTCGGTACTACTTGATGAGCTCCATTGTAAAATTCATATTGTTGTAACATAGAACTGAAGCAATGATCCTACAAGCATAAAGTAGATAGGTTTAGTGGAATATTCAAGAAAATTAAAATGAAAATGCAAACAAATGTAAATGAACTTACCAATGTCAAACCCATCGCAGAAAAGTTATACGGACAAGGTTGTCTTGGAACTTCTACTCGCTCTTCAACGCCGGATGCATTGATGAATGGTAAAGTGAAATCTATCTCCAGCAACCGTGGCAGGGACTCATTCTGTGTGCCATAAGTATAGGTCTGTGACATCAGGTTAGAAGGCGGATGACTAGGAAGCAAATGGTCAGGAACAGCTGTGCTACACAATGCTATCTCATCAATATTCTGTGAATGGTATGACTCAGTGAGATAAGGTCCAACACTCTTCTTCTTACACCACCTGCTATATTGATCCTCATTGAATGCCAAATAGTGTTCGGCGCATACACCTACAATCTCCCTGTCCACAACTGATTGCAAATCTAGAGGATTTCCTAGGACTACAATCTCACCTGCTATCTGCCTCTGGAATCTCTCAGCCAAATAACAACTAGCTTTTGTGTTGTTTTTTTCTAGGTCAAAAAACACAATTCTCACTCTGGATGACTGCGGTGAATATTCATAATGGTCTCCCTTAGAATACACACTCTCTAGCAATGGTTGCCAAATATATAATCTATTGGTTATAGTGTCAATTTGTGCTCTTGTATTGGACATTGAGTGTTTCTTCATATCCCTTTGTCATATCTTCCTTGATTTAACGTTAGTCTTCTTGAAGAGACAAATCTCTGGGAAAACATCTAGGTGTTGTCTTCCCGGTAGGGGTGTTCATGGTTACTGGTTAACCGAGAAACCGAACCAAACCAAACCGATTAGGGGGAAAAGCGAACCGAACCATTAACTAATTGTTGGTTTTGGTTTAGAAAAGATGAAAACCGAGATTAATGGTTTGGTTTTGGTATGATAGAATAACCGAACCAATAACCAATGGTTAACCGAATATTGATAAAAAAAAAAATCATTGATTAAATTTTCATTAGAGATATCACTGCCATTAGTTAAATCTTCTTTTGATCTCTAGATTTAGAGTAAGCTTTAACTACTCTTGATATTCTTTTTATTTATTTTTTGTCTCGTAAATTTTTGTAAACCAATACTATTTTTTTTCAGTAAATTAGTGTAATTTTTTTTTTGGTTTGACATAATTATTGGTTACCCAAAAACCACGGGGAAAAACCGAACCCGGCTGGAACCATTTGGAAACCTAACCAATGGTTAATGGATTGGTTTGGTTTCAATTTTTAGAAACCGATAGTATTGGTTTCGGTTTTGGTTTGGCTTGAAACCGAACCAAAACCGACCATGAACACCCTTACTTCCCGGTGTCTGACAAAGCAAGGGTTGCATGTTGCGGAAATAATAATAGTACCAATACTCAAGTACCATAACCATGCCAGATAAATCCTTCCCATTGACTGGCCATTCATCAAGAAATTTATAGGTATTACCTAAGGAAGATATACCCCAATCATATTCCCCAACTCTATCCAAATTATCCAACAATAGAACCCAACGTTTATCCACTCTTCCACTAGAACCAGCAAGAAAAAAATGACCAAAACACCAAACAAAGAATGCTCTTGTCAATACCTCTGCACATTCAACATTGCTGGTTTCTCTACTTTTAATGTAGCTTCTCAAGATAGACAGGGATATTGTATTTTTCTTACTGTTCCAATTATTCAATCCTTTGAAATCTTGAAAATACAAATCATCCAAAAAAGCATATGTTAGCTCACCCAATGGCGGCATAACTACTTGACGTTTTGTAGGGTCACCAATGGGAATTCTCGTTAACATATGCCAATCTACAGGAAGGATGCCAAGCTCAAACTCTCTAAAATGAAAGCTCTTGGTTTTTTTCCACCATCTCTCAGCTATGGCTTCAACTAAACCTCTATCCACATTGGCAAAATTAAACTCAAAGACAGAAGAAGAAAAAAACCATAATTATCACTGTATTGTTGTGCTATCGGATTATCTTTTACTACAAATTGGTATAACGTTTCAACCTCATTAAAACTACCTTTAAAGTTTATAGTCCGATCATCGGTCAAATTATTACATACATGCTTATTTGTACCCTTTGCTGATATTATATCCAAAGCATCTATATGTTCTTCCATACTCATACTACAATCAATAACAAAAGGAAAAATAAAATCAATCACATTTCATCATTTTCATCATAATCATATAAATTTTTCATACAAATTTACCTACAAACTAATCATACAAATTATCATTCATCTTCATCAAAAATAATCAAAATTTCATTATTTTTTTTCATCACAAATAATCAAATCAATCCTCGAAAACAAATTTCATCACAAAAATTCAAATTAAATGATACAATACTAACACATATCATCTAAATCATCTAAATAACGAATACCAATCATCAATTTCATCAAAAAAATCATGATAATAGAAAAAAAAAAAAAAATCAAAATCTTACCCAAATCGATTTCGTGAACGGAATCGTTCCAAAACAATCTCAAATAATTCCAATCGTGTTGATGTTCAAACCCACAGTGCGATTTGAGAAGAAAATCTCTGGAACGAATTCTCTACTACATGCATTTTCGGAAGCTTTGGGTGAGGATGAAAGAAAATGGTGAAGAAGGAAGAAGATCGAGCTTCTGTTAGTTTAAGTTGATTTATCCGATGATGAACGGTTCAGCGCCAGGCGATGAATGATTCATCGTTTTGACCAAGTTGACTGATCAAGTGCTGTTTAGTGCAGCGAAAAGTAGAAATACTGTTGAACGATGAATGGTTCAGCTCTTCTTCGCTTTTTTGTTCAGCTACTAGCATGCTAGATTAACACTCCCATAAGACTTTCATAACTGACGTGGATTGCCAATCTAGCTGCTAGATTAGCACACCATATGATTTAGCCTTATTGGTCATTTACGGTTCCGACTTGGTCCACTTGGTTGACTTTCATGAGTCCTAGGCACTTTTTATTTTCGCTAGTTATTGGTCATTTACGATTCCGACTTGGTTAACTTCTACGAATCCCAAGTTGAGTACGATTCGACTTGATTTCAGAAAATATTATGACTTCGGTAATTGGAAACGTTGATTGATCTTTATTAAAGAGTTTCAGATCTGTTATTATCTTCGTGATAAAAGTATTTCAGATCTCAAACTGGTTTATCCTTTAACTATTTATGATTTCACATTCGAGTTTCCATTTGTCATTAGAAACCAAGGTTTGAAAACTGTACAAATCTAACCGTGATTCGAAATCTACCATTACGATCCAAAATATACTTTCCAGATCTTATTCTATGATCCAAATTTTTAGTGTTAAAGGTGAATTGATACCATCCCACTCCCAGCAAAACCTATACCTTCCTTTAAAATCGTGCAAAGGTCACCCTGAATGTGTCTATTGACCCATAATCTCCCCCTCTTTAATGCAAGCAAGCCAAAATGATAGTCCTTACCCATTTTTTGGTTAACCAAACGATTTTTGGTTAACCAAGCGGAATAGGACCAAAATGCTTAACAGAATAAGGACCTTTCGTTTAATATATATCTAACTAAGGAGAGAAATAATTAACGGATTAGGGACCTAAAAATAATAATATGTGAAACCGTTTATTTACAGAAATGCCATTTATAAAAAAAAGATAAATATTTAAATACTCTGTATCTTCCAAATGGTATGTCGGATTTTTGTGAATTTTATATATTTGGAAGGCTCTTTGAATTACCTACGCAATGAGTATAAACAACAATATCAATTTTTTACTTTTTAATGTATTTACAACCCTCCAAAAAAAAAACTAGCTATAATTTAAAGGTAAAATGAAAGAGCCTATGTAACTTTTATATGTTGCCTACATGATGCTCTAATACTTCACTTGATACACTATAAACTACTTAGAAGAATCTATAGATTTTAGTTTCGAATACGAAAGATTACCTGCGTTTCATTAAAAGTGATATTTTCACTTTTTCATTTTTACCCAATAATAAGCCAAATTGAAAAATAAAATTTAAGTACCAATTTTTAAGAAATGGAAGGAAAATTTAAGAAAAAGTAATGTCGCAGGCGTGCATCGCATGTGCCCACTACTTGTCTTTTTTAATCCGTACCATAGCCAAATTGTATCCCATAACTACATCAAAACCTAAAGTTTGTCCCGCGATTCAAAGTCTGCCTAACTATTAGTAATAAATTGCCTCCTTTACCTTAATACTATTGGGACCCAGAATATACCTCATCACCTTAATATAAAAATTGTTATTATAACCCGAAATTTGTTTGCTGACTTGAAATCCGGCATTCTCATTAAAACAAGGGTTGAGCCAGACTATGAACTGGGCCCACCCAGTTCAGCTGTCTTCCAAGCCCATTTTATAGTAACTTTCTTAAACTTCAATATAGCCTTTGGTTGCCCACCCTTGGGAAGATTTTCTTCCTATTGCCTTCCCATCCCTACAATCCCCACTAGTGCTGCCCCTGACTAAAAATCCATTTGGAACCTTTGAGAGTGCTAGAACGTTCAGGGAAATGGTTGAACAGGTTGCTGAGAATCAAGGGCAGAGTAAAGATCGAAAGAGGCTAGCAAATAAGGGAGCAAAAGATGGGGAGGAGCTACAACAAATCGAAGTAACCCATGTCCAAATCCAAATATGACTGGGTGGGATCCAGACAAATACTGTTTAAATGCTCAAAATGTACTCTAAAACAACATTCAGAAGAACTCAATCTAGAATGTTAGATGAACGCACCTAAAGAACCAACTCCGTAAGCATATACCGGTACAACTAATAACAAGAATTCTACTATATTATCAATATTAGAGAACCTAACTATAGGGTTTGCAGACATACCATACAGGCAGGCGTGAAGTGGGTGTATCAACTATTTATACGTGCACTCATTCATGGTGCCAACAGAAACAATATTTTTTGTACTTCCTGATAATATGGTGCATGGAGCCTGGCTACAAGCCTACAAGTGAGCCTTGTAATGGAGAAGGAAATCAAATGTAGCACTACTAAAAGACAGACATTTAGCTCAGTTCATTGCAGTTAATACAGTGTAGAAGCATAATTCATGTTGGTTGTTACAGAGAATGAAACATGTCTAGTTCACAAAACCATAGCTTTATATTCATGCATAGCTTTACGTGAGTTGGGTCATATAATGCAGTTTACGATGTAGCCACAACATACACAAATCATTTTGCTAGTGAATAAGGTGTCTAATTGCCGATAACCCAGTATGCCACTAAGCTGTAACCTTACTCTACTGTAAAACTTCGTCACCAAATACAAAAGTAGCTATAAAATATGTATTACAATTAATTTAATCCAACTAGACAGCGGTAGAATGAAAGAAACATTCCTAGTTTATAAATCCACAGCTTCATATTCATGCAAAACAGAGCTGTGGCACAGTGTCATATTAGGTGAGTTCGGTCATATAATGCATATTACTGCGTAGCCACAACATACACAAATCATTTTGTTAGTGAATTAGGCGTCCAATTGCTGATAATACAGTAACGTTACTCTACTGGGAAACTTCATCACTGAGAATGCAAAAAGTAGCTAACAAAATATGCATCAAGTTAAATTTTAATCCAGGCAGACAGTGGAAAAAAAAGAAGCACAAATAGCCAATGAAGATAGCTATACTCTGATTTGGAAACTCAAAAAGAAAGAAGATAAACATGAAATAGTACTTTATGTAAGACCCACACTCACAAGAAAATTACCAGATTAATGTAGGTACGAACAGGTACATTCCTTCCTACTGCTGCCTACAGGCCCTACACATTTGATAAACCTCATCGTCCCCTTCCTGCAAGCGCAATTGATAAAACATATCCTCACATGGGTTTTCAAATTGAACCTCTTCTGGTAGTGGCACGTCAACCGTCTCCATCGTTTTTGTATTTTCTTCTCCTAGTGCTTTTAATGAAACCAAGGTGTTGATATGTGGGATTGATTGATATATAGCTTTATCCTTGCCAAAATTAACAAGAGTTTTTGAAGATGAAGAATTTAGGTCATGAAGCAAGACCATTGTCTTTGAGCGACACAGAACTGTACCCCTACCCGTGAGGACAAGCGAATCTTGGACAATTTCTTGTGTATCTGTGTTGCTTATACTGAACTCTTTAATCCAACCCAATGACCCATCTTCTTTCTTCTTCAATAAGAACACATCAGAAGTTTTCGAATCTTGATCATAGTGGTCAGCCAATAAATAATCCCCCAAAACCCCAAGCGTAAATTTATGAGTGGGAAAAGCTGTAGGTACTTGGGTAAAATCTTCATTAGCCAAATTAAAAGCTACAATTTCACCATTTTTAAGCTTCCAGTAAAGAGATTCTTTCACACGCCGACTACGGATATGAATAAACGAATCCAAGTTTTTATTGAGTTTCTTCCCTGTGTTCCTCCATCCCTTGCCACTTCCAAGTGTGTACACCTCAACATGTACAAAATCGGGTTCTTTCTCCAGGTTATACATTCTAATAACCTTGTACTCGTTAGACGAAGAAACAAAACCAAATCCAGTCACCAATCGTTCACCACGATCATCTGTTCTCTCAAATTCCGGCAGAAATACACACTCTCTGGTGATGGGATTACATATATAAACTGGTTCATAGTTGACCCACTCATTAACATGGCATCCATCCAGACAAACTAAACCATTGCAAGAACCAGTAAGAGTGTAAAACTTAAACGGAGCAGGGTTTAGTTTCATCCTTGTAACTCTATGGAAGGGTTGTTCCTCCTCTGAAGAAGAATTATCATCATAAAATTCTAAATAATGAAACAGTCTGTATGCATAGATTGGATTGTCATTCGCAAGAAGGAAAGTAAACTTACCACGAGCAGAATCAAGATCTTTAAGGCAACGATTCAGGTGAGATTGAGAAAATTGTTGACGACTGATGACTTTATTCCATGATTTGGAGACTAATTTGCAGTCCAGTACCAATTCTGCGGGTAAACGTGTTAAGATGTTGGAGATGACATCTACCGGAAGCATATTAAAGTTCCCCATTTCAAACCCTCCTACTGTAGGACGATTGATCTACAGAATATAAATGGCGGAAGAAGAAGAAAATGAGATGAAAATTTGAAGAAGGTATTTTAGGGTTTCAGGAGAAATGGATTTTGTTGTAGAGATGTGAGAGTGAGTGCCTTCGGGAAATATAAAGGGTTAATTTTCCCTTCTTTTGAGGGATTGTCTGGGTGTTACAAGGGTTTTAGTGTGCTTACGTATTGGGGTCATTGGGTCAAGCATCAAACGAGCCGCTAAGGTTGGTCAGTAAGTTGGTCTAGTGGCAATACTTTTGCCAGTCGGCAAAACCGGCCGAGTCGGCCCTAACTAATCCTTAAACGGCTAGTTGATTTAACAATTACGATTTGATCTCTTATACAAATCACATCATTTTTACATTCTAATATCAGATGAGTTTCTGCAATTCACTAACATTGTTGTTAATCAATTCGAGGTACTCCAAGATAATGATAGTGAATTTTCTAGTTCAGAAGATGGTGAAATCAAGGAGGTTAGTACTTAAATTTACTTGAATTTTGTTTAATTTCTCAACCTGAAATTATTTTGAAAAACAATGAATCTAGCGATCATAGTGTAATTGATACTGTTGGCAATAGCAAAGCTACGAGAAAAAAATCTCCAGCAAAAACTGCAAAATCTATTTATGTACCTGTTACTAGGAAAGCTAGTAGATAAATTATGAAACATGTAATTGAAAAGGGGAGCTCCATGCCTCCTCATAACCCCTCACCCCATCTTTCAAATGAAGTAATTTTTTGGAATATCAGAGGCCTGAAAATATAAAAAGCCAAAGACAAATTGAAAGCTTTAGTGAATTCAAATAACCCTTTTCGGGTTTGGGTTGTAGAATCAAAAATAAAGTAAGGAATCATGGTATCATACTTCTTAGTATGTATCATAAGATAATTCATAACTCTGAGGATGATAATATTTGGCTTTAAACAATGTATCACTATTCATGCGTATTCATATACAGAAAATAAAAGAGAGTCATTGAAAGATTTGTGTAATATTAGTAGTATGGAAAAACCTAAGTATCGTAAAGAAAGATGAACATTGAACAAAACCCGGTGAGAGAAAAAAACGCTTTCCCACTGAAGCCTAAAAACCCCTTCGGGTTTCTCTTCCAAATCTCAAATTTTTCCCAATTTTTTTTTTCATGATTCTCTCGTTCCTGAGAGGCTAATCTTGTTGTTCACCGGCCCTTACGACTAATTAGGTTATGTTCGTCACAATTTTATGTGATAATTAATTTATCTTTTAGGGATTCAAAGGATTCAAATGTTTCGTTGTTCAAATCAAAAAAGGATTCAAAGTTTTAACTTTTGATTTGATTTCTCATATGGTTTTATGGAAGAAATGTTTACTCAATTGATAGATGTGAACCTCTAATTGGTCTCTGATTTGGAAGTTATTGTTCCAGCAGCTTCCCAATTCTCAAGTTGGTTCATGTATCCCAGCTTTCCCTTGTCTTTCGCCTTGAAAGTTTGATGATTCACCTGCTTCGAACTTCTCATCCGGTAATCTCCTCACACATCATAATGGTAATTGTTTGTTAACTCTCAAGTTTTTTACTCCACCTGGTTGTGTCGCTTGCTGCTGCACCCACTTGAACAGATGTCAAGAATGTAAGTTTTAATCTCAAAACACCTTTCCAATCAAGTTTTTTTTCCCTATGATCTATATACCTGCAACATTCTTTTGTCCTCTGGAACTTGCTGCGATTCCCATAACTTTATTGAAATCATGGTCCACGTTTATCGATTTTTCATTGGCTTCATGTATAAATTCAGTTGTTTGCTGCTATTACTTACCCCTTCAGCAAAACCCAGTTCTCCCAGCCCCTATTACCCCTTTTTATCCCCAGCCTTTTTTCTGGCAGTTGCCATGTGAACCCAAACCTAAGTGTGTGTTTCTCAAAATCCTCCATTACCATGTCGTCTCTTTGGACTGGTGATGTAAACAGACTTGCCAGTTTTATTCAAGATTCCATGAACCTGGATGGTGGAAGGCACAATAATTTCTCCCACATACCCCATGAGTTTTTAGCTGCTTCCAGTAACTTATGGAGACACTGTCTTATTGGTGGTTTTGGTTCGAAAGCTGTGGTCAGACCTAAC